>JARHVA010003940.1:1025000-1592500 GCA_037957365.1 Torreya grandis | reverse complement strand
TCAATTCCCACCATCACCTAGGCCCAATAATACCAATAACAACACTTGTAACAAAAATGCCACTGACAATCCCAATAATACTAATAACATAAATAACACTCATAATACCCATATCACCTAGATCCCTTAAAGAAGTCAAAACCAAGTTACTAACCTTCTTGGGGATCCCTCTTTTACCTAATAATGGAAAATTATGAAATATACTCTCCAACAAATGGATCCTAGATCACAAGCCCACAAGTATAAATATGAAGACTTTTGCTCATCTCCATTGGACAAGCATTTTAAAAAATCTCTTCCCCTCACACTTTGAAATACCCAAATTTAAATATATCATAATGGGAGATCCTAGAGATCAAATCCAATAATTCTATGTGGCTTGTCATGAATTAGCCTATGAAGATGCATATTTATTGTGACTCTTTCCTAAGGGTCTTATTGGGCTAGCTTTAGAATGTCTAACACACTTGCCAAAAGGGTTGATTTCTAGTTTTGGAGAATTGATAGACTAATTTATTCAAAATTTGTCATACAATATATAGCATGAAATTTCCATCATTAAATTTTAAAATAGAAATAAATAAAGTGGTAAGAGCCTGGTATATTTCCTACAGAGATGACATAGCTTGGAAATCTAGTTAAGATACATTGTTCCTAAAAAATAATTAGCTAAAATATTCATGGATAACCTTAATATAAAACTAAAATATAAATATAACTTACAATGTGACAAGATCTGCAATGAGGTCAAAGAAAAGGGCATGCAAATAGAAAAGGTTCTCATCGAAAAAGGAACCATCAAGCTGTATTCTCATAATGAGCATAATGTAAATCAAGAAATATTTTAGGAAAATTAAAGGTCTTAAACAAGAATTAAAATGTTATGGTGATGGGGTAATATATTCTAAGATGAAATATGTGCAAAAAATCTAAAGGAAAGTCCCCACACAATGACCTAATATCTCTACCATCAAAGTTTCTCAAGGCAAGCCTAAGCCTCACATAGGCAAAAGACCACTTACAAGCTTGGGAGTGTCGATAGAGATAGTCTTGGAATAATTAATTATTGCCAACGTGATTACTATACCTATGAGTATATTGGTGGAAAACCATCAACCAAAATGTGATTGGTATCATGAAGATGATTTTTACAAATATCATTGAATAAAAGGACATGATACCAAGTAGTGTATATAATTATAACACTATATACAAGATCTAATAGAAAAGGGTGATATTGAGATTAAAGGAGAAGTGTCATCAAATCAATCAACAAATCAATACCTTGGTATTTATAAATATCCTCTCCCAAAGCATGATTAAAGGAACCAAAGACCTTAATGAGACTAGGGTCAAGCATCAACTTCTAATCATACTGATTATCATAATGTGCCCTGTCATTACATTAATACCATCAAGATTCACAAGATCCAAGAATCCATTTTGCCTTCATCCCCCATCCTAAAAATTAATAGTCCTACATCTGATTGCATTGTCACCACCTAATGCAATAAGATAGTGATTCCCACGGTACCCCTCAAGATCCTTCCACCTCATCTACTGCCCATAAGGGGAATATTTATAAGAAATATTTAAGAAGTCCAGATAAATATTATGACATAATTCATCAATTATAAAAGATTCCCACTCAAATATATTTAATGGAACTTCTAAAAACATTTGCCTTACATAGGAATATATTGAATCAAGTGCTAAATGATTTGAAAGTACCTAGTGACCTAGTTACCAATCAATTTCAAACACTAATTACACATTTATCCCCTTCATAACAAATTACTTTTAATACCTGGGATCTACCCCATAATGATCAATTATACATTAAAGTCACCATCTCCCATCACTAAGTTTCTTGTGTGCTCATAAAAAGAGGATCTACACTCAACTTATGTAATCTGGACTTTATAAAGAAATTAAGATAATCTTAGACACCACTTTCACCCACTTTAAAATGATCAAAGCTTATGATGATAATAAGAGACCATTAGTCAGGCCTATCTATCTTCCCATTATCATGGGACCTATAGTTCATCAAACTTTGGTTCATGTTGTAAATGTGGACTTTAAATATAACATGTTGCTCAGAAGACCATGGATTCATGAAATTCAAGTTATGTCATCCACTCTACATTAGTTCTTAAATTTCCCCCATTCAAGAATGGAGGTCACCATTCTTGGAGTTATAGACCATATCCATAATTGTCAAAAGGATCAGTCTACATCACCTTAACTTGGCATTGACAACACCATCCTAAACCCCACAACTACTAACTATATATCTCCAAATCAATTAGAATACACATCTCAATCAAAACTTGATATTACACAACTAAAGATCATATCCATAAGATGTGAATAATATGAGTAGAAAACATTTTTCATTAGCAATCTACCCTTATCTCCATGTAGTCATGGGTCCTTAGCTACAAGGAAGATTAATCCCATTAGGTATCAGTTTGGGCCAATAAATTTTTCAAGTGTTGGATTTATATTTGATGAGTACATTGAAGATGGAGACAATTCTTGGCTTACACCAAATGATGAGATCCTCATCTCTATTGAGAAACATGATCCCAAAGTCTATAGAATGATGGAAAAAATGTATTATAAAGGAAAGGGATTAGGAAAATAAAAGCAAGGCTGAGTAGAACCTATATTCATTCAAGAACATCCAAAATATTGTAGCTTAGGGTATAAACTATATGATGATGACCCAACTAGTATCATTATGGATTCTTTTTTGACCAATGAATCATCTCTCCTTGATGAAGACATTAAAATAGTATCTATTTGTAGTCACTTTGAGGATCTTTCTACCACCAACCTCTTCCTTGATACCACATATCCACCATCAATGTCTCCCCCCATTATCCATCCCTCATAGACTAGGAATCAAAACAAATCCCACATTTGACACATTTCAAAATGATGAGGCCATTCTAGAATAACTAGGATCTAGAGACTTCATGCCATTTAGAGATCATAAAAAGGGATTTTCCATCAGTCTTTATCAATCAACATATTTTTGGGAACAGTAAACACCCCATAATCAAATTAAGGATGAATATTCCAAAGAATCAGATGAGCTCCCATATAGCTCCTTTATGCTACAAGATTAATTTGATATTGATATAAAACTACTAGGTTTATTTTATTTTGATGTTACAATTTGATTTTGATGTTCCAAAAATCTCATTACCCCCTTATTTATAATATAAATCACCCTCACTTAGTGAGGAGGTGATATAAGTTAATATCAAAATTGACAAACATCCTAAAATAGTGAAACTTGGGGTATCCCTCATGACAAAGGAATGTGAAGTCTTTATTAAGCTACTAAAGTAATTTATTGACATATTCACATGGAGCTACACTAGCATACCAGGATTAGATCCTTCCTTGGTGGTCCACCACCTAGTTGTGCATCCAAATGCAAAAATTTTAAAATATAAATTATGAAAGATACATCCTAAGGTGGAGTTACTAGTAAAAGAGGAATTTAAAAAAAATTGAAAGATGGATTCATCTTCCTAATCAATTATTCAAATTAGATCTCTAATATTATTCCCATAACAAAATCACAAGGAGAAATATGTATCTACACCAACTTTCAAGATATTAATAAGGCATGTCCTAAAGATGAATTTTTGCTCCCTAATACTAACATGATCATAGATTCAATAGTTGGGTATGAGATGATTTCCCTCATAGATGGATTCTTATGGTATAAGTAGATCAAAATAGCCCTTGATGATTAGTATAAAATAACATTTATCACTATGTGGGGGATGTTTTGTTATCAAGTCATGGCATTTGGTCTTAAGAACATAGGAGCCACTTATCAATGGGTTATGATTGTTATCTTTCAAGATATAATGCATGAAATTATATAATATTATGTTAATGATATTTTTGGGAAGTCTTGTTTAAGGTCTAAGCAATATGTAGTCCTTAGAAGAATATTTGAAATATTACGAGAATACAAAGTGAGGCTAAATCCTAAAAAGTATGTCTTTAGAGTAACTTTAGGTAGATTATTGGGATTTATAGTCTCAATAAGGGAAATAGAGGTGTATCTAGAAAAATTTAGAGCAATTACAACCCCCCCCCCCCCACCTCATAATCTTAAGCAGCTATGTATTTTTCAAGGAAAACTTCAGGCCATAAGGCAATTTATCTCTTAGTTAATAAATGCCACCCCTTCACTCATCTATTAAATAATGGGATTTGCTTTCATTGTAATGAATAATACTTGGAAAATCCACCTTTTTTATGACCCCTAACTCCAGGAAATCCTTTGTTCCTTTATATTTCATTAGTTCCATGTGTCATTGGTGATCTCCTTATAAAACACAATGATCAATGTAAGGAGAAAAATATATATTACTTTAGTCACACATTGATATTGCATGAGCTAAACTATATTACTATTAAAAAGGCATGTTTATCTATAGTTTTTGAATCATAGAAGATTGGCATTACATGCTTAATAATCATGTAAATCTCATAGTAAAAGTTGATCCTTTAAAATAATTATTATCCAATATAATGCTTACAAGTCAAGTAGCAAAATGGATAATGATACTAAATAAATTTGACATTGAGTGTTTAAATAAAAAATCCATAAAAGGATAGGTCATTCTAGATTAACTAGAAAAGTCACCTTTAGAATTGACTAAACCAATTACAACCCATTTCTTGAATGAGTCCATATTGAATACCTCACAATTAGATGGCTAGAAGTTATACTTTTATAGATAATTTACTACTCATAGATCTAGGGTATCCATCCTCTTGATCACCCCCCAAGGTGATCTCATTCCAAAAGCATTATTCCTTGCCTTTCCATATGCTAATAATATTTCAGTGTATAAAGCTTTGATAGCTGGACATCATCTGGCTATCTAATGAAACATATATTAATTACCAGTATTTGGGGACTCATAATTAATTATCAAATAGGTCAATGGTGAATTCCAAACAAAGGATGAAAATTTGATTCCTAACAAATAATTAGTGGATCAATTAAAGACCAATTTTTAGTCTATCACATATGAATAGGTTTTATGAGTGAGAAATAAAGTAGTTGATTATATGGCCACTATTGGTTCACTCATTGATCTCCCTAAAGATATTCTAAAAGGTAATTTTTTGATTGAATACCTAATTATCTTGGCCTATCAATCATTGGATCTAATTTTAATTTGCGTAATCAATGATTCCAATCTACCATGGTACCATGGTATCTATAGATACCTTCATGATAATAACTTTCCCCCTAATCTTAATCACCATCAGCATGGATCCTTTATCCATTTCATTGCTTGATATACCATCCTTGGTGGCACCCTCTATCGATGTGTCTATGATGGTACCTTTTTGAGGTGTCTAATATTGGAAGAATTATCTCAAGCAATCAAATAAATCTATGATGGTATCTATTGAGGGCACATAAGTGGAATGGCCCTAGCCAAAAAGCTCTTCCAAATTGGTTATTATTGGTTGATAATGGACCATGATTCTTGCCAGTATGTAAGTAAATGCATAGCATATTAGAAGCATGGAAACCTCATCCATGTTGTTGCATAAGAGTTACAACCCATTATGAGTACATGGACTTTCTCTATATGGGGTTTAGATTTAATTGGAAAGATAAATCCTACTTCCTCAGATAGCCATAAATTTATCATCATGACTATGGAGTATTTTACTAAATGGGTCAAAGTAGTACCAATCACTTACACAATAATCCTCCATATTTCCAAGTTTATTCTTAATTAGATTATTTTCCATTTTGGTATACTTGCTAATATAATCTTAGATAATGACAAATCATTCAAGAATTAAGAAGTAAAGGCCCTATGTTGAAAATATCATATCACACAACATTTCTCCTCCCCATATTATCCCCAAGGCAATGGACAAATAGAAGAAAATAATAAGACCCTTATCAATATTCTAAAGAATATTGTAAATCAAGCTAGAAGAAAATATCACACCTAATTATATTCAACACTATGGTCTTATCAAACAAGTTTCCTTACACCTAACAGGGTAACTTCATATGCCTTGGTATATGGGACTAAAGCAATGTTTATAGTAGAATTATAACTCCCCTCTCTTTGAATCTCATGAAGAGGCATCATTACTAATCATAATCTCAGATAGAAGTGGCTACAATAATTAGAACTCCTTGACTTCTTGATGAAAAACAATAGAAATCTTTGGATCACCTTCGATCATATCAAAATAAATTGAAGGCCCAATATCATAAGAAGATTCAAGCTAGGGAGTTTGAAATTGGCAACTTAGTTTTAAAATAAAATCATAAAAACACCAATGTAGAACATGATAAGAAGGGGAAGTTTGAATCCAACTAGTTGGGTCCCTACGTCATTATTACCAAGTTTAGATTAGGAGCATATAAATTGGCCAAACTTGATGGAGAAGAACTAGGAAATCCTATGAACATTATGCATCTCAAGTGATTTTAAACCTAATCAAGTTATCATTATATTCCATCTATGGGGCACCTTACATCCACCTTACCAATCCATTGCCCTGCCTCATCAATCCAAAAAAATAAACATAAAAATAAAAAATTTGTCTAATGGTAAAAACCAACTTGTTGACGCCTTGGGCAAGTACCATGATGAAAACCAATTTCCAGCATCATGGTAAAATAACCTTGATCCTAGTCTCAAAAATGGGAATCTATTATTAGGATTGAGACAACAATGCAGGACAAACTACTTCAGTCAAAGGAAGTGACATGGCTTGTCAAAAACTACATGTTGAAGGGATCTCTAGAATCACTTATCCAAAATTGGTTTTTATCTATCTATCCCCAAGTCCAATCATATCCTCATCATCCCCATAATACCCTCCCAAATCTTCTTTGACATGTATGTCTCCTCTTAGCCTCACAAGTGACATCCCATCCCCATTCCCATATTGTTCTTACTAAGCCCCAAGTTCACAACTTACCACATAAAATCATCATTATGAAGGGTCACAGTATTTAGAAAAAATTATCTTCCAAGGTATCTAAGAAAACAATATGACCACTGATTCTTGAGGGGTCATCATGACCCTCACTTTGAAATGTAGTTGTACTTTCACTAGGACATAAGATATCATTGTCTTATTGCTAATTTTGGTGTAATTATGTATTTTATGTGTGTGTGCTACATGTTATGTATACATTTGAAGGTTTTATTTAGAATAGTTTTGCATGTATCTTTATTTTATCTTGTTAGCTCTCAAAAGGATGGCATGGGTGATCCTTAAAGGTTTGATTTATAAAGGGTTATCTCTCAAATAGAGTTCCCCCATGCATCTTTTCCATCATTCCTAGGATATATCATGTCCTTGGCATATCACATAAAGATGAAACATTAAAGGATTGCATATATTCACACTTTGACAATCTTCCAAAAAACCAATCCCATTCTGACCCAATCCCTACCATACCTACCCTCATCATAATATATAATCTAAACCATCCCATTCTTACCCTACCTCCATGGTGTAGGAGGATTCCTATCTTGGGTACTAAAATAATCAAAATAAGGGATTAATATTATGCCATATCTACTCATAAAAATAAGTAACATAATAGACATATAATCATGTATATCCATCCCCTAATAACATCCATAAAACCATCATCCCATGTGCATCATCCATGAACAAAATATAAATATAACATATCTATCATCACATCAATAACACACTCAACCCATCCATGATATACATCAATAACATACATCATGACATCTATATAAACAACATCCATAACATCTAAATCTAATAATCACATGTCTACATCATCAATGTCATCATAACATGAACACATAAATATATCTCAAATACATAATATAATAAACAACATCCATATATTACCATAAATCCTCATCATATATAAATATCAAGTGTCTAAGATACAATATCCACATGGAATCCATGTCAAAAAATATGATACAATCAAAGGAGCCCATGGGGAGAGAATGATCTATAATACAAAATTCCCCTATACATGTGTATACATATAATGTCAAGGATATGGCCTTGGTGGCCTCAGTGGTCCACCACCACCTCTGGAAGGTTATAAAACATATGACCGACTAACATGGAAGGAGCCTATAAGCTGACCCTCAAGAACTATGGCCTCATATAGTGTCCTATAATACTAAGCCTCTCACATCAATAGTACAATATAGTCCATCAACCCTATCATACTTTCCCCTCTTAATGCCTCAGATACCACATCTCTAACCATCTTTACCATTACTAATTGTCTAATCAATGTCTAAATGTGAGACTACAACTATGCAAGCTAACCTAAAAATCTAGCAACCTAACTTTGTAGTGTTTTAATCTGAGTATATGCATGCCCAAGCTATGTATCCCACTATATAACTTGTGATCACAAGGCATTAATTTAATTATCCCACTACATCACTTATGCTTGAAATACTATAAATTGTGACTGTAACTGCAAATATTCCCATCCCTCTATGTAATATGGGTTCATAGTGCTATAATCTATCCCTGTGCCTATACTAACTAACTATCACCCTGTGTAGTAAAATTTTGAATTTAGGCCTATAATTTATCCCTCTCATAAGTGATCTTAGAAATTTCTAATAAATGGGCCAGAATCTCACCTCATAGGTGAGTTATTAAGTCCTAGTCTACCTCTAACATCAATGGCTAAGAAGGACCCACACCACTACCACTACCTGCTTGAATCTATGGCTAGGCTACTCCTTATATTTGAATCCCTTATGGTACCTAAGCCTATTCCCCCACCTATGTCACTTCTACACCCCCATCATCATCATCCACATCTATGGCATCATGGCCTTCTCCTCCATCATGTACCCTCTACACTAGCACATGTCTCCTCTGCCTCACTCATCTCTTGATCCTAGCCCATGCCTAAAGTACCCATCTCACCACACCCCTTTGAACTACCACACAAGGCCAAGTCAATTGGATCAAAACCCATGGCTAACACCAATTTTCACATGCTACTATCACACTTAGATTTGGAATGGGCATGTAAAAATCCCATTGAATGGGTATAACCCTATCATAATCATACACAACATCAAGTTTCTTAGATGGTTTACTCTAGTATGATCTCTCTTGCTCACTACATGAAAATAAGTGCTCAAGACTTGGCACATCTTAGATAAATCCAAATTAGATTTGAACCTGATCTAGTCAACATCACTCAATAATGTAGTCCTAGTATCCCATCACATAACATGGTGTAATCATGTACCATGTCCATACCTCATCCACCTAACCAAATATGATCCCTCTATAAGGCATCCATGTAATAATCTATGGGCACAAGTTATCAAATACCTCTATGTAATAATGCATCTCTCTCACATGACCCAACAATATTACCAAGATCACACAACATAAAAAACCATAGGTTGACTAGGTTGCAACCCTATAAGTGTACCTAATGGTTTTTAGATCACAATATGCTCCTAGCTTGATATCTACAGTAGTAGAGATGGGATGAAACTTTTCACACTCTTATAAACCCCCAAATGTAGCTCTTTATATAAATGTGCTAAAATAATGGGGCTCTAGGATAATACCTGATGATCATAAACCATATCAGTCACCACACTCCCCAAGCCTAAATGAAACCATCATCCACTCTTATCTAGCAATAGGATGCCAGACATAAGATCCATCACCACCAATGTCAATATATCAAAAGTACCCTCATGATGGCATAAGTCTAGGTTGATAAAGCTATCCCACAACACTATCTACAAGCTCCCACTTAGCCACTATAATGTCTACATCAATGTCTATGATCACCAATATATCTTATCCCCCCACATAGGTAGATGGAAAATATTATAAACATCCTCTAGTGTCATAGTCATCACTTTGGTAATGAAGTTAAATGTACTCATCTCTAAGTTCTATTACACTACTAATACTATAATCAAAGCTTGATTGATGTGAATCAATGGCATCATTAACATGTCATGT
Source organism: Torreya grandis (assembly GCA_037957365.1). Classification (NCBI taxonomy): domain Eukaryota; kingdom Viridiplantae; phylum Streptophyta; class Pinopsida; order Cupressales; family Taxaceae; genus Torreya; species Torreya grandis. Next base: position 1,582,453 of record JARHVA010003940.1, on the reverse strand, counting down.
AGTCCCACTAGCTCAAACACCCCATACTCCATTGGTGTCATGTGCCACATCTCAATAAGTATCTCAGGATGTTGTGATTAGGATGTCAGTATACTTAAGTCCTCTTTCACCAAAAAAAATCTATCTATCATTATCCCCATCACATAAATGCTTTATCCTCACTTTCACTAATTATGCACCTAATCTATCTAAAACACCCTTATCTCATCCCTCATTTCACCTCTCATCCTAATTCTAAGTTACCCATCCCTCAAACTACCTAAGATCCTCCTCACTCAAAACATAACCATTCAACCTAAAAATCCACCACCCATGACTAACTAACCTCCTCTAACTACCTCATCCAAATCTAACCATATCTCTCCACTTTTCTAAGCCCTAATATAACCCCAACTCATCTATTACTCATCCTTTCTTCCCTAATCGACAATCCCACCATTCAAAACATGTGAGATTTAAATATTGCCATTCCATACCTATAGGATTGTAATCCTACCATGTACCCTAGCAACCCCACTAGTTTTGTCAACAACCCCAAGACTAAGGGCATAATTGTTAGTCATTATATTATTTGAATATGATAGATGACATTCTTTTCTACCAAAATCCACTTTAAAATCTACAAAAAATACTAAAAATCACAAAAATTATAGAGCTAGGGGTTGTTTACTCACTGGAGGTCCAACCTTGGCATCTATTTGGTGCTCACAAACTCTCTCACCATAATGGGAATATTAAGGAATGTGATCCATGTTTTTATACTCCATAACTATATTCACCAAGGATAAAGAGTGAAAATGACCCAAACCTAACTTTTTTGTCCTATATGCCCCCCAAGTCCCTATCCACTTATCCCTAAATAATAATCCCATCACTATTACTCATCTATTATCAACATATAGGGGCATGGCATGCCCACCATCATTATCATCCCCTTATCCCACATCTAGATCTACATTATCTTGAAGTCTTTTCAAACTATTTAGGTTGTACCTAGTCCCATTATTGGCACCCAAGGATAACTCAGACACCATTTATCCCTTATCCCTATCCCATAGCTAGATATATCACTTACCAATAATTTTAAGCCTTAAATCTCACACCAAGTGGCTCTTCATCACCGATCACCAGTCTTTATCCTTTTATCCCTTTTTGAGCTTCCAATGGCATGTATCCTTGCTACTAGACTTATCAATAACTTGAACCCATCCTATTTTGAATCAACCCTATCTTATCATTAAATAACTTTCTAAACAAGTATTTCTTATCTAAACCCATCACTTGAGCTAATTTATCATCATTATTGGGACATCTATCTAATAAATTGGGGTATCCTAACCCTATCTGGGTATGACTCTTATCTCACCCCAAGTTTTGGTTTGAATGACCATCCAGGTTGGTTTCTTCTCCCTTAAAGGAGCATCATATCCTACTAATTTTAATATCATTTAACACTATGATTCTTATTTTAAAGACCATTACTCCTATCACTTCACCCATCTACAATGCCCTTTCAAAGAAGAGAAAAATGTATCCATTAAAATATGATCACCCTACTAATTACATTAATTACCACTAATTAAGTCTAAGTCCCATATTTCTTAGCTATATTAACTAATATCCTAGCACCTATATCCCACATAACCTTCATCCCATTATAAAATAAATTAATCCCCTCATTAAACCCATAATAGACCCTATTACACATTAACCTACCCCCTAAACCCACTATCTAATTTAAAATTCAAAAATAATTCAACTACCCACTCACCACCCTATACTAGCCTTTCCTAGAACCCTAAACCATATGGGGAGATTTCTAGAATTGGAGGATTCTAGAAATATTCCCCAAACTAACCCTCTTCTCTAGAATTTTCTAATTTTAGAGATCTCCATGAAATTAAAATTTCCATGGAAATTTCCTAGACCTAGATCTCAATGGCCCAAATTTGAATTTGGACCATTGATTCTTCCCTCCCTTACTTATAAAATTAAACCTTCCCTCCACCCTTGGGACTAATGAGAAATTATATATTAATCCTTTAATCTCTCCTATATCATCCACAATGTCATTATATTGTCCACTTGAAGCCATCATCTCCATCACACATCCATTAGAATCCATTGTCAAAGTCTCACAAACAATCCAACAAACAAGCTTTTACATCAAATCATTTGGATTCAAGTCCTGGAATGGAGGCATGAGAAGGTAAAGAGGATGGTAAGAATGTTCTAATTTCTCTAATTTATCTCCACTATCAATTCTTATTGGTGCCATCAAGTTTTAGGTTTTTTATTGTCTTTCGATAATATTTCTTGAACTTGAAATTTGGTGCACACTTTGAATATGTCTCACTATAATCGTAGTGGAACCATGTTTAATTTAGGTTATGATAATGTGGTCACACAAAATGAATTTTTTCAATACCCTTATGATGATGATGTAGTTTATGAGATAGATCCTTATCCTCCTTAAACACTCAATCTGGGGAATAAATCTAATATCTTTTAGACCACTATTTGCTCAACCCAACTCCATACTCAGAGCAAGACCAAAAATAAATAGTCTAGGAATCAATTATGGAATGAGTTCAATAAAAATCATACTATGTTATGATGTAATCAACATATGATACATATTTATTTGATCATCACTTACTTTCAAACATGGATGAGGTTTTAATCAGAGCCTCAAAGGTAAGGGATAAGTTTCTAGCAAACTTCTCCCATGAAAACTTGCCTAGTGTAGTTAGAGTTCCTTAAACTATGCCTTACAACCAAACCATCAAACATGCCTCTAATATTAATACTCAAGATCTCATGCTAATGCCATACCAAGATCTATGTATGCTTGTCACATGAAAGGTACTCATTGAGGAGCACTTTTTATATATGCATATAGCATACCAAATCTAATTAAACTTATTGCATAATTTCAATAACATGACCATGTCAAATGCTTCACTTATCAAGATAGATACTTCAACATGAGTCTTATTTTAATTAACAAGCCAATAAAATCATGGTATAGACTAATTAAAGCAAATCACTTCATTTGGATACATGTTCAATGCCCCAGTTATTGAAGATGTGTCTACTACTATGCAGATGAATGTGTCAAACATAGTGGATAATAGGAAAGTTTCATCAAATAAATGACAAAGTGGTTTAATTGTAAAAACAATTAGTCTAAAATAAGTACCTTTAGTTAACACAATGATAGGTTCACAATAGTAGGGGGGACTTCTACCTCCCAACCACAACAAGCTACCTCTAATCCTCAACCAACTGCTTCATCAAGCACTCAACTAAAAGGATTAAGTAGTCACATGTAAACTAGTGCCTTACCTTAAAAAAATATCGAATGTTACTCCACCTCAGTAGATGATGACTAACATTCTATAACAGCATGCAAAATATAGTATACTAATGCAATAGAGATCAAACATTCTACCACCTCAATAAGGGGAAACTAATATTACACCTCATTAGGTAGTGACAATTATACCTCTTCAATCATAGACCAACATGCTTTCATAAATATTTTCTAATTAACAATCTGTGTCTATTGGTCAATGACAAATGTTGAATATCCAATAAGTGTCTACTTGACAACATGTGTTTGCATAACTAAGAGGTACTATTGTCTAACAAGTTCTAATTAGGAAATAATTACCTTTTGTTCCAAATGTGTTACAAATTCAATAATAGTGCCTTGTTTCATTATATGTTTCCCTTATTTATCTAGATTTGACTAGTCATTAACAAGTCCCTATTCAATATGATAAGGCACAATACTTCAACTAGATCCATATCCTTCCATCTTAGCCATAATTCTCTCAAAACTAGGCCTATATACCTAATCCCAACCAAAATATCACTTTGTAATGCATGTAATTATAATAATCATATCCTAATCCATGAATGCATATTTTTAGTCAATTCCATAAAAAAACCAATATTCCACAAACCATGCCTCCATTATACCTCAGTCAAGGTAATCCACCTCTGACCAGCTAGCCTCCACTTTAGGCTAATATTCCATCCAAATTATTGGCATAAGAGCTACAATAGATGAAATATGCAATTACCACCATCTAAGTTGATAAATAGCTGAAGAAGTTTAAGTTGTATGACATGTGTTCCTACCCATTCAACATGGAGTATTTATAGATACCATTTCCTCCAGGGTACAAACCACTAAAATGTTACAAATACAAGGGTAAAGGAGACCCTAAGGACCATTTAATGGAATTCTTTGTTGTTTTCTAGCTAGTGGCTTAAAGTGACATATACCACCTAATTTTGTTTCCTTAGAGTCTATTAGGATGGACATTGTAATGGTTTCTAAAATTGGCAAAGAACTTAATATCTAATTTTAATGACCTTTTAGACAAATTTGTGTAGCATTTCTCCTATAATATCGAACATGAGATTTCATTGGTAGATTTGACTGAAGCCAAATAAAATACTAAGGAAAAATTCATAAGTTATTTATAGTTATGGAGATCACTTTCTATCCATTTCACCCATAGCTTATCTGATAAGCAATTATCCATTATGTTTACGAACAATATACATAGCTAGATATCTTACCATCTAGAGTTGAAATGTGCTCACACCTTCAAGGAAATCATTTACAAAGGTTTCTTAATTGAAAAATCACTTATTAACAAATGGATTATTAAGTTAACCTAATCTAATCAAAAACAAAAAAAAAACCAAGGAAACAACTAGAATCAGAACCAAAACCAAGTCCAAGCACAAACATCAACACCTTCCTAGGCTAATAATTATGAAAATCCAAACATTTTAATTATAATAAGAATGTTATTAGAAATAGAGTAACTGAGTCATAACATGTCCAAATGGTGAAAACACCATCGTCTTAGCCTAGGCCATAATTACAAATTACTCCTCACCAACAACTGATTTAGTAAACATAACCTATGTAGTAGCCTAAATAAATTCAACAAATGCAGCAACCTTTGCCTTTGTAAACCCCTCCTCCAAGGAGAACTGTGGTTACTCATCATGTCTTTCATGGCCTTGGATAACCAATTAAATTCATGTTTTTCAAGATATCTTCTACTAATATGATTAGTTAGCCTAATCTAAAGTACTATCTTGAGGGCATTCCTTATCAAGATTGGTACCAATAAAATGAGTTCTATTAGTATCATTAGGTTAATGGACATAACCTATGCCATTATGTGAAAATCAAACATCTCATTCAAAATATGTTGGAAAATGGGGAAATAACATTGCATAATAGAACATCTACATCTAATCAAAACCTAGGTATTTATCAAAACCCTTTTCCACAACATAATAATAAAAACCAACAACAACAATAATAAAGGCCATAGAAATAAAAAAAAAAGTATCAATATTCAAGATAATAATATCAATACCAACGACAATAACAATAACATCAACCAAATAGATATATTCAAGCCCAGAATGATACTAATACACAAGAGACTTACCGTGTACTTCCACATGACTACAACAAAGTTGTAGGCCATATTGTGGGAGGTCACATTTACATTAATACCATCAATATAAGACCAAGTACATAGAATAAGACTATTTCTAATTAATTCCAATAAACCAACCTATGTTAGTGATCCTTCCTTGACTTGTAACTACATATCGATAGACTAGAAAGAAAGGATTACTACTTTTTGACCTTATAATGATAACTCATCCTTACCCCATGACAACATAAAAGTACATTGGCAACCAAGAATTATCATATCTACACCCTCACCACCATCATTTATTAGTAACCATGGTCCTATCTATAATCCCAATTATGTAATCACAATTTAATGGTCAAAGATTACCATCCCAGGTTCACAACCATCTACCACTATACCCATCTAATCCACCATTATGGCTAGGAAAAAGCCATATACTAATGTGTTCAAAAATACATTTGATATTATGCAACAGCTTTAGAATGCACCAAAAAAAAATTTCATTTTGGATTTGTTTTATATGTCTATCATACATAATAACATCTTAATAATGTTCCTAGGCCAATCACAAGTTCCCAATGATATATCCCTAGATAAATTCCAAGATTTGGTTGGACATCTATCTCTAGTCCAATAATGAACCTTTGACAAAAGTGATATGTCATCCCTTGGCCCTCCTCATAGTAATCAATTATACATCAAAGTTGTCATAATCCATTACAAAGTGAAGCATTTCTTCATAAATAATGGATCGGGCCTGAATATTATGTCTTTGAATTTCATCAAGCATTTCAAATACACAATAGCTTATCTCCACCTATAAATGATCAGTATAAAAACCTATGACAATGAAGAATGAGAATCACAAGGAACCATCAACTTTCCAATTATCATTGGGCCTTTGACCCATGATACATTATGCCATGTGTTAAACCTAGACCTATCATATAATTTGCTATTGGTTAAACCTTGGATACATGAATTTCATATAATCCTATCAACATTGCACCAGTGTCTCAAGTTATCCCACTCAAGAATGGAGGTCACCATTTATGGATATTTGTAACTGTAAAAAGATTACAAGCATTTAGAGGCTAGGTACGAAAGCTATAACTACCATTTTAAATTAGATTTGATTCCAAAAAAGGATAAAGGTAAAGACATATTTATTTATTTATTAGAGGCTAATTATATAGACCCTAATACTCTTGATTCATCTTCCCATATGCCACCTCCTAAAATGTCTAATCATTTTACCATTATGCCTAATGGCCTAGGAGAGTATTTGACCCATGATACATTTCACGTTGCCAAGATTCCATATAACACCAAGTCCTATGGAAGACCTAAATCCAATCCACCTTGCATGGAATGGTAATGAAAGGGAACAGGCTAATTTCAGTGTCTAGCTCCTATCATTTTCACATCATCCACTAGCCAAAAATAGGAACCACTTATAAATTATGAATCATGGTTATACAATGACAAACTAGCTAAATTTTATAAGAATTCCAAATACCCCATACCTAAAAGGATCATGGAAAATCATGCCTATCAAGGATGACTTGGGCTAAATCACCAAGGTACACTTGAGATAATTTCCATCACTCGATATGAAGGAACTTATGGTCTTGGATTTAAACTAATTGGGGGTGACCCCACATATATCTTATTTATGTTCCAATGCTAATGACTAGTGATGATTATGTTGACACTAAAGTAGAGTCTAATCATAGTTTTTATGAAGACCTAGTCAATACCAATCTATTTGACACCCATGCCATTTGTACCCTTATCTCAGTTAATAAATATAATCTACTTTCTCTATATCCCCCTCAACTTATATCCTAAGACCAACAAAAATCCAAAGTTCCTATAGATAATTTTGAGAATGATGAGGCCTTTTACAAATTTTTAGGCCTAAGAGACAATGTTCCATTAGGAGACCATAAATAAGGGTTCACAATCAAACTGGATCCTATAGCCTATTTTGGACAACATGTGAACACACTTAGACATAATAAAATAACTAAAACATTGAGGTCCCAAAGTGAAAACCTCTTTGACACTCTTTTGGACTAGGGTAAAAGTAAAGAGAAAGGCTAGTTTTACGGTGAAAACCTATTTCAGGCACCATTAGATGGGGGTGTTCACCCTTCCTCAAACATAGCTTAGGAGACTACCAATGATGAACTTGCCTATGGGTCCAAGTTCAATTTTTAAGAATAACATGACTTTAACCAAATCATCGAAGAGTTTTCAATAGTGTTTATCATATATCCATACTTACCATTAGGATATTTAGACTCATATTGTATAAGAGAACTTAAAGAGCCATTCTAAATAGAGGACTTTGTTATAGAAAGATAATTCAAATCATTACTAACCATCTTAGAGGATGGTTCAACTCTCCTTTTCGAAGACACTACAAAATTCAATATAAGGACTCCAAATGACTTGTAATGGATTAAATTAGGTGCATCCCTCACTAAGGAGGAATGTGACATCTTTATATCCTTGTTGAGGGAATTTGTTGACATATTTGCTTGGGCCTATTCAAGTATGTCATGTTTGGACCCTACCTTAGTTATATACCACCTTGTGGTACATCTTGATGCCAAACTTTTGAATCATAAATTGTGTAATATGCATCCTTGCATTGTTATATTAGTAAAGAAAGAGTTGAAAAACTCTTAGAAGTGAGATGTATTTGACCGATTGAATACTCAAAGTGGATATAAAATTTTGTGCTAATAAATAATAATATAGAAAGAATCATAATCTACACTAATTTTAGAGACATAAATAAGTCCTTACCCAAGGATGAATTTCCTCTACCAAACATTGACATGATAGTTGACTCCATAGTTGGGTACAAAATGCTTTCATTGATGGACAAATTTTTAGGATGCAACTAGATTAGGATTTCACTAGAAGACCAAACATAAAATAACATTAATTACTCTATGGGGAATATTTTTTTACCCAATTTTTTAGCTTCTAACCTCAGTGCATAGTCAAATGAACCTACAGAGTTGTCTCAGGATGAGACAACATTTTAACTCTGGGAAAGTGTTGGGAAAAAAAATGGATAAGTAAAGTTTTTCAAGATATTCTTTAGATTTCCGTGCACTATGTATGAAATTATTAACTATATATATTTTATCCTATCCTCTAATACTTGTAAAAGGATAGAATATAAATAGTCCTCTATTTTTGTCACTAATATATGATAATAATGTGAATAGTTAGGAATTGTAAATGACTAAAAATATGTATGTTTGTATGAAAAATATGATGAACCTTTGTGAGATCAATATAAAAATTTTGGTTATGGTTACATATTGTATTTTTTATGCTATTCCTTTTATACATTAAAATGATTGATTTTTGGTTTAATCTTATCTGAAGTAATTTTAATGCTCTATAAATCTTAAGAAACTCTAGTTAATCTACATTCTTACTCTTTACATGATAATTTATCTCTATCATTCTTATATTAAATTATTAATCCTTTGTACTATCTTGTGAACTAATAAAACTTAGCTATCTTCATCCTTAGCATGTTCTATTATACCAAGAACCTATACTAACAATGGTGTGGTGAGTGTGTAAACACTCCTTCTAGAGGAAACTATGCTAATATGGTTATTGAGATGTTTAGACATTAAAATATGGTTAGATCAAAAAGTATGGAACTTTGTAGAATAAGAATCTACAAGGACTAGTCTTACCACAACTGAAATTATTCAAGAACATATCTATGAAGAAATATATGAAATTTTATGGTGTGAACTACCTAAATTTCTAACCAACTGGTTGATAAGAGTGGAATTTTATTGCTTCAATTCTAGAATGAAAGAAATAATCACTTGGAATGAAAAGAAAATAGACTAGTTATTGAAACTAGGAATTGATTAGATGAGAGAAATAGACTATTAAACCACCACCACCATAGATAGATACATCAAAAAATTCATAGTATAAGGATATATAGTGTTTAAAGCTATGCAGGATTACTTTGTCCAAGGAATTAGAGGAAGTTTTTTGTAGTGATTACCTCTCTTGTTAAATATGTTGGTTGTGGGTAAGGCTATGGTACCTACTACATCCATATGGAATAGTCAATTTGGGTGTATGGGGATTTGTACACATGATAGTGAATGATGGATAGATGAGTAAGTAAATATTGAACCTAAAACTAGAATGGAGACATGAGAGAAGAAGAGTTAGAAGAAAAGTTTGGATTCAAAATAAGAACTAGGATAATGGAACAGATCAAATCACTAGAACACCCAAATAGCTAATGAGTAGAGGTAAGAGTAGTAGTAGATTAGATGATGAATAAGTGAAAAAATGTGATGAGAGAAAGGATGAAGAAATAGGATAATGAATGCTAGAAGATAAAATGAGAGGATGAAGAATGAAATGAAGATGAGATGTGTCAAGAGAGAGATGAGAGTAGTTTAAGAGTAGAATAGATAAAAGAAAAAAGTAGTGCATAGCTAAAAGAAAGGGTATTATCAAAATATGAGGAATTATGTAAATAAATATAGCATAATCATAGGTTAATAATAAGATCAAGCGTATTAGATAAATAGTTACTGGAAAGAACTATTCACTAAAAGTGTATGCATCCTTGTAGACCAATATTTTATATTATAGTAGAAGTTTTTATCCAAGTGAGTAGGAGGATAATAGTTGGGAAAGACCATTTTTAGAGCACATGAACTATTGGGGAACATAAATTCATACAAGATAAATTAGGAAGGCTTTAAATTTATAGGATTAGTTGAAATTAAACAACAACAAGAAGCAAGTGTAGACAAGTAAAGTGTGCATGATAATTCTTCTGGTGCACATAGTAGTACATAGGCAAGATTACTCAAAACATATATGGCTTTGATAATATCTACATAAAATACTCCATCCACACCAGTCAATATGATTACTCATCTAGGAGGATTCCTAAACTTATCCATATATGATGAGTCTATGGATCCTAAATAGTACCTTCTAACTTGAAAAATGAAATGTCAAGATAAGGGCATGATTGATGAAACTTTTAAAAAGTATGAATCATTAGGGACCCTAGCTAGGAGAGCACTAGAGTTCATATGCAAAATATATATTTATAAGGTAAGTTTAAAATATGTTTAGGATTAACTTGTCATAAAATTTAAGATTAATAAATGCACTAATAAAAATATAAAAGACCCGAAGGAGAAAAGGCAAAAGTCTGGAGAATCTATTTATGACTATGATCATAGATTCTCTGATGTGATGAATAAGGTAGAATTTGCCTTAATAGATAAATACAAATCAACACAGTTAATTGAAAGACTACAAACTAAGATTTGATTTGCCACTACATAAAATTAATATGATATAAAATTAGATGTCAGAGCTACTACACTATGTGTAGAATAGATCAAGGATTATGGAGAAGATGCTATTGCTAATTCCAAAATTGAAAACATAATATAGGATTTCATGAAAAGAATGGAGCAATACCATGAGGTAGATAAGACTAAATTAAATCTATGGTGTATAGAGTGTGGAAAATAAGGACACCACTAAAATGATTATCCTAAAATCAAGATAGAATTCTATGAAATCTACCAAGTAGTAGGGCATGCCATGACACAATGCCATCTTCTATAACAATATATCAAGAATCCACAAAACCTATATTGCAATTTTTTAAAGTCAACTTACCATGATGAAAAAAATTATGGGGATTTTTAAGAGCTGAAGGAAGGCATCACTAAAAATTTATTCACCATCATTGCACAAAAAATGTCTTTGATGAAGCTAGTGATCCCTGGCTAAGAGGTAAATAAGGGTTGTGTGACCTAGATAGGTCCATAATGGATTTTGAGTTCACTATAGTATCAACCTCAAGGTTTAGCTGGATGGACTCCTTCTTTAACAAGATAAACACCTCTATCCCCTTAGTACCAACATGAAATACCTTGGAACTCATCTATAATGTAGTAGAAATAAACAAGTTGGGTTCCACCATCTACACAATAATAATTCAAGATTGGAGATAACAATCAGTAACACAAACATTGAAACACTGCATAGCCACAAGGAGGATATCTAGGTGGATATTAGTCTAAAAGAGGAGGAGATTGAGGTAGTTTTAGAGGAGGATACCAAGGTAGTAGAAGAAATAACTACCAATGACCTCTCATATAATGCTAGCTATTTGGAGAATATAATCATGTCCAATGGAATTACCTGATGAATCCATAATGATAGTCATATTAGTCATACTGTAAAGGCTCTGATTAGCATGATACAAAATATTGTCCTATTCTATAAAAGTAAATAAAGGATAAAGCCATCCAAAATGTGAACATGATAAGTGTGGATCCTAAAGAAAATTCATTTTTGAATGTTGTGACATGATAATAGCATGCAGATCAAGGTTTGCGTCCACTCAAGATGCCTCAAGATCAGGGCATCAAAAAAGTTAAATAAGATAAATACCCTAATCCATCCATAGAAAAAAGCCTCATATATGAAACTACATAATTGTTGAAAAATAATCGACATTAGGATACTACTAATGATGATGTTTCAATAATTGATGCAAAAATATATGGCTAAATTATCCACATTATATGACAAGATGGAGTTCTAATTGCACTCATAAATATCTTTAAACTTTTGATTAATTTATGAAATTAAGACATTTCATACAACATCAAAAACCTACTTCATAATATATTAGAGTGTGCATAGTGTGGCCAATGAACGATACTAAAACTAGTCTGGCATGTCAATATGAAGAAGTCCTAAGATGTTGATGCATAGATTGATATTAAGGTTACTAGTTATGAGATGTTGAATTCTATCTTTGATTTTGGTAACATAGTTAAGATGATTCCTCAATGCACATGGGAAGCTATTGGATGACCATATCTAAGATACATCCCAATAACTTTGAGCCTAGATGATTACAAAAAAGTTGAGCCCATTGGTAGATTGGAGGATGCCAAGATTTAAATTGTAGACTTCTCTATATGAGGTGATTTTGAGGTCATTGACATGAAGATTGCATCAACACATTACCCTGTGTTGATAAGTAAGAATTGGTCTTATGATGGTCAAATGACTATCAATATAATACATAATCAGCTTGAGGCATATCAAGGTGATAAAGTTATTGTCATTCCTCTAAATAGAGTGCACAAGCCTTACATAATTCTAGTTTAACTAGACTCTCCATATGTTTCACACGAAACTAGTTAGATGAAGGTGAATTCTAAAGAAAATCCAAAAGATTTGCACATAGCTAAATGCAACTTCCTGTATTAGTATAATAAACTATAAGTATAATCACTACTCACTCATCAACTCAAGACATAATAATAATGAAGGCTCAAACTAATAACTACATAGCTGATCATCAATCAACTTATCATTAAATAATGTGCCTCTATGTTTTTAAAATCTCCTACGTGGTCTAAATTTAATTTCCTTTATCAAGTTTATGATCACATACGAGACTACATAGAGATAACAAGGGAAGGCAATTTACTATGGGAAGTAGCTTCATCTATCAGTGGTGACTCAGATACCCACCTCCTTAATTGGGTCTAAGGTGATCATAAACTTCAACTAATGCAAATGGTATTTATACACAAATGATAATTGTTTATATACTATGAAATTGAGGACCTCTATAATTTCATTTTATGCTTGAAAGTTCATATATAAACTATAATTCAATAGGTTAGCACTCTAAATCATGTGTTGAATGGATTTGTTGTGACATGGTTGGAAACTCATCAAGATCATCAACTTGAGTGGGATAATTCCTATGAGCTCATGATTAGTAGATTCCAATTACCATAATTAATTCAGCACTAATTTTCCATTCTTTCAAGAAGATGAGTTCCCCTAAATTTATATACATAAATGTGTTAAAGTTTGGAATGAGGAACATGTGGAACCAAAGTATTGGGTCTACATATTACACTACACATTTGTTCCACTACTAGTATCCCATTACATGCACTAAAAATGTAGAAGGGAAACCAAACATTGGGCACAAGTGTAGAGTGATTTTATACAAACCTTTATGTGTGAAGATGAAAATCCTCTGGTCCATAATGCACTATATAAAATCAAGTGTTTTTTATACCATGGGTGTGTAGAATACTTGAGCACCATAACATAATCTACTACACAGAAGAATGTAACCTCTGATATTAACTTGGTACTATAAAGGTACAAGGATATTAAGAACAAAGAACAATCTCAGTTGTGTCACGACATCCAAGATGAGGTAGAAGACATTGAGAATTTTGATTCTAACAATGATTTATATTTAAATCATTTATTTGAACCTAAGTGACCTATTAAACCAATAAAGGACACCAACATAACATTGACTAAAGAAGATAACTTACACAACATCCAAATTCCTGAATAAGAAGGGAAAAGGAGGATACAAGAATCTATTGATGAATAAAAATGCAATATTTATTAGTAGCCAATCAAGAAGCAAATCGCTAATATTAGAATTGATAAGGTTCCAAAACTAGAAAGCTTAGGTGACTATTAGATGAAAACTAAGATTTTAGAAGCTCTATAACTTCTAAGGTATTACTAAGATGTATTTCCTACCAAATTGTCATAAGTTTGAGGAGTCAACCCATCTCTTGGTGATATGCACATTTAACTAAAGGAGTGAGCATGGTTGATCAAGAAGAAACCATATAATCTTAATTTGAATATGCAGTTGAAAGTAAAGTCCAAATTGGATATAATGCATGATGTAGGGATAATCTATCCACTATAAAAAAATTATTGGGTAAGCCCCATGGTAGTTCAACCCAAAAAAATAGGAGAAGTATAAATATGCGGGGACTACCACATTATAAATAATGTTTATGTGAATGATCCATTTCCAATACCATTTATAGACAAAGTTTTAGAGTCTATCATAGGACATGAGGTATATTCTTTTATAGATGGTTTCAATAGATATCATCAAATCTCGATCATAGAAAAAGATTGAACCAAATATTTTTTTACACTAAAATGGGGTCATTTTGTGTACAAAGTCATGCCTTTTGGCCTTAAGAATGCACCTATAATGTTCTATCACGTAGTGGTTACAACATTCAAGGATTTTATTCATGACTTATTGGAAGTTTATTTGGATGATTGGGAACTTTTCTCCTTGTTCAAAGAATACTTGTCTAAGTTATGTCTAATGTTGGAATGATGTCAAGATCCATGCATTACTTTTAATTTTAACAAATATTTATTATTTACACCCTTTGGTATTTTTCTTAGACATGTAATATGTAACAAAGGTATTCTAGTAGATCAAATAAAAATTGTAGTAATATCGAGTATGCCTCCACTTGTTAGTTTCACCAAAGTGTGCTCTTTTCTAAGGCATATAGGATACTATCATAATTTCATCAAAGGGAACATAACTATTTCATCTCTATTGGAATCCTTACTATGTAAGAATGTGAAGTTTGTCTAGACATTAAAATTTGAAGCAATTTTCATTAAACTAAAACAATGACTAGTTACTATGCCCATACTTATCCTTCCAAACTAGAGAAAGCCTTTTGATGTACATGTGGATGCTTCAAGTATTATAGTTGGTTCTATGATTGTGCATCCTAGAGATGGTACACTAGATCATCTTATTCATTTTTCTAGTTGGAAACTGACTGACATAGATGAAAACTATACAACCATGGAATAAGAAGCATTGGCCATTATGTTTGCACTTCATAAATTTTGGTATTACTTGCAACACAATTTAAAGTCTTCACTAATCATTAAGCCCTATGATATTTGGTCAACAAGATGATGATAGGAGGACATATCTTTCAATGGTTGATGCTATTCTAAGATTTTTAATTCCACATAAATGTCAATCCAAGAAGAGAGAATGTAGGACCAAACCATCTTAGTCATATATCAAATGGGGAAGAGTCGAAAGAATTATAAGAAGACTCTATTAATGCCCATCTATTTGTGTCATTGTGATTCCTATAATTTTTGAAGCCATTACCAACTTATTTAAGCAAGTAATATTCCCTACACACTTTCAAGAGTGGGACAAAAATCAATTTGTCATTAGAGCATGGCCATATACCATCATTAATGGTTTTCTATATCACTTGAGAAAGGATGAAGTCCTACATAGGGTTATTTTGGAACATGGATGACCTCGACTCTTAGAGGAAGCTCATCAAGGATTCACAAGAGGGTATTCTATGGTACAATACATAGATATAAAGTTATTAAAAATAAGATTATGGTGGCCAAGTTTGTTCTAGGATGCACATAAAGTTGTATAACACTATGATATTTGTCAATACATGGGTAAACTATTTTAGAAAGATGAGATGCCTTTATAGCCTATGTTAGTTTAGCAACATTTTGAATAATAGGGAATTGGTTTTGTCAAACTAATCAATACACAAAGAAAGCATAGTAAATCAAGATACACAATTATTGTGACTGATTATTTTACTAAGTGGGTTGAAGCTACTTTAATACCTATATGTGATGTGAAGGATGCAGCAAAGTTTTTATATGAAAATATCATTACAATGTTTGTATGCTTACAAAATTAGTCAATGATAGAGGAACACACTTTATAAATAATAGATTCAAGGCTCTAACTAAATAATTTATGATCTCTCATCACAAATGCATTGCATATCATCCCTAGGCCAATGGCCAAGTTGAAGCATCCAATATAGTAATAGGTAAAACAAAAATATGTGATGTCAAGTGAGATAACTAGGAAGATTTCATTCCTATGGTCTTGTGGGAATGTCTCACACATTATAAAAGGGATAAAATATTTACACCATTCTAATTGGTATATTGTCTCGAATAATTCATGTCAATGAAATATTCAGTACCCAACCTACACATATCCATGACCATGTGACTCAAAGTTTAGGAGTCTCTTCATAATAGGATCCTTGAACTAAATTTGATGGATGAGTTTAGATGTAGAGTAGATTAGATGTAGTAAGTGAAAAAGTAGAGCTATAAATCATGGTATGATAAGAAATTTCACCATAAATAATTTCACAAAGATCAACTAGTCTTATAGTATGACAGCTAGTTCAAAGCATTCCCAGGCAAGCTACATATACGATGGAAAGGGCCCTACATTATACATGACCTAATGTAGAAAGGAATTGTGGTTTTAAGATATCTTCAATGAATCATGTTACTAGCATGGGTAAATGGTTGTAGGCTTAATTCATACCACCAATTAGTCTATTGATCTCATTCTGCAAGATGAGTGGGTGTTGAGTAGCACCATGTAGATTAAGATTTTTATCTTGTATATGTTTTGTACAAGTTTGTTTTATGTTTTGTTTTATTTTTAGATGATATTAACAACATTTTTGAATTTTAAATACCAAGCATCATGTGCATAAGATGTGCAGAGGATGATCCACGTGTGCCACTAGAAATGTAAAAATGAGCGACTAAAAATAAATTATAGGAAAGATGATGAAATATCCCATTAGTAAGAATTCCATCAGATAATGATTAGCCACCAGAAGTAAATGCATGAGCCAAGGTTTGATTGACATGATCTTAAATAATTTATGGATTTTCAACATCAGCTACTTGTACCCCTCATACAAACATCAAATATCATAACAACATAACTTCACACATGTGCCAATAACTAACTAATTTAATATCTAGATAAAATATATATTTTCCACATCTATCATTACATTCAAGATGAGTAGACAACTGAGCATAAACTAGATGTGGAATACAAGAGGTGTCAAATCTATAAAATTGATATTTGAATAGTAATTCAGTATTTCATCCTTGAGCATATTTTTCATGATCTTCAACTATAAAAGAGTTGAGTCATTTTCTTTGCATAGAGCATATAAATAATTCTAATTTCACTATCTCACATAGCCATGGATACTTCACAGCTAATCAAGGATCTTACAAATTCAAAAAATGAATTTATGGGAATTGACATGGTGCTCTAGCAAACTAAGTATAATGACAAAGAGCCATTTGATTACCTTTTCTAAGTTGAACAAAATCTATTCTTCCTTGATCCTATTGAGAACATAGACATTAAACACATATTGATATTTCCCATATTTGGTGACCTAAGAGAGATCATTTAAGTATTGCATGGGTGATACAATGAGGGCACAATCTATTTAGGTTTAAATGAGACTATGTTAATCAACACATAAGCCATGGCCCAAGCTTAGGGCATACCTATGTGAAGGGAATCTTTTCTAACCTATAATACAAAAATGCCCCCCATCTTGAAAGAAGTTTGGGATATATATGTGTAGGACAACTGAGGGATTCTTATTGATGAAATCTTAGATGGACCCATGGCCATTCTTATTCAGTGCATCACTAAATATTTTGGTAGATGACCAAGTCTATGAAGCAAATAATTAATGGATTTGTGCACATCAGCCACTATATGATCCATAGAAATGAGAAACTATATTATACCAAGTAATTTGTGCAAGAATTACTCACAAATATCAGAAGTGTTGTACATATCCTACGTAGATGTTTTAATATCAATTCTTAATTTACTTACTTTGCTTCATATAATGGAAGTCACCAGAGGGTGATGTACATACAGACATAGACTACTAGTTGGTACAACAATTCCATAATCTCACTTGGATGTAGGATCATGGAGCTCTTGTACATGAGGTCAAGTTTAAATTTTGGTGAGAGGAGTGCCTATACCTTATCACCACACATCCTTGAGTCACACCCGATGTCCTATAATGCCTAGGTCAGTATGCCAAAACCACCCTACTAATTAAAGGAGTATTTATCACAATCCATGAGATACCACTCTTACCATTTAAGGTATTCCCCTTCTTCATCACAATGGATATGGTGTAGGTTAAAGTGGCCTGACAAAAAGAGTACATAGCTAGCCATGTGACTCCCTTGAAATATATACCACCTAGTGTAGATATTCCTATTATGTAATAACCAGAGATAACATCTAGCTCATAGTAGTAGAAGGATAAGTGAAAAGTAGATACTCATAGGGCATCCCCTCCCCTAAATAAAATAACATGCAACACTATGACCTAGAATGATGATTTGAAGGTGTTATAGATATCCATATCCTAAGATCTCATTCAATTTGGGATCAATGAATAGGAGGTCTACCAAGTCATGATGGATGACATGGCTAGAGATTACTATGAGAAAGAGGAAGAGAAAAACTTCTTATTTTCGAAGGTGATATACATAAAACAAGTCCTAAAATAGGCTCCCCTAGATATATGGGTATAACTCCTAGCTTGTCTACCATCCATCATTGTCGACACAATCTAAGAAGAAGTAGAGTGGCTTGAGCATAAAATGGACTTCTTTCAGCCTTTAAATGTTTTAACATTTGCACTTGATGTCATCTTTTCACCCCTTATATAAATTCCACATAAACAACTTGTGTATAGGCCTAGAATATGATAGGAGGTAAGAGTCTCCCTTACCTTAGAGGATTGCATGTCTGGTGTATTAGCTACTATGTAAGAAGTGAAATCTACTCCTGAATCTTCTACACCACAAATCCAATGTAGGCTAGTCACATTAGTAATAAGAAGTTATAGGTTCCAAGTTTGGAGGTGTGACCAAATACTTCACCACCATCACCATAGACTCAATATGTTGAGGATATTTCACTATAGTAGCCAACCATAGAGGAACAACAAGCTGCTAGGGAAGAAGCCACTCGCATAACCAAAAACATGATTAGGAAGGAGTAAAAGAAGAGAAATAAAAAATAAGCACATCAAACACATGCAATGTATCAAGTCAAAGAAGATAAGGCCACGCAAAATTATAAAGAGGTAGAGGTAGACATCTATAAAGCCAAATAGGCCCAAAAAATAGCTGACATAACAAAGCAAGTGCAGGAGGAGAGAGAAAAGAAGGAAAAAGAAGTAGAAGAAGAAAAGAGGAAATAAGGCATAGTAATCCAGACACAGTGATAGGTAGAGTAAGATATTAGAAATAAGAAGGAAGAGGATGATGAATCCCTACAGAAATAGAAAGCACAAGCACAAGCCTAGGAACATGCCCAAGTTATGTAAGAATAAGAGAAGAAGAAGAGAGAATAATAAGAATAGAGGAAGAAGGAAGAACAAGAGAGAGAAAAAAAGAGGAAGAAAAAAAGAGAAGGAATAAAGAGAAAGAGGAAATAGAAGAAAATAAAAAGACAAAAGAGGAAGAGAAGAGAAATAAAGAAGAAGAGGATAAGAAAAAAGAGGAAGAAGGCAAAAAGAAGAAACATGAGGAAGAGGAGGAGGCCAAATAAAAAATGGTTGAAGACTCTACATAGAAAAGTAAGATGGTATTAGAGGACACAACATAACAATAAGCATCACCCATAATGCAAGCAATATCCTAGTTTCCATAACTACCACTAAGGCGCATTTGGCTCTGGGATGTTCCCTTAGTAGCTATTTGGTGCATTACTGCCACTAGATACCATGCCACACTTGGATCCTACAACTTTTTCTAGCACATTAGCCACTCTTGTATTCATGTAGGAGGCCTCTTTAGATGTGGCTTGACTACATTTAAATAAATAGTTAGAGGGTGATATAGATTTTTAGGAGTTCATTACACAAAAGGCAACCTCCCTAGAGAAATAATGTAATAAAAAAAGGTAGAGAATGTGGAGCTTGGGGGTCATCTTCATGAAGTAGTGAATATGACCAAAGACACTTGTCTAGAGAATATGATCGAAGACACTTGCCCAGACTTAGCCTCTTGATTCATCAGGGACCAAGTGATGTTAGACTATAATAGGCTCAAGATCTTGGTCTTGAAACTCATAAAATATTGGTGTGAATCTCAACAACTTTGTGTAATTGGTATTCTAATCTATAATATGAAGACTGATGACATATATTTAATTACTTTGATGGAGTATTAAAGCATGATTGACATTACAACCCTCCAATCCCATCAAGTTACACATAGTATTCTAGACTTGAAGTAGTAGTTTAACAATTCTCTTGTCAGCTTCAGTGTAGACTTCACCATAGCTACAATAGTGAGGACAACTATGCATAGTTAGATTGCATCAGTGGATGAAACTAACCTTTCTCTATAGTAATCAATCAATGCTAGGGATAATGTACATGATCAACTCCTTAGTTGGTAACAGGACCTATGACATAATACATATATATGTCTCTAAATAGAGTTCCACATAGAAATGTTAGAGTATATGAGTGATGAAATTAAAATAAAGGTTAGTTTTTAAAATGCTAACATGAGTACCATTGAGGATTTAGACGTAAAGGAACTCATTATATTTTTTTCACCAATGTACATAATAATATACATGGTCCAAGAAGTGATGCTTGACTAGAACACATTCAAAACTGATCTAGCTCCATTTTATAGTGAGGTGTCCTAGATTCTCA
Source organism: Torreya grandis (assembly GCA_037957365.1). NCBI lineage: Eukaryota > Viridiplantae > Streptophyta > Pinopsida > Cupressales > Taxaceae > Torreya > Torreya grandis. The sequence continues at coordinate 1,561,494 of JARHVA010003940.1, read as the reverse complement.
ACATTATTATTTGCAAGCTACCATCTATGTTCTAGTAATAAATTGCATAGTGCATGACTGTTGAGTCCAAGGTCAAGGATCCTACTAGCCAGCCTTCTTCCTCTATAATGCCACTCCCTTCTAGTTTAGTAATATGTAATTCACAAATTTTATAGATTTTCGAATACATTTTTTTTGTATTGAATGATTAGAAAGATAAGCAGTGCTAGGATTATTTAAAACATGCAAAGGGTGGCCACTTGGTTGTGACAACATATTGAAAAACCAAAAGGGTTATAGGTTGGTGTGTTACTTAGTTGAAAACTTGAAAGAGCGATCAAGTAGTGTACAAGAGGTGAAAACCAAAAATGGTGCCTTGAGTGATTATTATGACTCTTACTATTCTACCCAATTCTACTCTTAGTGCATAATCAGATAAAACTATCATGTTGTTTTGGGATGAGATAAAATTTTAAGTCTAGGAGAGTGTTGGGAGAACAAAATGGATAAATAAAGCTACACTAGATATTCATGTGCTATATATAAAATTATCAGCTATATATATTTTATCCTATCCTCTAAGTCTTGTAAAAGGATAGAAAATGACCAGTCTCCTCTTTTTGGAACCAATGTACAAGAAGAATGTGAATGTTAAGAATTGCATATGACTATAAATATGTATGATTATATGAAGAAGATGATGAACCTTTATGAGATAAATATAGACTTTTTGGTTATGGTTACCTATTGTATTTTTATGATATTCCTTATATGAATTAACATGATTGATGTTTGGTTTAATCCTATCTAAATTAATCTGAATGCTCTACAAATCTTAAGTAACTCTGGTTAATCTGCAATCCTACTCTTCACATGATAATTTATATTTATCATTCTTCTATTAAATTATGAATTCTTTACACTATTCTACACACTAATAAAACCTATCTATCCTCGTCCTTAGCAAGTTTCATTGTATCAATAACCTATGCTAATAAGTACCCATGCCAACCCTATCGTAATAGTTGATCAACTAGGCCATATATCATCTATGGGCATGTAGTGATTCCACATGATCTCCCCTCATGTAATCATCTATAATGCTAACACATAGGGAATGTACCATGCTACATGGACCTTTATCCATCTCAAGACCTAGGGCAACCTAGCTAGCCAATACATGGGGAACCTCTCATATATCCATGTGCTCAGTAAAATCATAGATCCCATGGTATTATACACTATATAAAACATCCCATACTTATCATGCATGATATGGAACCATATGATATCCCCAAAATAATAGATCACTCCCTAGTCCAACAAAGACTAACACAAGGCTATTGTATACAATGGTAACTTGTCGTCTGATTTGTGACACAACATTCATGTTGTCACAAGTCCTATCACCACCTTATAAATGTATTAAATGGATTCAACATAAATATCAAACAAGATCACCCTCAACCCAAGGTGAATCCTATCTGAGTAGGTAGCCCATTGGGCTAATGCTCATCTCTCATCCTCATCCTCTAGTGTACTAGTAATCACCGGTGTCTTACCTATCCAAAGTCAAAGCAATGTATGGATCTCCTCCAAAGTAATACCCACCTCAATGGTATCCCCATATACCTCCCATAAAAAAGTGTTAATCAACCATTCCAATGTTCCTAAGACCATGAAAATGAGATCCAAACTCAAAGGGATTCTTCTAATCTCTATGATTCTACCAAAACCAAAGGTGATGAGTCAGTCTCTATCCATGACTATCAAATCATCCAATAAATATGGTAGCCATGATGCATCTACTAGATGCCAATATCTCTGGTGTCTCTCTAAAATATCAAACAAAAAAGTATGTATCAGATCTCCATGTCATAAATAACTACAATACATCCTTAAAAATTCACAAATTAACTCCTTCATTAGTTGGTTTGATTTGGTTTCTTATGTTTTCTAATTTTTCTACACAATTAACCAATTTGATACTAAATCATCCATGTACCCATTCTTTACACACAATCATCCCATTTGATACTAAAGTAGACCCAGTTCTTTCTAACTAAATCATCTTATTTTATACTAAATCAACCCTTCCTTAGATTTAGCATATTATATTCTCCATATGGTACATAGTTGGTGTAGACACCTAAAACTGGTGACAACTAGCTTTTGACTAGACTTCAAACCAATTCCTACCAACTATTATAAATTAAGCCTAGGAATCATTAAACATATCAAATTTGTTTTTGAATCATTCAACAAAGCTCAGAATCATGTTGAGACATACCTAATTTGGGTATTCTATCTTATACAACAATAAACTCTTATGCATTCATCTCTAATTACCTTGCAACAACACAACTGCCAATTTGGCCTATGAACCTATTAAGTGGGGTACTTTCACACTTAATTAAATATCAAAAAATTTAAAAGGATAATCAAAATAAATTAAAAAGCTAAACAAAATTAAATTCCTTGTTGAATTATCCATTTTTAATTAATAAATATCTAAAAAATGAAATTCAAAATTTCAAAATATCCTAGCCTTTCATCATTGCCTTTATGACTTGTCAAGCCTGAAAATATCCTAAAATATCTAATTTGAGAGTCAAGTGGTAATTTTAAATCATAAATACTTAATAAATATTAACTCAATTGGAGTTAGTTTTAAGTCACCTAGGTTTAGTTTGAACCCATTCCAAGCTTAAACTCAACCTTGACTCAGCTTGGGTGAGAGTTAACTCCTAAAGCTATAAATACAAGGCCATACCACTTCATTTATAAGCTTGCATATTTTATATTTATTATGAAATATTTGCTCCATGAGACTCATGAAATTAGTGTTACCATTTCCAAATCTTAATCCAATAAATCACAAGCCAATGTGCCAAGGAGAGGAGCCAGGAAACCTCCATTTTCAAAGATTTCCTGATGTATAAGTCAAGAAAATGATTCCACAAAGCCATTTGGAGCTCTAAAAGAATGTAAAATAGTTATGTCTTTTATGTTTATATTATACTTTCATTTATTTTTTGTTACCTAATCTCTCCCTAGTGTCTAGGCTAGAGGTCTTATGATTTTAGTGTGTTCATTTGATTTGTTTTATGAGACTAACACAAGACTAACCTCCCCTCTATGTCAGATTCCTCATTCACATGTTGGTATGCCTAGCGGGACCCAAACATTCCATATAGATAAGGAGGATGATATGATACTTTTATTTTTGTTAATGGATGCTTAAAAATCTTTAAAATTTAAGTTTTTAATTTTTTTCACGTATTTCTATTTTTTTAGTAACTCACAAGTTGTAGGTAATCGATGCTAGTTTATTTTAAAATTTGATAGAGACCAATGTTGATTTTCCTATATCAACATTAATTCATTGAATTGACCACTGTCCCTTTATGAAAATTAGATCATGATATAAACCTGACTAATGAGAGTTTTCTTGATTTTTTTTTGTTTTTATTCTATGTCTAAGAGCCTGGATATTATTTATCTGACTATTTCCTTGCAGGATCTAGTGAGAATTGTTGGTTTTAAGCTTATTTTTTAATCATCCTCTCTATTAAACCATATTGCATTTTTTCTATTTTTTACAAGAACTGATGTCAATATTATCAACTAACATTTATCCCTATGTGGATCAACTAACATCGATATTTGTTCACTGACATCAATCCCTATGTGGATTGAAATTGATCTCTCTAAGATAGAAACATAGAAAAACTTGAGAGTTCATTTTAAAATATTTCTTTCTCACTCAACTTTTCAGCTTCTAAGTAGGAAAATTATCTAACAAATTGTAGGGCCTGAGGTGAAAAAATCAAAGTTTGAACATGGTTAAATCTTACATAATAGCTATTTTGTGTTTAAAATAGTCTTAGTTATTTTCATGCCTTAGTTGTTTTTGAAGTTTTTGAGTTTTTTTTCAAACAAATAATGCCAAGGAGATCAAATTTCACAACATATTTGGTTTTGGTGCACTAAAATAAAATTTCACATTTAGTTACATACTCCTAAGCGTTGGTCATTTTATGCTTATTTGTTGAAAATTGTTTGTTTCTAGCAAACTAAGTGACATGTGTATGATCTCCCCCATCCCCTTTAGGGAACTCAGGTGACCAAAAGTGTTTATTATTTTCTTATGTCACTTTATTCCAAAAGCATGAAAATAAATTCACTAAGGCCCTCCCCAAATATGTATAGTTTGGGTGAACCCAAAATGAAAATAAATTCTTTTCACTTGTATTTATTTTTCATGCATTTTGGATTATGAGTGGGAGTTCATCACCTCCTCATAAGTTCTCTAGGGAAGAGTTGACCTAGGGATTCATCTCTTGCCATTGTTTCAAACCCACTCCATATTGGGGTATATAAATTAAGATGGTGAATCATTGGGATAGTAGTTTGAGTAATTAAACTACCTCCTTTAGTGACTGCTACCCTTAGAATGTATGATCAATTCAAACATCACACTACCCTGAGAAACTAAAAGATGTAGTGGTTATGAAAAACACAAGACCTTTTTACAACCTAGTTGATATGGATATAATTGACATGAGCATATCTTGTGTTAACCACACTTGGGATGATCTAGAAATGTGTAAAACTTGATAGTTTAGAATAAATCCACTTGTTATAGACATACTATTAATGCAAGATGAGTAGCCTAAAGTTCCATGTCATAGTAAAAACTCTTGAGAGAAGAGGGGGCTTAAAAACCCTACTTTTTATACACTTTTACTTTTTATATTAACAATTAAAATCCTCTCAAGAGTGATTATATTGACATAATTTGATAGTTTTATGTAACCTTGTTAGTTTTAGGATTTTGGACGTTACACTTACATGTTTTTATCATTTTATCCTTTTATTACATGGCCTTGAGTTAAACTAAATATTTTTCTAATATACCATGTGTACTCATATAAAATTTAAAAATTGGTATCTTGAGTGTGGCTTATGACACCCAACCCATATGTCTTTCTTGTACGCTCTCATAACCCTTCTAGACACCTTTTTGCTTATTCCCAATCATCTCAAGCTTTCCAAATAGTTATTCCACCTCAACTAGGCAACATTTCCCAAGCTAATCCTATCCCCTCAAATACTTCACCTATAGGATAGGAGTGCCCAACTTAGACTATAGCATCAGACCCTACTATGTCCTATTTCAGTGCTCTACCCAATTACATTTTTAGCTCCAATAGTTATTTCCTTTTGGTTCCTATCCTTCATCTTGTTGACCTAGAATGAATATATTCAATCCATGACCAATATATCTCTATAAAATCCCATTCAAAATTTATTTATAAGTGATTGTAAAATATTACTAATCAAACAAGAATACAAGCAAAACCACTAAGGCAAATTTCCCTATTCTCTACATACAAACATCTAATACAACTACAAGCATTTACATTATTGCACAAAGCACATTAAGTGGGAGCACTACATATGGTTTGATCCCTCTTTGAATTATTGGTATGTAGGTAGCATGCCCACACAAGGGGTATGAATACATGTTTAGTGCATCTTACACACACTAACCCCCTCTTATTTCTCAAGTATTATTAAATCACAATGAAGTTTATGGTTTGAATATTAAATCATCTCTACAAGGAGTTCTATATACTTTCAGAATTTGATATTCCATAGGCATGCTCACATAGGGATAACAAACAAAACCTAGAAAAATTAGGTCTCTACAAGTAGTTTGGACAACAATAGAATAGGGCAATAGTTCCAGACCTTAGCATGTCCTATTTTATCACTTTTATTCTTTCACAAAATGAAAGGTATATCTTTATTTGTGACACTATCCCAATCCTTCAAAACCATTATCAAACCCTACAATAGCCATTTCAATTAATTTTAAGCTAAGTCTTATTTTCTCCATATTTATTTCTATCTATAAAAAGGTTAAAAATATAAATAAATTATACAAATTAGTGGTTAAATTATTAAAATATTATTTAATAGTTTATTTATTCCAAACCCTTAACTAAATTAGGAATAAGAATCCAATATTCTCAAAATAGTTATATCATTTGGTGAACCTAACTTGATTTGTTTGCACATAAAAACCCTAAAAACCCTAGGGAAAATTCCTTCCTAATCTTTCCAATATTTTTTTTATTTTTAACCTACATATTTAATTCAAAAATTCACATTAATTTTTAAAATTCCATAGTAATTTTTAAAAATTCATATTCTTCTAAACCCTAGTTGCATATATTAGGTCCCTTTAAATCATATTTTTTCTAATATTTATCTATTTTTTACCTGCATATTTAAATAAAAAATTCACGTTAATTTCTAAAATTCCATAGTAATTTTTTTAAATTATCTTTCAAAACCTTAATTAAATATACTAGGTCCCATTGCTTTTGAGATATCACCTTATATAATTGTGAGCTTCGTATCCTTTTTTATGCATATTCTAGTTCATTGTCTATATTATATTTATTTAATCTACTCTTTCATTTTTCAAGTTATTTTCCTTATGCCATCTAAGCTCTTTGCATCTCTTCCTTTGAGATGAAGTGAAAGACTTAGTGGTAACCCTCTTGAATTTACCTATATTCCTTCAATTTGACCATATACCATGGATAAACAGCCAACTCAACTTCCTGCTACAGATTCTACACATCTAATTACACCAATTTACATGAAGATAATTTCAATAATGAGTAGTATGATAATAACAATGATGATACAAACATCAATGTTCATGATCCACCACATCGAGTTCTTCAATAATGATTTTGTCCTCAATAAAGACTTGATTCTATAAAGTTTTAGATAAAGAGTCAAGGAACAACACTGAGATCATACTCTTATCTTATAATCTATCATGGAAATTAAAAAGGTTAAACAACTTGAGTCTTCCATTCTTTTAGAGTAACCAGTTGTAAATGAAACTATGGGGGTAACTATGTCTCAACAACCCCTTATAGTAGCCCAACCTTCCTCTATGCCACCACCAACTACAACTAGTACATCTTTGTTTCTTGATGTGGTTAACCTTATGCAAGAGATAAAATATCTTCAATCCAAGGTGCTACATCTTGAGCAAGGTGCTTCTAGACTAAGGTGGGCCTTGGATTCTGTTGCTCTACTACATACACTATTGGCACATCATAATGCTTCAACATGCTTACCACTAGGTTTTATTCAACCCAAGCTCACTCTATATGATGGCAAGGGTGATCTAGAGACACATTTAAGATATTTTCACATAGCATGCTTAGACTATGTGCTAAATGACTAGATATTAAGCTATTTATATAGAGTCTACAAGATTATGCTTTGCAATGGTTCTATAGTCTATTAAATCAGTCGATTAATGCATTCAATCCTTTAGCTGACATGTTCCTATCTCATTTAAACACTAAAATTGGTGATAAGTTACCCTATGCCCAAGTTTCATAATTAAAACAAAGAACAAATGAGCATCTCATAGATTATGTTCTTCGATATAAGACTATCTTGGCTAAGATGACTAGTCCCATGGCGAATAAAGAGTTACAGATCACTTCAAACATAATCTTCTACCACCTTTGCTTCTTTCAATGATGTTTAAAAGGTTATCTTCCTTCACTAAGTTATTTCATACATTAAATAAAAGGGAAGTCAAATTAATTTTAATGGGAAAGCTCAAGTACACAAGAATATCAAAAAGAAAAAACAAGGGTAATAACAAAGTCTCATACTAAGTCAAGGTCAATGATAACAAAATTCAAAATCAACCTACAATCATTGTAGCTTCAGATCCCCCTTAACGATTGGTTTCATCAACACCTCCTCGATGACCCTTTACCAATCTACTATTTTATTCAAGCCAGAGTTTTATAAAAGCTTTTGGAAAGTAATATCATATCTCCTCCTATTCAAGAAGTTGATCCGATAAAGCCTCTTCTATGGGGATATGACTAGAATGAATTTTTCAACTTTCATAGGGCACTAGGCCACACAAAAAATAGATGCATCAATTTGAAACACAAGATACAAAACTTGATAGATGGTAATCATATTGATCTTGGCACTCCTGTTGAGCCTCCATAGGCAAAGTAAACATAAGACAAGGCTCTAAATTTTTCATTAGATCTTTTTCCACAACATTATAAATAGGAGACAAGGGGCATATCAGGTGTTCACCATGCATATCATGCACATATACCACTAGTTACATATAAGGTACCTTCAATTAATTCACATCCTTTTAATAACATGATTATTGTTTACAATTCCAGAGTGCCAACTAGACCTTCTATCTCCTTATCAAAGTAGGAGATAGTTGAGGATAATTTTGATTATCATGCACTCTTTATCAGAACATGCATTCATAATCATCCCATTCATAGTGTTCTCATAGATAATGGATCCAACATGAACATGTGCACTATGACATTATTACAACATTTAGGATATTCAGATCAAGATATTACCTGGATAGACATAGTTATTAGTGGATTCAGTGGGCACACATAGAGTTCATTGGGTGAGATTTTAATTCCTCTATAGGTTGGTCCAATGCATGTGGCCACATCATTTACTATTGTTCCCAGTGCAGGAGTTTTTGATATGTTTCTTGGATGACCATAGACTCAAAAAAATTGAATATTACCTTCTATAATTCATATATGCATAGAATTAATTCACACTAATTAGGTTTTTATAGTTGGTAGAGTTCTATATGAGTTACTGCTCCCCACTTTAGAGCCATCTTCTACTTTATAATCACTAGTTTTAGCTTCTCCACTAGTTACATTTATTCCTCCAATTTATATTTAGACATAGGAAAGGCCTTCCTCACCAACACAGAGAGTTCATACACTTCCACAGAGGCCTCTTTTAGATCAGCCATAGATTTAAAACTCTAGATAGTTTCTAGCTACATTATTCACATGTAGGTTAGTATCATTGATGTCTCATAACTCTACACACATAACACATGTTTATAGAGCTTATCTTACTACTAGATGGGTCCTTAAGATCCCTATAGTTGCATCCACTTCTCAGAGTTACAAGGGGACCCCATAGTCAGTTTTCACTATCGAGATTTCAGAGCATTTACAACATACATAGCTTTTAGAACCATAATCTTAGGCCTTCCATCATTCTTCACAATCATGCACAATCCCTCTCCTTGATATAGAACACCATGATAAAGAGTCTCTCATGAGATTCATCGGTTAGTATCATTTTTTCCTAGTCTTTATTTTACATAACTTATAACTCAAAATCCAAAAACAATACAAAATTTCAAAATCCAAAAACATTCAAATAACTCAAAATACCAAAAACATTCAAATAATTCAAAAACATAAAAACATTTCAATTGTATGCATTATTCATGATTTCCATTTATACTACCATGTTAAACTTACATTTGTTGTTATATGCTATTGTTTATTCATTTATCTACATTACCATGCTTCACTTGATCTTTTTTGAGTGTGTGCAGTGACATCTAGATTTATGATTACTTCACTCTACCCATTAAGGGGGCATCTTATTTCTACATTTTAGACATACATTAATATATCTACCCATTGGGGGAATATTTTACATGACTAAACCATCTAGGTTATGTCATTCCTACACCACACACTCTAATTATCATGATGATGTAAATTATTTACTAGATTACATAGATTAATCTATCAAAACTCACTAGTATATAGCACTTATGTATTTATTAGCATATACCTAGTCTTGTACTACATGTCTTGCATACTTTCACTTCTTTATTTGATTATTTAGATGTAAATGTACTTCAAACATTTACATGATTTCCTTTTTTTTTCTTTGCATAGCTAGATATGATTGCATTTATTAGTTCTTATTCTATGTCTTGTGTGTGCCTTAAGATATTTGTCAATGTCCTTTTCTTGTAATTTTATATATCATTGTGGACCTAATTCTAACCTTACTTGTTTCCAATTGTATGTGTATGTGGAATTTCAGCATACCTTGTATGCTTGTTTTCCAATTTTAGTGACATGTGCTCATGTCACTTATTTGCTTAGCCCCTTAGACACTATTATATGCTTCTTTATTCTTGCCTTATGTGTTTGTTTCTTGATTTCTTCTCAACCATTTGTAATTTCATGATCCACATCATGCATTATCTTTCTTTCTTAGATGCCATGATGGAAATCATGCTCCATCCCTGCTTGACAACTAACGACTAACCATATTTCTAGTTCTAGTTCACTATATTGTGCATGTTATTATATTTTTACATCCATCTAGGCATACCCTTGTTGATCTAATAATCTCCATTACAAAATCTATTATATCTTGAGATACATTTTTTATTATCACTACTATATCATGTATTTTCATAGCATAACACACTTGTAGAGCTCTTTCTTTTGAAGGAAGTCATTATAGGGTCTTCATTCTTAACCTCATAAGAGGGGGAAATAAACAAGGGTTTTGTCATAGAGATCAGAGCCTCTAACCAATGAAAAATCAATTTTTAAAACACCTAGAACAATAACCAGACTTCAAACCAAGCAAAATAGACTAGAGAGATAGTGATAATTATAGAATAGTCTTTAGAATCAACACAGGACAAGAGCACCAAATTTTGACTACATCACTAGATAGTAGGGTGTCTTATTTTGGTGTTCCTATTTAAATGGTGTAAAAAATAGATTTTCTAGAAAAAAACAAAAAATTAAGTATAATTAATTTTTTTTAGCAACAGTTCAGTTCAAAATCAGTAGTTTTAGTATAGTTTTTCTTAGAGAATCTAGATATAGGGGCATCATGCATGTCATGATGGATCTATCTTATAGTTTTAGATTAAGTAGTTGATATAACTTCTAGATTATAATTCATATTACAAATACCAGTTATTAGGGGAAAAGTGCATGACACATTTACTTTCTTTTCTTTATATTTTATGGCATTACCCATGAATTATCAATAGTTGTGTGCCTTATTCCATCTACAAGTGATTGGCATCATTCCTGAGTGAATTCCACATAAGCATATTACCTAGTTTTGGAATGGATTTCATACAAGCTTAATCTCCATCTTTTCTAAGTGGCAAAGAGTGGCCTAGTTTCTAGCACACATTCAACTATCTATGCCACATTGTTAGATTATAGAATATTCATGGGCTTTAGGAGCCATCTCATATGACACACATTTCATAACAATATAAATTCATAACTTCACTTCACAGGGAAATGATAGAGCTAAAGGACTAGATAGCCTTTGTATTATTGAGCCACATACTCAGAGGGATTGTATGCATAGTCCAAACATCAATTAACACATGAATAACTACATAGCTTCACTTAGTGGGAAATGATGGAGCCAAAGGGCCAACCTTTTAATTATTGAGCCACTCTCAATGAATTAAACACTCAAATCCATTTTCAGTATTAATCTTGATACAAAATCATTTAGCACATGCCCAACATCACTCAATATCATAATAGGTTTTGTATTGATTCACATACCCAGTGAGGTGTATTCATTCCTTTCTCTTCATGTCTCTTTTACCCATCTTTTTGTACATTTTTATTTTAGACATATCATGTCTAGTAAGAATTGATCTACTCATAATTTTATTTTGTAGATTTATACTTCATGATGTGTTCTCTCTACACACACCCAACATCACATAGCTTGTTGGTCTTCACCCTTTCAGGTAAGTTTAGGTACACTTTCTACTTTTCCTTGATCCTAGTATTTTGGTATGATGCATCAATATAATAAGGGTGGGAATGTAGTCATATAAAATGTCAAAATTGGTAGCTTGAGCATGGCTTATGACACCCAACCTATAGGTATTTATTGCATATTCTCATTACCATTCTATACACCTTTTTACTTATTCTCAATCATCTAGAGCTTTCCAAATGATCATTCCACCTCAGCCAGATAGCATTTCCTAGAGAAATCCTATCCCCCTAGGTCCCGCACCTATATGATAGGAGCACCCAACTTGGACTATAGTAGCAGACCTTAGGGTGTATTTTTTTGGCACTCTTATCTAATATAATTTTTAGGTCCAATGATTATTTCCTTCTAGTTCTTATCATTCATCTTATCAACCTAACGTGAATACATTTGACCCATGACCAATAGGTCTCTATAAAATCCCATTCAAAGTCCATTTAGAAGGGGTTGGAAAATATTACCAAGCAAAAAAGAACACAAGTAAAAACACTAAGGTAAACTTACCTATTCTATACATACATCCATCTAATATAAATACAAGAATATCTAAATCCTCACACCAGTCACTAACCACCTCAAGTACACCCAGTTTAGCATTTTTGAATCTACATTCACATTATTGCACAAAACATCTTAAGTGGGAGAACTACATATGGCTTGACCCCTCTTATGAGTCTTGATTGGTATGTAGGTAGTATGCCCACACAAGGGGTGTGGATACATGTTCAGTGCATCTTACACACATTAACCCCCCTTCTTTCTCATGTTTTGTCAAAGTAAAATGAAGTCTAGGGTTTGAATATTAAATAATATTTATAAGGAGTTATGTAGACTTTCAGTAGTTGAGATTTCATACATAGGCTCACATAGGGACAATGAATAAAACCTAAAAAACTCAAGTCTCTATGAGTATCTTGGACAATAGAGGCAAAAGAGGACAATAGTGCTAGACCCTAGGGTGTCCTATTTTGGTGATCTTGTCCTTTCACAAAATGAAAGATAGATCTTGATTTGTGACAATTTCCTAGTCCTACACAGCTAATATCAGACCCTGTAATAGTCATTTCAATTATTTTTAAGTTAAGTCCTATTTTATCTATATTTATAGAAAGGTTAAAAATACAAATAAATTATACAAATTGATGGTTAAATTATTACAATATTATTTACTAATTTATTTATTCTAGACCCTTAACTAAATTAGGAATAAGACTCTAATAGTCCCAAAATAGTTAAATCACCATGTCAAAGGGAGTTTTGTTTATACATCACTCCTTTATTTGAGGAGGCATTACACCATCCATTTTACATCATGTATGTGCCTTAGTATTTTTATTAAACCTTTGTATGTGTTTGTCATTTGATTGAAAAGAGTGTTGTTATGATACCCAATTCAATCTAAGTTGTGTGCCTTAGAGTCTTATAACCAAACCATTGATTACATATTTAGAGCATGATAACTGTGTTACACTTTTCAAATAATTTTAAAGACTTGTTTACCTTGTGTCCAAATTCCAATTTTGAAACCAAATCCCCATGTACCTTTTAGATCTTTACCTAGTTTCATTATGTTATTCAATTTTATCAAGCTTATTATTTGTTTTGAAGAGACTAGTTTTCTAAGTTGAGTTTGAAATTACCCTCAAAAAATTCAAATCTAAAAATTGAGTTATTTTTGCCTATGCTTTGTGTAAATTTGGCCTACACATAAATATCTCTTTTAGGTTGTGTAACTTATGTTAAATTTTTATTCAAATTTAATAAACTATTGTTTGTGCTTAGAGTTAGGGGAAATAGCCTATCTCCATACGCCTAGAGTTTAATGTCTTATACCAATTGACCAAGTTCATGTCTAAATATAAATTCTAAGTTTATGAAGAAGTGTTTCAAATTTGTTAGAATAAATATCATACCTTATTTTGTTTAAATTCTATATTTTATGCCTTTTTCAAAAGACCTAGCATATTTTTATTTTGAGCCTAACTTTTGTGCCTTATCTAAATGACCTAGAAACTTTTGTTTTCTTTAGATTAGACTTGTTTGGAACACTTTGCACCTAGAGTTTGGCATTCTAGTTTTTATTCATATACTTGACCTTTTTTCTTAAGAAATTTGATATTAGACATTTGATTTTAGACTATTTTTTACCAAGTTTTAGCATATACAACCTTTTGTGAATACAACTCCAATTCTTGACCATGTTAGACCAATTTCAAACCATTTATCATTTAGACATTAATTTTAGGAGTTAATTTAACTCTAAGAATTTATTTGAAAAATATTCATCATTACTTTGAATATGTCTCACTATGCTCATAGTGGAGCCATGCAAAATCTAGGATATGATAATGTGGTTACACAAGATGACTTTGTTCAAGACCCTTATGGTGATGATGTAGTTTTTGAGATAGATCCTTATCCTTCTTAAGACACTCAATAAAGGGAGAAAATCAAATATATTTTAGCCCACTATTTGGTTAACACACCTCCATACTTAGAGAAACACTACGATGAAATAATGTAGTAACTTGATAGCATACCATTGGTTATAAAATGAGTTCAACAATAATCATACTACATTATGATGCCATCAACATATGATCCATATCTATTTGATAATAAATTTATTTCAAACATGGATGAGGTTTTAATCAAATCCATAATGGTAGGGGCTAATTTTATAGAAGACTTCCCCCACAAAAACTTGCTTAGTCTAGTTAGATTTCCTTCAACTATGGCTTACAACCAAACCATCAAACATGCCTCTACTATAAATACTCAAACACTCATGTTGATATTATACCAAGATCCACATATGATTTTCAAAGGAAAGGTCCTCATGGAGGACCAATTTATATAGATGTAAACAACATACCAGACCTATTTAAACTTAACCTACAATTTCAATAACACGACCATCTCAAATGCTCCACTTATCAAGCTAGATCCTTCAACATGAGTCTTAATTGAATTAATAGGCCAAGAAAATCATGGTTTAGACCCATTCAATAAAATCACTTCATTTGGAGACATGTTTAATGCCACAACTATTAAAGAAGTGTCTACTAATTCTATGTAGATGAATGTGTCAAACATAGTGGATAGCATACAAGTGTCATCTAATACAGGCTAAAGTGGTTTAACTACACAAAAAATAGTCCATCATAAGTGCCTTTAGTTAACACCATGAGTGTTTCACAATAGTATGTGGAAGGAACTTCTACCTCTCACCCATAGCAAGCTACTTTTAATCCTCAATTAATTGATTCATAAAGCACTCAATCACAAGGATTAAGTAGTCAGATACAAACTAGTGCCTTACCTCAACAAAACATGGAAAATGTTACTCCACTCAATAGGTGATGACTAACATTCCACAATAATATGCATAGTCTAGTATACCAATGCAACAGAGATCAAACATTCTACCACCTCAATTGGGGGAAACTATTGTTACACCTCATCAAGTAATGATAAGTATACCTCTTCTATCACAGACCAACATGCCTTCACAAATATTGTATAATCAACAATGTATGGTTATTGATCAGTGAAAAATGTTGAATATCCAATAAGTGTCTACTTCATAACAAGTGTTTTCATAATCGATAGGTATTATTATTTAACAAGTTTTAATTAGGAAACAATTGCCTTTTATTCCAAATGTGCTACAAATTCAATGATAGGGCCTTATTTCACAAAATTTTCCCCTTATTTATCTAGATTTGACTAGTTAACAACAAGTCCCTATTCAATCGTAGAAGGCATAATACTTCAACTAGATCCATATCATTGCATCTCAGCTATAATTCCCTCAAAATTAGGCCTATATAGCAAACCCCAACCAAAATATCACACCATAATGAATGTAATTCTAATACTCATATCCTAATCCATGAATGCATATTCATAGTCAATTCCCTAACTAAACCAACATTCCACAAACCATGCCTCCATTATACCTTGGTCAAATTATTCTACCTATGACCACACAACCTCCACTTCAGGCCAATATTCCACCTATCTTATTGGCACAAGATCTATAATAGATGAAATATCCAATTACCACCATCCAAGTTGATAAAAAGATGAAGAATTTTAAGTTAGATGATGTGTGTTACTACCCATTTAACGTGGAGTAATTGTAGATACCATTTCCTCTAGGGTATGAACCACCAAAATTTGAAAAATTCAAGGTTAAAGTAGACCCTAAGGCCCATTCAATGGAATTTTTTATTTCTTGTCAACCAATGGATTATAATGACATATACCACCTTATTTTATTTCTCTAGAGTCTAGTAAAATAAGCCTTGTAATGGTTTCTAAAATTTCCAAAGTACTCAATATCTGATTTTGATGACCTTTTAGACTAGTTTGTGTAGCATTTCTCCTATAATCTCAAACATGAGATTTCATTGGTATATTTTAATGAATCCAAATAGAATAATATGGAAAGATTCAAAATTTATTTATAGTGATGGAGATAACTTGCTATCCATTTCACCCATAGCTTACTAAACAAGAAATTTTCCATTGTCTTTACCAAAAATTTGCACAGCTAGATATCTTATCATTTGAAGTTGCAATGTGTACACACATTCAAGGAAATCATAGACAAAGGTTTGTTAATTAAAAAAATACATTATTAACAAATTTATTATTAATTTAACCTCATCTAATCAAAATCAAAACCAAAATCAAGGAAAAAACTAGAATCAAAACTAAAACCAAGTCCAAGGACAAGCATTAACACTAGCCTAGGACAATAATTATGAAAATCCAAAAAATTTAACCACAATAAGAATGTTTTTGGAAATGGATTAACTAATTTAAGATATTTCCAAATGGTGCAAACACCATCTACTTAGCCTATGCCATAAATTCAAATTACTCCTCACCAACAACCAATTTAGTAATCACAATCTTTGTAGTAGCCTAGACCAACGCAACAAATGTAACAAGCTTTTACTTTACAAACCCCTCCTCCAAAGAGAACCACACCTACTCATCATGTCTTTCATGAATTTAGATAACCAATTGAAGTCATTTTTTACAAGTTATATGCTACTAATATGATTAGTTAGCCTATTCTAAAGCACTATCTTGAGGGCATTTCTTATCTAGACTGGTACCAAGAAAATGAGTTTTGTGAGTACTATCAGGTTAATAGACATAACCTATTCCATTATGTGAAAATCAAACATCTCATTTAAAATATGTTAGAAAATGGGGAAATAACATTTCATTGTAAAACATATACATCTAATCAGAACCTAAGTATTTAACAAAACCCTTTTACATAACATAACAATAATAACAAAAAACAATAGAGGCCATAGTAATAACAACAATACTATTAATATCTAAGATAATAATATCAATACCAAAAAAAATAATAAAATCATCAACTAAATGGATAGATCCAAGCCTTGAATGATACCAATACCCAACAGACTTACCATGCAATTGTACATGACTATAACAAAATTGTAGGCCATATTGTGGGATGTCATGTTTACAAAATTACCATCAATCCAAGACCAAGTAAAAATAGAATAGGACCATTTATAATCTATTATAATCAACCAACCTATGCCAATGATCCTTCCTTGACTTGGGACCACACACAAGTAGACCAACAAGCAGGGATTACTACTTTTAGACATTATACTGATAATTCATCCTTACCCCATGACCACATACAATTATATTATAAATCAAGAATTATCCTATCTATCCCATTACCTCCATCATTTTCTATCAATCGTGGTCCTATCTCTAATCTTGATTTTGCCTTCAACTATGCCTTACAACCAAACCATCTAACACACCTCTACTAGAAATACTTAAACCCTCATGTTGATGTTATACCAAGATCCATGTATGTTTTCAAAGGAAAGGTCCTCATGAAGGACAACTTTATATATATGCAGACAACATACCAGACCTATTTAAACTTAGCCCACAATTTAAATAACATGACCATCTCAAATGTTCCACTTATTGAGCTAGCTCCTTCAAAATGAGTCTTAATTAAAGTAATAGGCCAATAAAATCATGGTTTAGACCCATTAAAGAAAATAACTTAATTTGGAGACATATTTAATGCCATAATTATTGAAGAAGTGTCTACTACTTCTACGTAGATGAATGTGTCAAAAATAGTAGATAACATGCAAGTGT
This sequence comes from Torreya grandis, assembly GCA_037957365.1. NCBI lineage: Eukaryota > Viridiplantae > Streptophyta > Pinopsida > Cupressales > Taxaceae > Torreya > Torreya grandis. The sequence continues at coordinate 1,543,620 of JARHVA010003940.1, read as the reverse complement.
CATCCAATACAGGCCAAAGTAGTTTAACTACACAAACAAGTAGTCCATCATAAGTGCCTTTAGTTAACACCATGAATGGTTCATAATAGTAGGTCGAGGAACTTATACCTCCCACCCATAGGAATCTACTTCTAATCCTCAACTAATTACTTCATCAAGCACTCAATCACAAGGATTAAGTAGTCAAATACAAACTAGTGCCTTGCCTCAACAAAACATGGCAAATGTTACTCCACCTCAATAAGTGATGACTAAAATTACACAATAATGTGTATAGTCTTGTATACCAATGCAATAGAGATCAAACATTCTACCACTTCAATAGGGGGCAACTAATGTTCCACCTCATCAAGTAATGACAAGTATACCTCTTCTATCATAAACCAACATGCCCTCACAAATATTTTCTATTCAATAATGTATGTCTATTGATCAGTGAAAAAGGTTGAATATCCAATAAGTGCCTACTTCATAACAATTGTTTGTACAACCAAGAGGTACAATTATTTAACAAGTTCTAATTAGACAATAATTGCCTTTTATTCCATATGTCCTATAAATTTATTGATAGGGCCTTATTTCACAACATGTTCCCCTTATTTAGCTAGACTTGACTAGTCAACAACAAGTCCCTATTAAACTGTAAAAGGCATAATACTTTAACTAGATCCATATCCTTCCATCTCAACTATAATTCCCTCAAAATTAGGCCTATATACCAAATCCCAACCAAAATATCACATTGTAATACATGAAATTCCAATACTTGTATCCTAATCCACCAAAGCATAATCTTAGTTGATTCCCTAACCAGACCAACATTCCACACACCATGCCTCCATTATACCCTAGTCAAATTAATCCACCTATGACCACCCAACCTCCACTTCATGCCAATATTCCATCTATCTTCTTGACACAAGATCTATAATAGATGAAAGATGCAATTGACACCATCCAAGTTGATAAAAAGATGAAGAATTTTAAGTTGTATGATGTGTGTTTCTACCCATTCAACATGGAGTAATTGTAGATACCATTTCCTCTAGGGTACAAACCGCCAAAATTTGAAAAATTCAACGTTAAAGGAGACCCTAAGGCCCATTCAATGGAATTATTTATTACTTGTCAGCCAGTGGCTTATAGTGACATATACCACCTTCTTTTATTTCCCTAGAGTCTAGCAGGATAAGCCTTGGAATGGTTCCTAAAATTTCCAAAGTACTCACTATCTAATTTTAATGACCTTTTAGACCAATTTGTGTAGCACTTCTCCTATAATCTCAAACATGAGATTTCATTGGTATATTTCAATGAATCCAAATAGAAGACTAGGGAAAGATTCAAAATTTATTTACAGTGGTGGAGAGAACTTGCTAACCATTTCACCCATAGCTTACCAGACAAGCAATTGGCCATTGTCATTACCAAAAATTTTCACAGCTAGATATCTTACCATTTGAAGCTACAATGTGTACACACATTCAAGTAAATCATCAGCAAAGGTTTGTTAATTAAAAAATCCCTTATTAATAAATGGACTATTAAGTTAACCTCATCTAATCAAAATCAAAACCAAAACCAAGGAAACAACTAGAATCAAAACCAAAACCAACTCCAAGTGTAAGCATTAACACTAGCCTAAGATAATAATTATGAAATCCAAACATTTTAACTGCAATAAGAATGTTGTAAATGGAGTAACTAAGTTAAGACATGTCCAAATGGTGCAAACACCATCTACTTAGCCTATGCCATAAATTCAAATTACTCCTCATCAACAATTGATTTAGTAATCACAAGGTTTGTAGTACCCTAGACCATTTCAACAAATGTAGCAATTGTTTCCTTTACAAACGCCTCCTCCAAATAGAACCATGCCTACTCATCATGTCTTTCATGACTTTGTCTAACCAATTAAAGTCATTTTTTACAGGTTATATGCTACTAATATGATTAGTTGCCCTTTTTTGAAGTACTATCTTGAGGGCATTCCTTATCTAGACTAGTACCAATAAAATGAGTTTTATGAGTATTATCAGGTTAATAGACATAACCTATTCCATTATGTGAAAATCAAACATCTCATTCAAAATATGTTGGAAAATGGGAAAATAACATTGCATAGTAGAGCATCTACATCCAATCAAAACCTAGTTATTTAACAAAACCCTTTTCCATAACATAACAATAACAATAGAGGCAATAGTAACAACAACAATAGTATTAATATCTAAGATAACAATATCAATACTAGCAACAATAACAACATCATTAACTAAATGGATAGATCTAGGCCTTGAATGATACTAATACCCAATAGACTTACCATGCAATTGCACATGACTACAACAAATTTGTAGGCCATATTGTGGGAGGTCATGTTTACACCATTACCATCAATATAAGACCAAGTAAAAATAGAATATGACCATTGCTAATCTATTCCAATCAACCAACCTATGCCAATGATCCTTCCTTTATTTGGGACCACATACATATAGACCAATAAGTAGGGATTACTACTTTTGGACCTTATATTGATATTTCATCCTTACCCCATGACCATATATAACTACATTGGCAATAAATAATTATCTTATTTATCTCATCACCACCATCGTTTGCTAGCAATCATGATCATGTCTCTAATCCTGATTATGCAATCACAACTCAATGGTCAAAGATTACCATCCCAATTCCACAACCATCTACCATTATACCCATCTAACCCACCATTATTTCTAAGAAAAACCCATATATTGATGTGTTCAAAAAGACATTCTATATTATGTAATAGATTTATAAGATGCCCACACAAATTTCCATTCTATATGTTTCACATACATCTACAATATATAAGAACATCTTAACAAAGTTCATAGGCCAATCGCATGTTCCCAATGACATATCCCTAGATAAATTGCAATATTTGGTTGGACATCTAGCCCCAGGCCAATAATTAACCTTTTACCAAAGTGATGTGTCATCCCTTTGCCCTGTCCATAACAATATATTATACATCAGAGTTGTCATAACATGACACAAAGTGAAACGTGTCTTCATAGACAATGGATTGGGGTTAAATATTGTGTATTTCAAGCTCATCAATAATTTTAGACACACAAATGCTAATCTCCAATCAATAATGATCACTATCAAAGCCTATGGCAATGAAGAGTGGGAGTCACAAGGCACCATCAGCTTGCTAGTTATTATTGGGCCTTTGACACATGATACATTATGCCATATTTTAGACCTAGACCTATCATATATTTTTATATTAGGTAAACCTTAGATACATGAGTTTCATACAATCATATCAACATTGCACCAATGTCTCAAGTTATCCCACTCAAAAATGGAGGTCACCATTCATTAAGATTTGCACCCATATAAATATTACAAGCATTTAAAGGCTAAGTACAAAATATATAACTACCATTTTAGATTGGATTTGGTTCCCAAAAAGGACAAAGGTAAATAAATACTTTTTGATTTACTAGAGGCTAATTACATAGACCCTAATACCCTTGATTCATCTTCCCATATGCCAGCTCCTAGAATGTCTAATCATTTTACCATTATGGCTAATGGCCTAAGAAAATATTTGACCCATGATACAATTCACATTTCCAAACTTCCATATAATCCTAGGTCCTATGGAATACCTAAAGCCAATCTACCTTTCATGGAATGGAAATGAAAAGGAAAAGGCCAATTACATAGTTTAGCTCCTATCATTTTCACACCAACCATTGGCCAAGAACAGGGCCCACTTGCAAATGATGAATCATGGTTATACAATGACAAGTTAGCTAAATTTCATAAATATTCCAAATACCGCATACCTAATAGGATCATGAAGAATCATTCCTATCAAGTAGGATGACTTGGGCTGAATCAATCAAGGTACACTTGAGCCAATTTCCATCACTCAATAAAAAGGATCCTATGGTCTAAGATTTAAAATACCTAGGGGTGACCCCATGTATCTTATTTATGTTCCAATGCCAATGACTTGTGATGATGATGATGACAATGAAGTAGAGTTTAATCATAGAATTTACAAATACCTTGTCAATACCAGTCTATTTGACACCCATGCCATTTGTACCCTTATCCCAATTAACCAACATAATATACTTTCTCTATATCACCCTCAAATTATAGCCTAGGATGAATAAGAATCCATAATTCCTATATATGAGTTTAAGAATGATGAGGCCTTTTATGATTTTTTAGGCCTAAGAGACAGTGTTCTATTTGAGATCATAAACAAGGGTTCTCAATCAAACTATATCCTACAACCTATTTTGAAGATGGGTGGAAACCCTTAGCCACAAAAAAATAAATAAAAAATTGAGGTCCTAAAGTGAAAACCTCTTTGAGGCACTTGGACCAAAGTAAAAGTAAAGAGAAAGGACAATCTTTTGGTGAAAACCTATTCTAGGTGCCATTAGATGGAGGTGCTCATGCTTCCTCAAACATAGCTCAAGATACCACTAATGATGAGCTTTCTTATGGGTTAAAGTTTAGTTTTTAAGAATAATATGTCTTTGATCAAATCATTCAAGAGTTTCCAATAATGTTTATCACATGGCCATACTTACCATTAGTAGATTCAGACTCATCTTGTCTAAGAGAACTTGAATAGCCATTCCAAATAGAGGACTTTGTTATTACAAACCAATTCAAATAATTACCAACCATCTTAGAGGATGGTTTTACTCTCCTTATCGAAGACACTACAAAAGTGAACATCAGGACTCTAAATGACATGAAATGGATTAAATTAGGTGCATCCCTCATGGAAGAAGAACATAACATATTTATAGCCCTTTTGATGGAATTTGTTAACATATTTTCTTGGGCATATCTAGGCATGCTATGTTGGGACCCCACCTTGGTTGTATACCACCTTCTCATACATCCTGATGCTAGACTTGTGAACTAAAAATTATGCAAGATGCATCCTTGCATTTGTATATTAGTAAAGAAAGAGATGTCAAAAATCTTCGAAACAAGATGTATTCAATCAATAAACTAATAAAAATGGATATTGAATATTATGCTAGTCAATAAGAACCCAAAATGAATCATAATATACACTTATTTTAGATACATAGACAAGGCCTTCCCTAAGGATGAATTTCCTTTGCCAAACATTGACATGATAGTTGACTCCACAACAAGGTATGAAATGCTTTCATTAATGAATGGATTTTTAGGGTATAACCAAATCATGATTACACCAGAAGACCAACATAGAATATAGTTCATTGCTCCATGGGGAACATTTTTTTATCAAGTTATGCCATTTAGTCTCAATATTAATGTGTCCATGTACCAAAGAGCCATGACCACCATATTTCATTATATGATGCATGGCATTATTGAATATTATGTTGATGACATATTAGGTAAATCAAAGACTAGGGATGATCATCCAGTTACACTAAGGAGAATATTTGAGATGATTCATGAATACAAGGTCAGATTCAATCCAAAAAAGTGTGTTTTTGGTGTTATTTTAGGATAAAATTTAGTCTTCATTGTGTCCCACTAAAGCATTAAAGTTGATCCTACCAAATTAAAAGGCATTACCAAGATGCCATTACCTTCCAATTTAAAACAAATTCATAGTTTATAGGATAAGATCCAATTCACTATATGCTTCATATCTCAATTGGCTGACAAATGTCATGCATTTACATACCTATTGAAGAAGGGTGTCACATTTCATTGGGATAAATAGTTCCAAAAAACCATCTAGCACCTAAAGGACTATCTTACCAATCTTCCTATTTTTTGCTACATATGCCAAGAAAGTCATTCCTACTATACCTATCATCCATAGATAAATCCCTAGGGGTACTTCTAGATTAGCATGATGATATTGGAAAAGAACATGCCATATATTATCTAATCCATACACTAGTTGTGTATGAACACAACTATACACCCATCAAAAAATCTTGTTTAGATAGGGTCTTTGTAACTCATAAACTATGATATTACATATTAAACGATAATACCATAATTATTTCAAAATTAGATCTGCTCAAGTATTCACTATCTAAGATAACTTTACAAGGTTGCATGGCTAAATAGATCATGCTTCTAAGCAAGTTCAAGATTAAATATGTCAACTAAAATACCATCAAGGGAAAAGTACATGTAAATCAAATTGTTTAATCTCACCTTATAGATATCTAACCACTCACATTATAATTCCTAGAAAATTCCATTATGACCATCATTGAAACACCTCTTGAGGAGTAGTATTAGATGGTGTATTTTGATGGATCATTCACAACACATGGATCTAAGGTAGGCCTATTATTTATTACACCATAAGGGGATATTATCCATAAATCATTCTATATATGCTTTACTTTTAATAACAACATGGATGAATATGAATCACTCATCATAGGGCTTTGACAGGAAGTATAATGGAATATTCATCATCTCAAGGTTTACAATGATTCTCAATTAATAATCAATTAGGTTAAAGACCACTTTTAGATAAACTATGACCATATGGTGAAACTATGACCATATGGTGCCATAAAAGGCCATGGTTAACACTCTAAAATATCATATTTAAAATGTATATTTTGAACACATACCAAGGGCCAATAAAAAAATAGTAGATGCCATGGCCACCATTGGCTCTTTAATTCATCATACCGATAAGGAAAAGGAATATCAATTCCTCATTGAAAATCTTCTAGTTCTTGCTCATGAACCTCAAACCATCACAATGATCTATGATATTATTGGTCCTAATTATATATGGTATTCAAACCTTTATATGTACCTTCATGAACATATTATGCCACCAGACCTATCATGCAAACAAATCAAGAAATTTATCCGCCATGCCACATGACATACCTTACTTGGACTAACCCTTTACCACCACAAATTTAATTTAACTCTAATTAATTATTTAACTTTGATATAATAAAAATTAGCATTATGGGAAGTTCATGAAGGATTATGTGGGGCCCACATAAGTGGGTCCATCCTAGCCAAAAATCTCCTACATACTAGATATTATTGGCCAACTATGGATGCAGATGCAACTGCTTACATCAAAAGGTGTGACAAATGTCAAAGGTATTCAAATATGATTCATGCCCTTGCTAAAAAAATCAAGCCAATGATTACAAGATGGTCATTTATAACATGGGTCATTGATCTCATTAGTAATATTAACTCAACCTCATCTGATGGCCATAAACACATCCTTACTGCTACCAAATATTTCACTAAGTAGATCAAAGCTATACCCCTCACTTACATGATTGGAAATCAAATTTCAAAATTAATCTTCAATAATCTCATTTGACACTATGTTATCCCATCTGACATTATATTTGATGATGGTGGATAATTTAAAATCAAGGATGTCAAATCAATATGTGTTAAGTACAACAATACTCAACATTTTTCTACTGCCTATTACCCACAAGGTAATGGGAAAAAAGAATCATATAGAAAAACCATTGTCATCCTTAAAAATATTTCTAATGATGATATACATGAATATAACCTCCAAATATTCTATGCACTCTAGTCATATTACACTAATTATTATACCCTAATAAGAGCCACTCCATATTCCCTAGTTTATGGCACTGAGGTAATTCTTCCCATTGAGGTTGATTTACCTTTTTTCACATTTCCATAAAACATGTTATAGATGATGAATCTTATTGATTAGCTCACCTGCAAGATCTATATTTACTTGATGAAAAATCATGGCCAAAGTTAATAGCCTTCAAGTATACTAGAACTAACTCTGTGGCCATTATAACTGGTGGGTTAAACATAGAGAATTTGAACTTGGTGATCTTGGTCTAAAATAAAAATAATAAAATACCATGTCTAATAAAAATCACAAGGTCAAGTTCAACCCAAATTGGATAATCCCTTATATCATTATTGCAAATTTTGGCTCTAGAGCATATAAGATCACTACACTGGATGGGGATGAACTTCATGAGTCAATCAACATTATAGATCTCAAGTGTTACTCCACTTGAGAGACCTAAAGTATTTTCTATGAGGCCCATTTCAATTATACCATAATATTGAAAATAATTTTTGTACCATATTATTCTATTGTACACCATTCTACCATACCTTTCCCATTGACTAGAGTTATTTTTACCCTCTCTAACCAATCCCTTTCACCTTGGTTATATTCCATTGGTTCTTTAGGCATGTTCACCAAGGGAAATCTAATAAAGTTTAGTATTTGATTCAATATTATAGATAGAGGATGTATTTTAGAGAATAATGATAGTGTTTTGGTAGTTACATCCTTTATTCCTTATTTCATTCCATTTTAGTACTACTACTTATAACCACCTTTGGGTAAATTAAAGTGTCATCATCGTGATAATAATTATAATTGCCTATGGGAAAATTAGTATCATTGATCTATATCATTATTTACTAATTATAACCACCTATGGATATATTTTGAACAACACTTTTATCATGCCTTGAAGTACCACCTTTCCATTCATATATCATAGTGTGTCATTTGCCTTTTTCCATATTTTGAGTATTTGTTGCTACCTAGTTTGATTCTTCCACTATAAGGTGAAACTACAGTGACTTGATGTCACATCTTAAGACTATGTAAGTAGTGTTAAATTCATGTTGAGGTCAACTCTATCACTCTTTTCCATGATCTCACCATTTTGTGAGAAAATTCTAGTTTAAATGCTCTTGCCATTTTGTGAGAAAATTTATGTTTGGATGCTCTTGCCATTTTGTAAGTTGGACCATTTAGTATCTCATAATCCTCCATGAAGTTGAGATGCTGTAAAAAATCCAAAATAAAATTGAAATAGATCTATAAAATCCTAAAAATTGACCACTTCATTGCCTTAAATATTTTTGGATTCCTAGTTATATCACAAACAATCACTTGTAATTTAGTTTCCCCATCCTTATTGGCCTAATCTCCCATGCTCTCACCATTTTATGAGATCATTCCCATATTTAATATACAACACAATAATCTTGTTTTCTTTCTTATAATTTTTATTCTATCCCATTTTCTGAGAGAACTACAATTATCCTGAAGTTCATGTTGTACCTTACATCTATGGAACTATGTAGGCAATGTCAACTTGCTTAGTGCATCTAGAGTCAACTTAGCTCCCCATTCCTTTTATTTTATTCCCCCCATTTTTTTTGTCTGTTTCATTGTCTCCTATAGTCTAGGGGAAATTTTCATCATTTTTTTTAATCTCTATTTTCACTAACATTATATTTAACCATTATTTATGTTTGTTTCATGTTTTTTTTTTGTTCAATTTTTTGTTTATTTTGGTGTTTGGTCTTTATGTTTATTTATTTATTTACATTTTTATTTACTTTCATTATCATGTCTTGATTCATTCTATGTGCATTCATTGGTGATTCCTTGTTCATTATTCTTGAATCCCTCCATATTCATATGTCAACATTATCATCATGGTTTCTATCATTGGTGCATTATTTTTTATTGTTTATTAGATCACATGTTAGTCCTTATGCATATTTAAACTTAGTTCTCATGGTATTTTATATCATGATGTCGATAATCACATGCTACATGAAAAACTAGCTTGGTAAGTTTTACAAGCAATGTGGCCACAATATATCTCCTTGGCACCTAAAAATATCCTAATCTACCTAAGTCATGTACCACATATAGATTAATTAAATAATAAAATAATTTTAATCCTTGCTTGTTAGGATGTGCATCTCTATACTATAAGGTTTCCCAAATTCATGTTTCTCCTCTATACCAATTTTCCATCATCAAGTTACTAGTGATTATAACCAACTTTGGGTAATGCATTGTATCTCATCCCACTTGTGATGCTAATAATTATAACTACTTTTGGTCAAATAAATATGTATCATCCCACCCACAAAGTTGATGATTATAACCACATTTGGGCAAATGATTATGTTTCAACCTATTTGGAGGTTAATGATTATAACCACCTTTGGGAAAATCATTATCATCCCGACTAAAGAATATGTTTATTTTACCAATGATTATAACTAGATATGGGAAAACCATTATTTTCACTTTTAAATTATTATAACCTCCTTTAGTAAAATCATTATCTTGTTACCCTAATCCTCTTTTCAATGAATATAATCACCTTTCAGCAAATCATTATATTTTTTTATCCTACATATGCCAATGATTATAACCACCTACTGGAAAATATTACTATTTATCTACCTAACTAGGGTAGCTCCATATGTCACTAATTATAACTGCCTATGGGCAAATCAATCTCTTCCACCCATTTTATTTTTTTGGTCCCATTATTTTCTTATTTTGACAAACTGATCACCTGCCCCTTTTCCAATCACTCCCTCAAGGGGGCATCTACAATTCATCCATTGTCATTGAATTCATAGGATTACATGAATTTTTCTTCTTTAATAAGACGTTACTATTCCTATAACTTACAACACCTTCCCAAATAGAGGTAAACTGTATATACTTGAAATTGGCCATAACTAGCTTTCAATTGGGCTTCAAATTGATTCCTACCAACTATTGTAAATTAAGCTTAGGAATCACTAAACGTCCCAAATTTGCTTGTGAATCATTCATTAAAGCTCAAAAACATGTTGACACATCACTAATCTAGGTGATTTTATCGTATACAATAATAACCTCTCATAAATTCATCCCTAATCACCTTATGACATCACAACTATCAATTTGGTGTATGAACCTATTAAGTGGGGCACTTGTATACTTAATTAAATTTTGAAAGAAATAAAAGGATAATCAAAATCAATTAACAAGATAAATAAGATTACATGCCTATTTAAATTATCTATTATCAATTAATAAATATCTAAAAATGAAATTCAAAATTTCAAAATATATTAGCCTTTCATCATTGGCTTTATGATTTGTCAAAGTCTTTGAAAATATCCTAAAATATCTAAATTGAGATCCATGTATATTAATTATAAATCATAATTACTTGATAACTATTAAATCAACTGGAGCTAGTTTTAACTCACCTAGGTTTAGTTTGAACCCATTCCAACACTAAATTCAAATTTGACTCACCTTGGGTGAGACTTAATTCTTAAGCCTATAGATATAAGGCCATACGTCTTATTTTATAAGCTTGGATATTGAAGAGTTATTATGTAGGATTTTCTCTATGAGACTCGTGCAAGTAGTGTTACCATGCCCAAATATTAAGCCAAGCAATCAAAAGTGAAGACACCAAGGAGAGAAGGAGCCAAGCAACCTCCATTATCAAAGATTTATTGATGCATAAGCTAAGCAAGCCATTTGATAAAGCCATTTGAAGATCCCAAGGAAGGTAAAATATTTAAATTTTTAATTTTTTTTTTGGTGCTTTCATTTAGTTTTTATTACCTAAGCTCTCTCAAGTGTCTAGGCTAGAGGTGTTAGGATTTTAGTGTGTTCATTTTATTGATTTTTATGATACTAACACAAGACTAACCTCCCCTCTATGTCAAATTACTAGTTCATAGTTGGACCTCTTTAACAAATTATATCAACCACTTACTACCAACTACATTGGCCAAAAGGTACATAGTAAGCCATTGTTTAATTTCAAACTACATTCTCCCACTGATATGTAGTCAAAAAGCTTTAGCAATATTATGTCAACCCACTACTATGCAGTCAACACCTATTTTTTTCTTGCCTTATGAACTAAGTCAACCAATTCAACTCTAATCTTTCCATATGGTAAATTTTTGACCATTTACCATAAATTCCTTAGGCTTTTATTGGTTTTAATTCTTCCTACATAGTACCCTATTCTACCCCTAGTCTACATAATAAACTTCCTATGGTTAGTTTCGGTGTCTAGATTTTGCATACCAATTAATTTTCTATATCTATCTCAATTTTAAATAAAATTAACCAAAAAAATTGAACATGTTTACTTACGTATGATACACTCACTATGGTTTCTAGGGATCCTCCCCATCCCAATTGTCATCTCCTAACCATGATTACTCTCTTGTCTTGCATTGGGTCTTGCAAATCTTTGTTTTCTAAAAATAGTAAAAAAAACAAATGAATTATTTTTCACACTATTTATATTTACTATTCAAAAATTATTTACTTGTCAAATATTCATCATAAAATTCCATTTTTCAACCATATATTTGTTTCTACTAGCTCTTTTTTAAACCATAATATGTTCTGGAATCCTAACATCGTAGAGAATCTTATCAAATACTACAAGTATATTTTTCACATAATTCAATTTTTTGCTCTTTTTATCTAACTCTATAGGTTCCTCTAATGTTCCCTAAATTGGAAACCTTCACATTTGTTTCACATCATTAATTATATACAATATTAAGGTAAGTAAAGGTATGTGTTTTTTAATTATATCTTTTCATTTATCTTAATTGCTTCTTACTAAAATTTATATAGCTTCAGAATTATGTGTTGCTATTTTCTTCTCCTGAAGCACCATCCCCTATTACACTTACATGACACATGATGAGATTCAAGTGGAACATATGTATACACATAATATTTTCAAACTTTATCAGTTATTGATGATTTCTCTTAAATTTTTTTGTTAAGTCTCAATCTCTCTAAGTGAAAGGGAAATGGGTGGGTAGACCATTGGTGTTTCACAAGATTTTTATCCATTATATTATTGCTTGATATCTATAGAAACTATTTCTATATAGCTCTCTAAGCCTTATCTCCTCTCTTGAACACTCCTCCAAGCATTCAACACATTAACCACTTTCTAAGCTTAAAACCCTTTTTGATGGTTTAAATTACAATATAAACCCCATCAAACCTTTATTAAGATTTATAAAATCACATTATGGGTCTAGGTTAGTTTTAACTGACTTAGATAAAGACCTAACTCATTTTTAGCAAAAAATGATACAAAGTCGATTGGGTCGATCCTATCAGCTAAACTTTTAGAAAGGTTTAGGGTTAGATCCAAATATATATACAAATTATTTTTTACATTCCTTATAAAGAAGATAAGGATAATAAAATTATATTGTTCATCTACTTATCCATCATTCTACTTGAGAAATATAGCTTAGGGTTTTAGTACTTTATTTAGAGATATGAATATTGTGTTGTAGATAAGTATTTTAGATGCGTAGATAGGTCATGTAGCCTAGATATAACTTATTACATTTATCCTTACATACCAAAAAAACCTCTTATAAATCATATTGGTCAAGGGAGAGAATAATTCTCAATGGGTTTGTCTTCAAAGGTAAGTATTTCTAATTTTGTTCCTCTTTTGTAAGAGTAAATATATTTGCATTTTTACTTCTCTCCCATGTATTAGAATTTACTATACATTAATGTGAGTATAAATTATATAAGCATGTTTAATTTCTAAATTTATTACCCCCACATTTGTACCATAAGCTTTGGTGAGCACTAGGTTAGATTTTACTTTCCTTTGCATTATACTTTGTGAATATGAAAATATATGACCTAGTTAGGTTATTGCATGGTTTTTCTTGATTAAAGGATTTTTAACTCTCTATATTGATATTATTGTGGTAATATATCCATTTTTTATATATAAAAGATACATCTTGGTCATGACCTTGAATATCTAATGTATCAACAATTAGAAGTGTAAGTAGGATTTATCTTATTCGAGCTAGGATTGATTAATAGATTAATTACATTTCCCTTTGTATATATAAAATATTTGAATGATGAGGAATTGAAGTTTCAAGATATATAACTCCTTTAAGTAAACTTATTCATGCATGATATATCATTACTATAACTGACTATTTTACACAATGGGTGGAAGTTACTACAACACCAAGATATGGTGTAAATAATGCCACTAATATTTTTAATGAGAATATCATAACAAGGTCTAGATGTTGAATAAAATTGGTTGGTGATAGAGTTAATCACATCATCAATGTCAAAATAAATACTCCCATCAATTATTTTATGATATCACACCATAAGATCATGTCTTATCATCCACAAGTAAATGGGAAAGATGAAGCATCAAATAAAGTATTCGGTAAAATGATGACAAAAATATATAATATTCATGGGGATGATTTGGAGGATAAAATTCATATGATTATTTAGGTGTAGGGGAAAAATTATAAATGTTTCACAATATTCACTCCTTTGTTAAGCATGGAATATACTGAGAGGGGGGGTGAATCAGTATATTATATATCTTATAAAACTTTCCCTTTATCAAATTCCTCTTAATAAAACATTCAAGATATGCAATAAAACTCAAACAATAAACATCACACAAGATAGAGAGAGACACCAAATATAACGTGGAAACCCAATGTGGGAAAAACCACGGAGAACAATCTCAAGTATATTCGTGAGAACAAACCCACAGGAGCACCATACCCCTTTGCCAAGTACCAACCTCAGCTACAATTCATGAGCACCAACCCATAGGAGCTTCAAACCCCTTTGCCGAGCACCAACCTAGCTACTATTCATGAGAACCAACCCATAAGAGCACCAACCCCTTTTTCGAGCACCAACCCAGCAAAAATTCATGAGTACCAACCCACAGGAGCACTAACCCCTTTGTGTATACCACACACCTATCTCTCAATATTGCTATCTCAACAAATGATGGATCAATACAACATCTCTTTCCTCTCTCTCACCTTTGTTCTTCTAAGCTAGATATAACAAATACAAATCATATTCATCTCTCACAATTGCTCTTCTAAGCTAGATATTACAATATCAAATCTACCTCTATCTCTCATATTACAAATGGCTTCTCAAGCCTTTATTTATAGCTTTCCAAATGACCTTTGGACTTCCCCCTTTTGTGACCCTTCAATCCTCATGGAAAATGGTGCTAATCTTGGAATATCCTTCATATTCAAGCCTTTGAAAAGTCATGTGGTGACCCTTCATGACCAAAAACGTCCTTCCCACTTTTGTCCTTATCTTTGGTGACTCTTCGTATTCCTCAAAGTGTCCCTTCATGAGAAATTGCACCCTTAATCTTTTGTCTTCACTTGGTGACTCTTGGTATTCCCCAAGATGACTCTTGATGGGAAAATGTATCCCATCCTTCTTTTGTCTTTACCCCATGGCTCTTTGACTTCTCCATGGGCCCTTCTTTTGTCTCATATGCAAGAAAAAATATATTCATTAATATTAAATAAATATTAACTCATATTAGCCAAGACATATTTATTACAAAAAACATTAAATGCAACACCAACCCCTTTTTTGAGCACCAACCCAGTAAAAATTTGTGAGTACCAACCCACAGGAGCACTAACCCCTTTGTGTATACCACACACCTATCTCTCAATGTTTCTATCTCAACAAATGATGGATCAATACAACATCTCTTTCCTCTCTCTCACCTTTACTCTTCTAAGCTAGATATAACAAATACAAATCATATTCATCTCTCACAATTGCTCTTCTAAGCTAGATATTACAATATCAAATCAAAATCTATCTCTCATATTACAAATAGCTTCTCAAGCCTTTATTTATAGCTTTTGAAATGAACTTTGGCCTTCCCCCTTTGTGACCCTTCAATCCTAATGGAAAATGGTGCTAATCTTGGAAGACCCTTCATATTCAAGCCTTTGAAAATTCATGTGGTGACCCTTCATGACCAAAAATGTCCTTCCCACTTTTGTCCTTATCTTTGGTGACTCTTCGTATTCCTCAAAGTGTCCCTTCATGAGAAATTGCACCCTTACTCTTTTGTCTTCACTTGGTGACTCTTGGTGTTCCCCAAGATGACTCTTCATGGGAAAATGCGTCCCATCCTTATTTTGTCTTTACCCCGTGGCTCTTCGACTTCTCCATGGGCCCTTCTTTTGTCTCATATGCAAGCAAAAATATATTTATTAATATTAAATAAATATTAACTCATATTAGCCAAGATATATTTATTACAAACAACATTAAATGCAATGGGGCCTTTATCACCAATAATACTAGACCTTTGACATCAATGACAATATTTCCAACAATCTCCCCCTTTGTCATTGATGAAAACCTCAATCCTAAAACTGCCACATCCTGTCACCTGAACATACCGTCATCTGAAAACATACAGTAACTCCCCCTTATTGTAGTAACCTATACCTATTCCCTATACCTATTTTTTTCACTTGTACCTATACATGTTATTCTCCCCCTTTGACATTAATGGCAAAGGGCCTACCTGGAGATAACACTTAGCTCCACCTCACTTGATGCTAAACATCAATGGCAGGAAGTAATAGAAATTACTCCCAACTCTTCTCGCTGATCTTTGAATGTATCCTTTGATTGTGCCTTTGAGAAGATATCTGACAAAACATATACTTTATTCCCTTTCCTTTGAGCATCTACAATCAACTCATTTGAATCTTTTATTCTAATCTAATAACCTTCATTATGAAACTTTAATGTATATCATTGATCACATATTTGAATAACACTCAACAAATTATGCTTAAGACCTTTTACATACAAAACATTTTTAGTCTTAGTTCTACCATAATCCAAACTCAAAGTACCTTTTTTGGCTATCTTGGCAGTGGTTTTATCTCTGAATCTCACTGTACCACCATTGATCTTCTTTAGAGTAATGAAATTACTTTTATCACCTATCATATGCCTCAAACATCTGCTATCAATTAACCATGGCTGATCTTTACCTCTCACATGCAGAGCTATCTGCACCATCATAGAATCTTCAAGTTGTTTCTTCTACCATCAACATGTCTGAACCTTTTTCCTGATGAATGGAGCTTTAACACTCTGATCCTTCTTCTTGATGAATGGAGATTTGAAACTTTGATCCTTCTGAACTGACTCGAACACGCTTATGCAATACCAAGCTATGTGTCCAAAGTTATTGCACTTGTAGCACACTATGGTCTCTTCATCAAAGCTTGATAAAGGAGCAAAAGAGTTGTGGCTTCTACTTGACTCTACTTGACTTTCCTTCTCCTTATTTCTAAAATTGTTAGCTCTTTTTCTACATTCTAATTTCTTGTGACCATATCCATTACAATAAAAACAATAGCCATAGAAATAAGACCTGTCTGTATATCTCTGACCTGATTACCTTTTGTAGCTTTGTTCCTTCCAGCCTTCTCAGTTTGAAATGTCCTCTGTATTCTTCACTTCTCCCCTTTTTATTTCCTCTTGTGTAAGAGCTTCAACATATCTCTTTTTATTTTCAAAACTGATCCTTGTCTTATCTGAATATGCTTTTTGACTTTCCAATATCTTATTCAGCATGTTAGTGCTATCTTCAAATTTTGAATCATTGACTACTTTATCACTGACTACTTTCTTAATATCTTCTTTTAAAGAGGTAATTTCAATAACATACCTTTCACAATCTTTTCTTGATATTTCCAATTGTGATGTGAGATCTTATTCATTCTTCTTGGCTTCTTCAAAGTGTGCTTGTATATCTTTAATCATTTCCTTTGACTCTTGTTCATTTTTCTCGATCTGATGCTTTAATCTTTGATTCTTCTTCTGAACAACTTCTAACTCTTCTAAGGCACAAATGAGCTCTCCTTCCATATTTACTTCAGCTTCCTCCTCTTCTTCTTCTTGATCATCTTCATGTATATCCATGAATAGAATCTCTTCTTCTTCTGAATCACAGACTCCACTATCTTCGTCTAAGCTAAGATCTTTAGAATACATGCTCTTCTTCTCGAATCCCTTCTTAGATTTGCCTTTGAAATTCTTCTTGTATGTAGGCTTTTCTTCTTCATCATCTTTAACTTTATCTGGGCATCTAGATGAAAAATTTCCAATCTTTCCACAATTAGAACATTTAAAAGGTAATTTTCCTTGATATTTACCTATTCCTCTTTTTGGCTTACGAATGAAAAGTGTTCCATTGTCATCTTCATCATCACTAGAACTATCAATTGATTCTTGAATCTTAGCTTTCTCCTTATTTGATGTCTTGAAAGCCACTTCTCTCTTTGAGGGTTTATCTTGTTCTATCCACATCTCATATGCCATGAGAATACCATGAAGCTCATCCATTTTTACCTTAGCTAAATTCTTCATCTCCTCAATTGCTGAAATCTTTGCATCATATCTCATTTGTAGAGATATTAAAACCTTTTGCACCACCGTTGACTCATCCAATGTTTCTCCAAGACCTGGAATCTGATTTACGACTTGATCAACTCGCAAAAGATAACTTGTTATATCTTCTTCTTCTTCCATCTTCAAACTTTCAAACTGCCTTCTAAAAGTCTACAACTTAGCTTGTTGAACCTTTCCATCACCTTTGTAAATATTCTCAATTTTTACCCAAGTTTCATGAGAATATTTACATTACATAACTTTAACAAATTCATATTCACATAAACCACATAAAATAGCATTTAAAGCTTTAGCATTACATTCACTTGCCTTCTTTTCTATTGAAGTAATTGTAGATGTCTATGGCTCTTCATATTCCTCCACCACTGATTTCCATTTGTTGAATCCAAGGGCCATCAAATAAACCCTCATTCTCATGCTCCAAAAAGAATAATTTGTTCCATCAAACAAAGGTGCTTTATTTGTAGAAAATCCATCCTATGACCCAACCATTGTGCTTTCCCGATCTACCTTCAAGCTGTAAAACTTTTCAAAAAGGAACCTGCTCTGATACCAATTGTTAAGCATGAAATATACTAAGACGGGGGGTGAATTAGTATATTATATATATTATAAAACTTTCCCTTTATCAAATTCCTCTTAATCAAACAATCAAGATATGCAATAAAACTCAGACAATAAACATCACACAAGATAGAGAGAGACACTAGATATAACGTTGAAACCCAATGTGGGAAAAACCACAGAGAACAATCTCAAGTATATTCATGAGAAGAAACCCACATGAGCACCATACCCCTTTGCCGAGTACCAACCTCAGCTATAATTCATGAGCACCAACCCACAGGAGCTTCAAACCCCTTTGCCGAGCACCAACCCAGCTACTATTCATGAGCACCAACCCATAGGAGCACCAACCCCTTTGCCAAGCACCAACCCAAAAATAATTCATGAGCACCAACCCCTTTATGTATACCACACACCTATCTCTCAATGTTGTTATCTCAACAAATGATGGATCAATACAACATCTCTTTCCTCTCTCTCACCTTTTCTCTTCTAAGCTAGATATTATAATATCAAATCAACCTCTATCTCTCATATTACAAATGGCTTCTCAAGCCTTTATTTATAGCTTTCCAAATGACCTTTGGCCTTCCCCCATTGTTACCCTTCAATCCTCATGGAAAATGGCACCAATCTTGGATGACCCTTCATATTCAAGCCTTTGAAAAGTCATGTGGTGACCCTTCATGACCAAAAACGTCCTTCCCACTTTTGTCCTTATCTTTGGTGACTCTTCGTATTCCTCAAAGTGTCCCTTCATGAGAAATTGTGCCCTTACTCTTTTGTCTTCACTTGGTGACTCTTGGTATTCCCCAAGATGACTCTTCATGGGAAAATGTGTCCCATCCTTCTTTTGTCTTTACCCCATGGCTCTTCGACTTCTCCATGGGCCCTTCTTTTGTCTCATATGCAACCAAAAATATATTCGTTAATATTAAATAAATATTAACTCATATTAGCCAATATATATTTATTACAAACAACATTAAATGCAATGTGGCCTTTATCACCAATAATACCAGACCTTTGACACCAATGACAATATTTCCAACATCCTTTTCATCTTATTTATAGTCTTGAGGTAGTTATGCCTATAAAATGCATTGTTCCTAGTCTATTCATTAAAATGATTATAAGTTTGGTTGATCAAGAATATCTAAAGAAAAGATTGATGGATTTGTTCAAGATGGAGTAAAATATACTAAGGGAATAGTGGATGTATGAGATAAACAAGTTAATTCAAAAAGTGTGGCATGATCACAACAAATGATCAAAAGAATTATATCCTGAGCAAGTAATATTACTATATGACAGGAGATCTAAAGAATTTATAAGAAATTTACGCATCAAATATAAAGTAACATATATTATTCATGATGTTTTATAATAGGGTATATATGTTTTAAAATATTTATAGGGAACTATTTAACTAGGGTGTATCAATGGTTGTAGGCTTAAGTCTTATCATTAGTAATCTCTATCATGCATGACTATAAATGAGAGAGGGTGCTAAGTAGCACCATCTAGTTAGGAATTTAATTTAATTTTGTTTAATTTAATTTTTTTAGGGTTAGTGTCTTTTTATAGTGTGATCTTTGAATCATAACACATTACAATGAAGTTTGGAATAGTCAACATCATAGACTATGATTGATATGTGAAGTCATTTTGAAAGGAAGATAGCTACCAGCCATAATATGATGGTCAAAAATTAAGTTTGGGAATGGGATGTTGATAATATAGGTATGGTAAATGGATGGAAAGTGGTAATTTGAAACAATTAATTATAATGCACTTGGGAGATTGCATGTTTCTCAAAGTAGATTGTATATTAGAATGACAAGATGGCCCATAAAATAATTTAGATAAATTAAAGGATGACATATCACATCACCTATCATCAAATAATTGGATCAAAGAACCTAGACAATGAAGAGTAATTTTAATGTCAAACAACATATGGTTGACATAAATGTTGGATATACACTCATGTGTAACCATATCATAGCATTTAAACTTGATAGATTGATGGATGTTGGTAGTAAATGCTATATACTATAAGACATAAAGAAAAAATTGACATTACATACTCCTAAAACCAAGTGAACTTGTGATATGGATAAAAAATAGCTTCTTGTGAATATATTTCATTATAGAGCCATACCAAATAAATAAATTTTAAAACATAGTTGATAACAACAACCATGAATAGGGATCAATTATTTATCCCCCTTAAAGATACACATTAAGAGTAAATGGGGATTGGACTAGGCCTAATGAAAACCAAATACCATGATCCATACCCTTTTATAACCATTGATGTAGTTGAAGCTACTCTATTTTCTCAAGATCCACAAGATGTAGCATAGGAAATGGCATTAACACTTCAACATCTACTATGTATACACATAATATTTTTAACTTTTATCAAATATTGATGCTTTCTATCTTGTAGGATCCCATCAAGACTCAGTTTATTTTAGTGCACACCCTAAGGGGTACACTAAGAAAGGGGTGGGCATACCATTGGTGCTTTGAAATATTGTTTTCCCTTATTGTCACATTATTTCCAATCCTACCAGCTCTTAAAATCATTCCCTAAGATACTTTTCCTCACTTGCATACTCTTCCAATCTTTTTCCTCTTTCCATCCCTCTTTTCCTCACTTTAGTACCTTATTTTTAGTCAATTTTATAAGTTTTAATAGGTCATCCCTATTTATTTTTGGTATATTTTCACTTTAGAATTAGGTTTTCCTTTGGCTAACCTAGCTTGGTACGTAGTGAATAATTGACTATAATTGTATAGGGTCAACTATGTTGACCCTATCAGTTAACCTATTTGGAATGGTTTAAGGTGAGATCCACCTATAAATATAAGATCATTTCATCATTATTTCAATATGGAATCAAGATATATATCCTCTCATGCTTCTTTATAAACTTCTTTTTTGCCATTCTACTTGATGAATCTTAGCTTAGGGTTTCTACTTGGAGAATCTAGTCTTGTGGATAAGTCTTGGATTCTTTGGCCTTTCTTAGTTATCCTTACAAACCTCAAAGACCTCTTACAAATATCCTTTGGATAATGGAGAGATTGAGTCTCGATGGATTCACATTTAGGTAAGTATTCTCTAACTTTAATCCTCTCTTTAGTAGATATAAGTAGCATACATATTGGATTCCAATAATATTACTCTTCATATTCCATGTATTAGGGTCTTACTCATACATAAATTAATTGAGATTCTCTTATAAATGTTTTGATTGTTTACTAAACCCTCATGTTGTGCAAAAATATTTGGTGAGCATTAGATTAGATTTATTTTCTTGTTATTAGCATAGGTGAAATATTAAAACATAGGACCCCCTTACAGTTATTGCATGATTGTGTTAGAATGGAGGCTTTATAACCCTCCTTAGCATAGTATATTGTCATAAAATATCCCATAATCAGGTTTAGTGGATTCCCATATTGGTCATGTTCCCTCTTAACAAATGTATTCCTAATTGAAAGTGTAGGTATACTCTATCTTCTCTAAGCTAGTATTGATTTATAGACATGATGCATTTTTGATTTCATACATTCTAGTGAACCCAAAGTGAACTAACCCTTTTAGGATTTATTGACTTATTTCATTATTTTATCATTATTTTTATCATATTATTGCCATACTGGGTAAACTGCATTGATCTAGTTCTAATTTTTGTGCATAGGTTTTTAGGTACAAGCTATTAGATCAACTCAATCGACCCGATACATTTTTCCAAATTTTTAGACTCCCAATTTAGACTACTAGGTTGATCTAGTTGACCCACATTTTTAGGAATCCTATTCAGTATACTAGGTCAACCTAGTTGACCCTATACATTTTAAGCACTCAGCAATAAGTTCTTACAAAGCTATATCAACCAAGCCAATCATGTTGGTAGTATTTGCAATAATTTCTCAAAGTTCTTTGACAGTAATATCACTTATATAAATCTTCAAAAGCATAAAGGTTCTTTTCTATCATTTATCTCTTTCTTTATATTCTTTCCTTTCATAGTTTGTAGTCTTTAAAACTACCCTTGTATAGTCAACTAGTTTAACCCTGTCGACTTAGTTCTATATTCTATGTGCTATCTAGATAACTAGATTCACTATGCCAACCTTATTCATTTTTATACCTTACTTCCATAGTAAAGAGGTGGCACTATCGAATCTATTTTGTATTCTATGCATACATTTTTGACTGCATTGACATTTTACCATGTTTTAAAGTTGTAATTAATCCTTATAAGCTAGTAATTATGTCACACTTTCATCTCTTACTGCTTGCATACTTAGAATATAACACATAGTCTCATTAGGTGGTATTCAATTTACCATTTATTTTCACTATTTTCTATTTTATGCACACATGACTAAATCATAAAATATTAATAACCACTTTCATAATTGTCTACCCAAGGTTGACCTACTTGGATTTCATCACCAAGGGGGAAGCCAACTTGGTTTTCTATCCAAGTATAAATATGTTGTTAATGGTATAGTCTGACTAAGCACCTAACACCCTTATCACTATATTATGTATGAAGTGAGGGTGTAGGCCTCGATACCAACCCTGTACTATATACACATTATATTTTCACACTTTTATCAATTATTGACACTTAACATATTTTATGAATTCATCATGACTCAATCTCTCTGAGTGCATGCCTTAAGGGGTGCATAAAGAAAGGGGTAGGCAGACCTTTGGTGTTTCATAAGATTATTGTCCCTAATTTCCATATTATTCTACCCATTTAGTTCCCAAAACATTTCCCTAAGCTATCTCTCCTTCCTTGCACATTCCTCTAGTATTTTCCTCTTTCTATCCTTATTTCCCTTACTTGGTACCCTTTTTACATGTTCAATAAGCTAGGTCGACCTAACACAGTCTAGGGTCACTTTAGCTCTTTAGGCCTAGTTTCCATCTAGCTGACCTAGGAAAAACTTTAGGCATTATCCTGATAATGTGCGAGGTTGACCCTATCAACCTAGCATAGTTGGCATGTCCAAATGATTTTCAAGTTAGATACTCCTATATATATAAGGTCATTTCAGTCATTTCCATATGAATGTAATCAAGAGTTATTATTTTCTCGCACTTATTCACAATCTACTCTTCCACCATTCTACTTGAGAAGTCTTATCCTAGGTTTCTTATTTGGATAATCTTAGTCTTTTATATATGTCTTGGGTTATTTGGCCTAATAAAGTGATCCTTACAAACCATAACAACCTCTTACAAATCCCCATTATCCAAGGGAGATATTGAGTCACGATGGGTTCACATTCAAGTAAGTATATTCTAACTTTGTTCTCTTTTATTTTAGTAGATAGAAGTAGTATAAGTGATGGATTGAATAATATTACTCCTCATATTCCATCTATTAGGGTTTTACTCATACTTATTTTATTTGAAGTTCCCTGTACATATATTGGATTACTTTGCATCTAACCCCTTACTTTTTACCATAAGCTTTGGTGATCACTAGATTAGTTTACTTTTCTTATTATTAGATTATTTTACTTTCTTATTTATTATCATAAGTGAATATAGAAACCATAGGACTTTGTTAGGGTTATTGTGTGATCATGTTATACTGTAGGATTTGGAACCTTATCTAGCATGATGTGTTGTGATAGATGATATAATTGATCCCATAATTAGGTCTAACAGATCCTCATATTGGTCATGCTCCTACTTAATAAGTGTGTGCCCTAGTCAGAATTGTAGGTATGATCTATCTTATCCAATCTAGGATTGATTCATGTGCACCATGTAATTCCAATTGCATACATTCTGGTGAACCTAATGTGATTCAAACCATTATAGGGTTTCTTTCACTTATTTTATTCTTTTTGTCATATTTTTTATCATATGTTTTGACTTGCTAGCTTGATTCTATTGACCCAACTATTTTTCTCTCTATGTAGGAATAGGTAACTAGATTAACTAGCTTGACCTAGTACAGGTTTCCATCACTTTGTAAACTTTTTTTTTCGTCCTATTGGGTTGACTAGGTTGACCTAGCACATTTCCAGCTACTTTGAAACAAGTTCTTGTTTAGGATTTACAATGCAAGTTCTTGATTCTAGACTTTTAGATTATCATTCTAGTAAACTAGGTCAACTAACTTGACTTAGCACATTTCCAGACATCTAGTTCAATCTACTAGGTCAACCAAGTTGACTTAGCACACTTTTTAAGCTTTTGCAGAAGGTTCTTATCTCACTTGGGCAACCAGCTCAACCCAATTCTATAGATTGGGCTAGTTCTCTCCAAGGTTACAGGTCAATTACTTGTTCTATTTTCATCTACAAAACACTAAGGTTATTTTAAATTTCTCTATTTTTAGTCTACTCTATAATTTTATTTCAAAATTAAAATGTATGTATGTGTACCAATTAGATTGGCAAACTTCAATCTAATTGATTGTTTAATTCATTTCAGTAACTACTTTCCTAGATTATCTATAGGTATATTATTTCATTTCTCATATTATTAACTATCCTTTCCCTTTCCCTATTTGTTATGCTACATTATCTAGCTTGACTCTATATTATCCCAAACTATTTCTACTACTTCTATTCACTACCTAGGTTGACTTGGTCAACCTAGCATAGTTTACAGGTCTATTTTTTCCATAAGGTGAACATGATCAACCTAGCTTTATTTTCTGCTTCTCCTAGTTTTCAGCTTGATTCTTCATCCTTTCCAATTTTCATCCTTTTCATTTTTCTTTAATCAAAATGAGGTCCCCTATCAGAATATTTTTAGATAGTCTTAATCCATTTAGATCCTATAATGGGTGTTCATTTCTCCCCTCTTTTTATCTCTCAAGATTACCATCACTCTTAGGGTACCTCTTCTCCTCCATCTACAAATTTCAACATGGTTCAAATAACACCTCAAAATTGTTAAGTTGTAGAGCTAAAAGCTTCACTAATGAGCTAATGTGGAGGTTGTTGGGCTTACACAGTAACTGGCATCAGTTAGAACCAACTAACAGCAGTTAGGGGTCAACCGGCATCGGTCATCTTTAAACTGACACTGACTTCTGTGCATTTCTAGAATTGTTATTTTTAGGAGAAAAGATTTGAGCCTTCGATTTAAGAGGTGGATCTAAGGGTGGCAAATACATGGCTCATGAACCCTACTATTGTAGTATTATGTATAGTAGGGTTAGATCCTCATATCATGTACAATTTTAGTAATTGAGTTGATTGTAATTGATTGAGAGAGAGAGAGAGAACTCTTGAGGGAAAATTACTGTACATCTACGAGGTGTGAGGAGAGAGAGATTTCTTCATTGTATTTCCTTCTAGAAGAGTTTAATACAGATTGGTTGTTTCTTATATCTCCTATTATTTTTTATTTCTAATTTCTAATTACTTATTACTTGTGGTTTCAATTTCGTGTTTAGTTGCTTATACAAAAGTAATCAATTGTACTCTAAGATCCTAACAACTGGTATCAGAGCGTGTTAGTTTTTGTTGATTACAAAATTCACTCACAGGGGTTTCTGATTGAGTGGGAGCAAAGCAATGGTAGAAGAAAGTAAACTAAGAATGGAGAAATTCAATGGAAATAATTATCAATTATGGAGGATGCAGATTGAAGATTATTTGTATCAAAAAGATTTGTATTTACCATTGGGTGGGGTTTCAACGAAGCCCATAGATATGAAAGATGAAGAATGGAATGTTCTTGATAAAAAGGCTCTTGGATCTATAAGGTTAAGCCTGGCACCTTCTGTGTTTTCCAACTTATCATAGGCAAAGACAACGGTAGAGTTAATGGATACTTTGGAAAATTTATATGAAAAACCCTCAGCTTTGAATATGGTATATCTTATGAAGCAATTATTTAATTTTCAAATGCATGAAGGTGGATCTATATTTACTCATCTTAATGATTTCCATACAATATTAAATCAGTTAAATTTAGTCAAAATAGTTTTTGATGATGAAATTAAGGCTCTCTTAATCTTATGCTCTTTACCTAAAAGTTGGCATAGTTTGGTAATGGTAGTTAGTACTACTGCATCTGCTTCAAATATCTTGAAATTTGATGATGTTGTTAGTGTAATCTTGAATGAAGAAATTCATAGAAAAAGCATAGGGGAAACATCAGGTAATGCTTTAAGTGTTGAAAGTAGGGGAAGGCAAAGAGAGAAGGGCAAGCAAGGAAAATCAAGGTCAAAGATGGGAAGTAGATCCAAATCCAGAAATGAAAGAATAACCTGCTAGAATTGTGGAAAGAAAGGGCATGCAAAGAAAGATTGTTGGTTGAAGAATAACTAAGAAAATCAGCATGAAGGTAATAAAGAAGCAAAAGTTGTAGGTATTGTTGTACAAGATGCTCTTATATTTTATTTAGCTAATAAAGTAGAATGAGTTTTAGATTTTGGTGCCTCTTTCCATGCAACCCCAAATAGAGAATTTTTCAATGATTATGTCCATAGAGATTTTGGAAAAGTTTATTTAGGGGATGATGAGCCTTGTAAAATTGTTGGCAAAGGAAAAGTGCAGCTGAAATTGCAGAATGGCAACACATGGGTGTTGAAGGATGTCATGCATGTACCCATTATGAAGAGGAATGTAATTTTTGTAGGAAATTTGGGTGATGAGGGTTGAACAATAACTCTAACAACTAAATCTTGGAAAGTTTCCAAGGGTGCACTTGTATTAGCAAAAGGTAAGAGAGTAGGTACACTTTATCGATCTACTTGTATTACTAATTATTCTCCTTCTATTTTATCTACTTCAGATGTAGATGCAAAGTTGTGGCACTGTAGGCTTGGTCACATGAGTGAGAATGGAATGAATTTTCTTAAGTCAAAAGGTAAGCTTTCAGATTTGAAAAGCATAGATCTAGATTTCTGTGAGCTTTGTATTTTTGGGAAATAGAAGAAAGTGAGGTTTCTCAAAACTGGGTCAACAAAGAAGAAGCACAAGTTGGAGCTTGTTCACACAGATATGTGGGGACCAGCTCAGATAGCTTTTATTAGAGGATCATAGTATTATGTTTCTTTCATTGATGATGCTACAAGAAAGGTATGGGTTTATTGCATAAAGAGGAAATTTGATGTTTTTGACACATTTAAGAAACAAAAAGCTTTGGTTGAGAATGAAACAGGTTTGAGATTGAAGTGTCTTAGATCTGACAATGGTGGTGAGTACTGTAGCAATAAATTCAATAGTTACTATTTTATGAGTGGAATACATAAGGAAAGGATGGTTCCAAGGACACCTCAGAAAAATGGAGTTGCTGAAAGGATGAATAAAACAATAATGGAGCATGCACGGAGTATGAGGTTGCATGCTAGTTTACCCTTACAATTTTTGGTAGAAGCTGTAAATATTGTGGTTTACCTGATTAACAGAGGACCTTCTACCACACTAGATGGTGGAATTCTAGAAGAGGATTAGACATGTAAAAAGGTAGATCTTTCATTTCTTAGAGTTTTTGGTTGTGAAGCTTTTGTGCACATTGATAAAGAAAATAGAAAGAAGCTAGATGTTAAATCTATGCGGTGCACTTTCATTGGTTATGGTTTTAGAGATTTCAGATTTTGGTTGTGGAATTTATAAACTAACAAAATTATTAGAAGCTGTGATGTAGTTTTCAATGAGAAGGTGATGTACAGTGATCAGCTCAAGAGGCTGAATAATTCTGAGCAGGGCAATCTTGATTTGGAAGAGGTTATGATCCAAAATGAGCTCACAAGTAAAAATCATCACTCATAGAAAAACATAGAGACTGACATCAGTCAGGTGGAAATCAACGTCGATAAGGAGGAATTGACATCAATCAGGTGCAGACCGGCATCGATCAGAGATGACCAAGATCGGTCACTGTCAGAAGAAAATTTGGGCAGACAGCAAGCTATAAATGAGTCTCAAACACCCATAAGGAGGTCTAAAAGGGTAAGTAAACCTCTAATTCATTATTCCCCTTCTTTATACTACTTGTTGCTCACTGGTGGTGGAGAACTAGAAAGTTTTGATGAGGCAATATAGGTAGAATCTAGGAAACAGTGGGAGCATGACATGAATAAGGAAATTGATTCCTTGGAAGAGAACTATATGTGGGATTTGGTTGAGTTGCCAGCCAAAAATAAATCACTAAAAAACAAATGGGTAATCAGGTTAAAGGAAGGAGAAAATGAACAAATGACACATAAGGCTAGGTTGGTAGTAAAGGGATTTACACAGAAACCAGGTATTGATTTTGGTGAAATTTTTTCTCCTATAGTAAAGATGACTTCTATTCAGACTGTATTGTCCTTAGTTGCTATTGAGGATTTACATCTTGAGCAACTTGATGTTAAGATAGCATTTCTTCATGGAGATTTGGATGAAGAGATATATATGGATCAGCTGGAAGGTTTTGAGGTCAAAGGTAAGGAGAAACTTGTGTGCAAGTTGAAAAAAAGCTTATATGGTCTTAAGCAAGCTCCAACACAATGGTATTTGAGGTTTGACAGGTTTATGATAGAGCATGGCTTTAGTAAATGTCAATTTGACCATTGTGTTTATTTTAAAAAATTGGATAATGGTAGTTATATTATCATGTTACTGTATGTAGATATGCTTGTTGCATGTTCACACATGCAGGAAATTACTGAGCTTAAGGTAAAATTAGCTCACACATTTGCCATGAAGGATTTAGGAGCAACAAAGAAAATCCTTGGCATGAGTATTAAGAGAGACAAAAAAAATTATAGTTTGATTTTGTCTCAAGAGGATAATGTGAATAAGGTGTTGGAGAGGTTCAATATGTAGGATGCAAAATTGGTAAGCACACCTATGGCTAGACACTTCAAGTTGAGCAAAGAACAGTGTCCTAAATCACATGATGAGGTTGATTACATGAGTAGAGTTCCATATACTTCAACAATTGGGAGATTGATGTATGCAATGGTATGTACTAGATCATATATTGCCCAAGCAGTGGGAGTTGTCAGCAAGTTTATGGCTAATCTAGGAAAGGAACACTAGAAAGCAATTCAGTGGATTCTCAAATATCTGAGAGGGACCAGCAGTAGGCATTTATGCTATGGAGGGTCAAACACTTCTCTACATGGGTATGTAGATTCAGATATGGTAGGTGACCTGGATGGTAGGAGAAGCACCACATGATATGTGTTCATTATTGGTGGAACGGTGGTTAGCTAGATTTCAAAGTAGCAGAAGGTTGTTGCCTTGTATACTATAGAGGCAGAATACATTGGAGTCATAGAGGTTAACAAGGAACTAATTTGGATGACTCAATTCATGGAAGAGTTGGGAAAGGAGCAAGAGATTTGTAGATTATACAGTGATAGTCAAAGTGTAATTCATTTGGCAAAGAATTCAGCCTTTCATTCAAGAACCAAACATATACAGCTTAGGTACCTCTTCATTAGACATGTGTTTTAGGATGGACAGTTAAAGCTCAAAAAGATCCATACAGATAAGAACCCTGTTGATATGTTAACAAAGCTAGTAACAAAGGAGAAGTTGAATCTTCATTCAACTTTTGTTGGTCTTCAAGATTGAACTTGAAGAGGGAGAAACAAGCTAGAGATGTTTAGAGGATGTTGTTATATAGGTATAGGTGCAGCTATTTATCTCCAAGTGGGAGATTGTTGATTTGTGAGCTAAAATATTCACTAATGAGCTAATGTGGAGGTTTTTGGGCTTACACAGTAACTAGCATCAGTCAGAACCAATCGACATCGGTTAGGGGTCGACCGACATCAGTCATCTTTAGACTAACACTAACTTCTGTGCATTTCTATAATTGTTATTTTTAGGAGAATAGATTTGAGCCTTTGATTTAAGAGGTGGATCTAAGGGTGGTGAATGCATGGCTCATGAACCCTGGTGTTGTAGTATTCTATATAGTAGGGTTAGATCCTCATAACATGTATAATTTCTGTAATTGAGTTGATTGTAATTGATTGAGAGAGAGAGAGAGAGAGAGAGAGAGAGAGAACTCTTGAGGGAGAATTACTATACATCTGTGAGGTGTGAGGAGAGAGAGATTTCTTCATTGTATTTCCTTCTAGAAGATTTTAATATAGATTGGTTGTTTCTTGTATCTCCTATTATTTGTTGTTTCTAATTTCTAGTTACTTATTACTTTTGGTTTCAATTCTATGTTTAGTTGCTTATACAAAAGTAATCACTTGTATTATAAGATCCTAAAAAAAATGAGGTTGATGTATCCAACCCTTTTTTCACTTACCAAAAACCTTCTCAAAATATTCTAACTAATGTGGAAGTGATTAACTCAAAATTATTTAATAATCCCACTAATAATTCTTCTTATAATATTCCCTCCAATACTAATGTGGGAAATGTTCCTTCCAACACCAACCCACCACTTGATACAACTCAATTATTAGCCTAAGTGATTCAATAAATGAACATTATGCAAAACTCTAATACCAATCAAATGATGCAACTTCAACAACATTTGATCAATGTGGCTAATCAACCTCCAATCATGAATCCTCAAGCTAATCTTAATTACATTCCTCCATCTCTTAGATATGCCTCAGGTAACATTATTCCTCAACTAATAATGAATTAAAAAATTCTTCAAATTATCCCAAATGAGCCTTTATCTCCCTTCATTATATCTATTGACATTGGTAACATATCATCAACTATTAAATATGATAGGACTAAAGACCCCTCCTCATTTTTTAAAGCCTTTAATGATTTATAAAAAGAGTGGATCCAAACTAATACATTTACCACTACTAAACTCTTAGTCAAAACTTTCACTGGTGATGTATTTGAATGGTATAATCACTTACCTCAACATTCTATTTGGCAACTTCAATATTTGGTCAATCCTTTAGTTAAAGAGTTTCAACATAATGATCTTCCTCAAAACTATTTTATCCATTTCATAAATGATAAACAATCTCTTAATGAATTGGCTCATGAATTTATTAAAATATGGAAATCCTTAACTCATAAATTTGATCATAATATGTCTGATGATAACCTATTCAAACTCTTTATCATAGATTTAACCCCTACTCTTCAATACAAGGATCAAACCTTTTCTCCTCAAACTCTTAATGAAGCTCTTGACAAAGTTAAGTGACAATATTTTATTATGAAGAAATTTTAACCTAATTCTAAAATCCTTAAAGAATCTTTCCAAACATCCAATGCTATCACTAGTAACACTTCTCAGAAAAATGATGTTCCTTCATTATCTCATGTGCCTCTTTTGGTTCATCAAATGAGACAATTTTTACCTCTTTCTAAACCTTTCATATATCCTAATGTTCCTCCTAAATGGTATGATCCCAATCTCTTTTGTTGGTTTCATGCTAATGTTAGAAATTCTCATGAGTCTTGTAGAGAGATTTCTATATTTTTTATTTAATACATGATCAGTGATTCATTAGACCATGAAGCCATGATTAAGCACTGTCGTCAAGAATACACTAATGCTTTTAAAAAATGACAACCCTCTAAAGCCTCTACATCAAATAATAATAAAAACATTCTTCCCATAGCCAATCAACTTCTAAGGATGTTTGTGCGATTGATGTTGATTATGATCAATACCTTAACAAATCTCAATATGTCAATATGGTTAAGTTTAATTATCGTAAGAAGCTATCACATAAAGATTCTATGACTAAGCCTGAGAAGCCTTCTTTAGAATAAAAATTGCTTATAGATACTACCACTATCAATATTGATTTAGAAGCACCTAAGGAACAACTTCCTCCTTCTGATCCTCCATACACATATATTCCTCTAAAGTCTAATTTGCCTTCTTCTAAACCGCATGGCTCCTCTTCTAAATCTCATTGGAATTTCCCAGAAGAACTTAATTCTATGCCATGTAAAATTCCTCTCATGGAGTTAGTTCACACTTCACCTTATCATCATAAATTACTTATGAAACAACTCCAAGAGATTAGAGATCCATCTTATTTAGTTGAAGAACCACCTTCTATTGATTCTCAACTAATTGACATTAATACCATTGAATCTATGTGTCCTTTTAAACTTTCCATTGAATTCCTTGAAGAGGACGTGATTAATGATGAAATCCTCTTTCACTCTGATGATCCACCTTTTTTCATAAAGATATCCATTAATATCACCTTTATTCAAAAATTTATAATTGATTAAGTTTCTATTATTAATGTGACTTCTTTATGGATTTTATAACAACTTGGTTATAACAAAAGTCATCTTAAACAAACCCATCTTACTTACTGCAGTTTTGATAAGACTAATAAAAAACCACTTGGTTGTATATGTCTTCCCTTAACCATTTGGTCCTAAGACCATGTTAACCAAACTCATGGTTCTTGATATTCTTTCATCCTATAACATACTCATCGTCCATCCATGGACTCATAGAATAAGGGCCATTGCTTCATTCGATAGTCAATGCATTAAATTTCTACACAATCAAAATTTTTATAAGCATGAAGTCAATCCCAACCTCTGGAGTATCCAATTACCTAATCCTAAATCATAATATCATGTTCCCATGATTCTTAAAATCAATAGTGCTCCTCTACCTGAGTTCATCAATATGAATTTTGACTTACAAGTTACTCTTGCAGATTCTAACAATGATGAGCCTAATGAATTATAACACAATTGTAATAATAAGAAATTGCCTTCATATATTTTAGAATGGATTATACCTTCCCTCTTACCCATAGATCATACCATTCCTCTCATGGATGATATTACCAAATTTCCCCCTCCTTTTAATGCTCAAAGCCCAACTTTACCTAAAGATGCTTTTTCTTGCAATGAATTTGGAGTGGCTAAGATGTTTCAAGATCCTCTCATGATGACTCCTCAAACATTCAAGAATATTTTAATTTCATATTTTTAATATCCTCCTAAATCCCAAGTAGGAATAATTTCTCCCACATATGATGACAACTATATCATGGCCCAAGCTCAATCTAGAGACTTAGATGTCTTACATTATCAAAAGACCTTAAAACAAATTCATTATTTCAACCAGCTCTAACATATGATTTTTGTAGATCATAAATTAGAACCTAAGGGTTATGTGCCTCCTCTTATTCCTCCTTTTATTGATTCTCCTTAGGTGTTAGAGAAATTCATGCCTTTTGAACCTTCAAAAGTGATTTCATATTCTTTACCTCCTTTGGATTATCCAATTGAATCTAATTCTTCTCCCATCAACTCTCTATCGGCCTCTTCTACTCCATTTATTTATTCTACTCCTAAAATCATGCTTGATGCCAATGCAACCAATTTCCTTCGAATGCATTCTGAATATGATCGACATGGAAATCAAATTTTAGATCTAGAAGTAGATGTGGAATATTTTGGTCCTCTTCCTACCTTGCCTAGTGATGAAGCTATTTTGGAGTTGATTTATGCTCAGGAAACACAACTCTCATGACAACATCATAAACTTGTAAATTTTAAAAATAAAAATCCTCACTTCAATAACTTTGTTGCTAGCATTGATCCTAAATCTAATCCAATTTCATCTTTACCAAATGCACCATACCACTTTCAAGATGGTAATGCCATGATTATTAAAGAAACAACTCATATTGGCTATGACAATCCATCTTATCCTTGACCAATTAGAGTTTCTAAAGAACTTTCACCTTCTAAATATGATAATTTCAGCCTATTTTTTGATAAGTAGAAAGAGGCAATCACATGGTCTTACCAAGATATGCCTAGAATTGACCCTATCATAGTGTTCCATAACATCATTACTTATCCTGATGCCAAACCTATCCATTAGAAGCAACATAAGTTACATATTGAAGTTACCAACTTATTCCATAAAGAAATAATCAAACTTTTTGATGCTAAATTTATTAAACCTATGGATTATTCTAAATGGGTTTACAATATTGTTCCTATTCATAAGAAGTTCACCATGGTCATTTGTATTTGCATTGATTTTGGTAATCTTAATCTTGTTTTTCCTAAAGATAACTTTCCTTTACCTTCAATAGATGATATTATTCATTCCATGACTAGATATGAAATTTTATCTATTATGGATGGATTTTTGGGATACAATCATATTCATATAGCTCTCGAAGACCAACATAAGACTACTTTCACCATGGAATGGGGCACCTATTGTTACCTTAAAATGCCCTTTGATCTCAAAATTTTTGGAGATGCCTAACAACATGCTATGACTCATATATTTCATGATCTCATCCATAAAATTGTTGAAACATATGTGGATGATTTTATTGCTAAATCCAAGCATCACACAAATCATCTTTTTTATCTTGCCATAACCTTTGATCATCTCATCAAATATAAATTCATACTTAATCCTTTCAAATGTGTGTTTGTAGTTACATCTACAAAAATTTTAGGATTCTTAGTCTCTCTCCATGGCATTAATGTTGATCCAGACAAGATTAATTCTATTATCAACATGCATATCCCTCATTCTATTCCTGACATTTGTACCTATTTAGGCAAGCTTGGGGAAATTAGATGATTTGTTCATGAGATGGCTTATCAAATTCACTTCATCAATTCCATTCTAAATAAAGTTACATCTTTGGAATGGATGGATCCATGTCAAAAATAATTTGATAACATGAAAGAGTCATTATTTCATCCACCTACACTTCATCCTCCTTCTAATGAGTGACCCTTAATTCTTTATACTTCTTCCACACCTATTTCATTTAGAGGAATGATTTCCCAACAAGATGATACAAGTGAGGATTATGCCATCTATCACATTCACTGAGGCCTCATTGATTATGAAACATGTTATACTAAAGTTGAGTGTGATTTCCTTTCCATCTATTTTGTAATTGAAAAGCTTTGTCACTACATGCTTTACCAAACCACCTATGTCATTGTCCATTCTAACCCCCTTCATCACTTATTCTCCAAAGCATTTCTTCTAGTAGATAGAAATACCAAGTGGATGGTTTCACTTATGTAATTTTATCTTCACATCATCATGTAAAAAGTTATCAAAGGGCAAGTCATAGTTAACCAACTTGTTGTAGCTCCCATTCCATCACTTCTTTACTTCAAGCTGACCTTCCTGATGACAATATTATTTACATTGAAGGTCTTAATCAAGAAATTTATCTTAAATATTATTTTCATAGATTTACTCCTAATCTTGAAGACAATCAATCTAATGAACCTTCCACTCCCTCTGATACTACCAAACCAAAAGTAGTTATCGAGGAGCTCCCTAAAATCAATATTGACATGCATGAGGATACTTGGACC
Source organism: Torreya grandis (assembly GCA_037957365.1). Taxonomy (NCBI): domain Eukaryota; kingdom Viridiplantae; phylum Streptophyta; class Pinopsida; order Cupressales; family Taxaceae; genus Torreya; species Torreya grandis. Next base: position 1,507,613 of record JARHVA010003940.1, on the reverse strand, counting down.
CTTAACTTTGATGGTGTTAAATGCCTTCAAGGAGCCAAGTAGGTTTCATTCTCACTAGTCCTCTTGGTAAAATAATTTTTTTAGCTTTCTATTATACATTTGATATCACCAATAATATAGCCGAGTACAAATATCGTATCTTAAGTGTGAGAGCTAATCTTGATCTAGACATACAATATCTTCAGGTTTTGGGTGATTCCAAACTCATTTTCCATCAAGTTAGTGGTGCCTATCAATGTAAAAGTGAAAATATTATTACCTATCATCAAATTATAACCATTTTTGCCAAGGAGTTTACCTCTTTTACAATTAAACCTATTCCTAGAGAGTAAAATTATATTTTTGATTCTCTTACCTCTTTAGCTTCTCTCTTTCATCCACATCAAGTTATTTTTTATCCTTTTTTTACCATAAAAATTATCATATCTTCATCATATACTCACCCTCAAGATTCCCTTATCTACCACATCGAGGATATCACCATCTGATAATGACCATGGTACCAAGACATCATCCAATTATTAGAACATCAAATTTACCCTCCTAACTTGTATTCCCATGAAAAAATGCATCTTCACAAATAAACATTCAAGTATTTATTTAGACATAACATCATTTATTATCGCAATGCTAAAGGTAATTTTCTCCATTGTGTCATGCTAGATGAGGCTCCTCCTCTTCTTGAGTAAACACATGGGGGCATTTGCATTGGTCACTATAGAAGACATGCTACAACTTGCAAATGCCTAGGTATGGGTTACTATTGGCCTACTCTAAAAAAGGATGATATTGAATATGATAAAAAGTTTAATCTTTTTTAGCTTCATAATGACCTCATTCATTATTTTCAAATTGAACTTCAAGATATCAAATCTCCTTAGCCATTTTCCACCTCAAGATTTGATCTCATTAGTAAGCTTCCTCATTCCCAAGATGGACACATCTTCATCATCACTACCACCGAGTACTATACTAAGTGGGTTGAATCCATGCCCCTTACTAATGTTATTATTCCTAATATATCTAAATTCATTCTCAACCAAATTATTTTCTTGTTTAGTGTTACTCACACTATCATTTCTGACAATGGTGGTAATTTTAAAAATAAACATGTTAAACAACTTTGCACCAAATTCAAAATCAATCTCAAGTTTTACACTCCTTATAATCCATAATGTAATGGTCAAGATGAGGCCACTAAAAATATTCTAAATAAAATTCTTCAAAAGATAATTCTTGAAACCTGCATGAATTGGCATCTTCATCTTTATCCTACACTTTGGATTTATCGAACTAGTATTTGTATTACCACTAGGGTAACTCCATTCTCTCTAGTCTATATTTCTGAGTTGATTATTCCTTTTGAAGTTGATCTTCCTTATCTTTTCATATCTCTTCATGGCATCATTCTTGATGAATAATTTCATGAGGCTCACCTTCATGACCTTAATCTACTCGATGAATATCATCTTTTTACTTTGTATCATAACCACCAATACAAGGCTTGCATCACCAGACAATATAATACACATGTTAAAAACCACACATTTAATGTTGGTGATCTTGTAGTTAAATTAGATTACACTTATGACAAAGAAGGTAAGTATGCCTAAAAATGGTGCGGCCCTTACTTAGTTAAATATGTTCTTGGTCCAAGTACTTATCACCTTTAAACTAATGAAGGCCATGTTTTCAAGGAGCCCACCAATGCTCAATTCCTTAAGAAATACTTTACTTAATAATTTCATTTATTTTCATGCTTTCTCACTATATATCTAACATCCTTTTCTAGGTTACTTTAGCATGGGTCTCTCCCTATGTAGTAGTTTCCTTCCTTTTCAAACCTTTACTCCTCCCTTTTGGTATTTTGGTTTCTTGATGTACCATAGTCTTCATTTCCTTTTTTTTCAAACATTTATTCCTCCCTTTTGGTCCTTTGGTTTCTTGGTGTACCATAGTCTTCATCACTTATCTTTTCATTTTTCCTTTTGCTTGCCAATGTTATTTTGGTATCCTTTTGGGATTTTATTTTATGAGTTGGTTGGTAAGACCATGGATAAAACCTATCCCTCCTCATAAAATTACCTTTATTTTCATGTTTTTTGTGATCTTTTTAATTTGACATTAGATTTTTCTTCTTTTTCTAGATGAAATCTATAAATAATCTATGTTATCATATTTTTCTTCATTTCCAATAGTCTTATGATAAGGAATCACACCTTTGCTATCATTGTATTCCTTTTTTCCCTTTGTCACATTTTTTGTAATTTTAAGAAATTAAAATTTTTTACATGTGTCATTTTTCTCTTGATTTCCCCCTTTCTTTCACCTCCACATTTAGATAAAATAAGGTTGAAGTCAAGATAACACTTTTATTTCACCAAGATTTACAAGACTCTTAGACCCCATGCTCTTTGATCTTATCTCTCTTAGCAACTTTGTCCCAAAGTTTTAAAATTAAGGTCATCTTTAGCACTCATGTTTGGTCTTCCAAATCCATATGGAGGAGTAATTTTAAAAAAATAAAAAACATAAAAGCCAATCATTTGAAAATGAAAGGAAATGATATATAAAAGGCAACATAAAAATCTTAAAAGTCTAATCGCACCAAAAGATGTGATTACAAGAACATATCATATCTCCAATCAAAACTCAAACTCCACAATAAACTTCACATAGAGTTGAAGTCCTTTGGTGTGTGGTAGGCTAGTAGATTAGAATAGGGGATTTCAAAAAATATATGTAGTGCTACCTACTTTCTCATGTAAGCACCTAATATTTGCAGTAGACTGACGACTTTGTAAGTGGTCCTAAAGAGCAGGGAACACATCATGGGGAGGTAGGTATATCTTAATTTTCATGCATATAGCCTTAATGGGATGATCTATATACTCCATTCATTGACCCAAGACTTGTGTAGCTAAGAAAATTTCTTTAGAGTCCTTAAGGTTGATAGTCCTCTTGTTTTGACAAACCAAATTTGAGTGTCTTAACTTCAATAAAGAGTTCCTCTCATTGGCTTTTCCTTCATTTTCCCCTCTACCCCATTTCATTCCCCCCCCCCCCCGCTTGATAGACAAATTGTGATTCCAAATCTATTTTCTCTCTTCTTTAAATTCCTTTTTCTTCATTTCTTAAAAACATGTTAACACTACTTTTTTTCATTTTTATCTATCTTTAGATGCAAAATAAAATATTTGAGAAACTATGGATCATTTTCATCATGTTCTATATATTTACTAAAACTACTTTTCTTTCCTTTTCCCATTTATCTTGATTTTTTTTTTGGCTGTTGCAGACACCTAAATTTGCACCCTTTTTATATTATTACATGAGATGTGGATTGTTACTTCTCACCCAACCATGTTATTTTCCCTTTTATGCATCCCTTTTTTCCATTGATGATTATGTGGATTGTTATTGCTCACTCATCAATGTTGTTTTACCATTTTTATTTTTGAATCCTCTTTTTACTATCTTGTTTGACATGTATCCCTGATTTTATTTAATGAGTTTGCCTTTTATTACTTGAGGATTAATTGTTTGAGTTTTTTTTAATATTTAGTAGCCTTGGATTTTTAGTTACTCAATTTACTCTTGTTTGACTTGGTCATTTAGTCTAACATAACACTTGTCACCCAGCTTGCCAAATTCCCAAGTATGCTCCATCCACAAAGCACCAATTATCTTGGATTTATTGCATTTGTTTGGTTCTAATCCTTAGTTTATTATTTTTAGGTTTGTCTAAAGAAGTCTCTATTCCATCCACAATCCAAACTAAAACATATCTTACAAAGATCCCATGATATAGTTAAGTCAAGGTACATATCATTTACTTTTTAGTTAGTTTCCTTTTCTATCATTTATTTTTAGTTATTTTATGCTTTTTAAAATACTAGAATTTTTTTTAGCATCAACATTGTCTGTGTCCTTATGTTCTTTCTCAAAGCACCATCCCCTGTTACACCTTACTGACATGTGACGAGATTTGAGTGGGGCATATGTATACACATAATATTTTCACACTTTTATAAATTAATGATGCTCTACATCTTTCAAGAACTCATTTTGACTTAATCTCTCTAAGTTCATTCCTTAAGGGGTGTACTGGGAAAGGGGTGGGTAGACCTTTGGTGCTTCACATGATTGTTTTCCCTTATTACCATATTATTCTCTTTCCATTCAACTCCTAAAAACTTTTCTTAATCTATCTCACCTTAATTGTATATTCCTCTAGTATATTCCTCTTTTTATCCTTATTTCCCTTGATTAATACCCTTTTTACTTATTTATAAAGCTAGGTCAACCTGGTTGACCTAACACAATCTAGGGTCACTTTAGCTCTTTAGGCCTATTTTCCATCTATCTGACCTATCACAAATTTAAGGTATTGGCCTGATAATGTGCTAGGTTGATCGAGTCAAACTAGCACAACTGACATGTCTAAGTTATTTTTAGGTTAGATACTCCTATATATAAGGTCATTTCGGTCATTTCCATATGAATGCAATCAAGAGTTATTATTTTCTTTCACTTCTTCACAATTTTCTCTTCCAAAATTCTACTTAAGGAGTCTTATCTTAGGTTTATTATTTGGAAAATATTAGTATTTTAGATAAGTATTAGATGCGTTGGCCTAATAAAGTGATCCTTATGAACTAGAACAACCTCTTGTGAAGCCCCATTGGCTAAGGGAGAGATTGAGTCATGATGGGTTCACATTTAGGTAAGTATATTCAACCTTTGTTTTCCTCTCTTTTAGTAGATATAATTAGCATAAGTGTTGGCTCAAATAATATTACTCCTCATATTCCATGTATTATGGTGTTACTCATACTTACTTTACTTGGAGTTCCCTATATATGTATTTGGTTGCTTTGCATCTAACCCCTTATTTTATGCCACAAACTTTGGTGAGAACTAGATTAGTTTACCTTCTTTTTTATTATCATAAGTGAATATATAAACCATATGACTCTTTTAGGGTTGTTTTGCAATCATGTTAGACTATAGGCTTTGAAACCCTACCTGGCATGATGTGTTGTGACAAATGATATAAGTGATCCCCTAATTAGGTCTATTAGGTCCTCATGTTGGTCATGCTCCCACTTAACAAGTGTATGCTCCAATTTTAAGTGTAGGTGTGATCTATCTTATCCAATATAGGATCGATTCATGCCCACCATGCAATTCTGATTGCATACATATACCTTTGCCAATATAAATCCCTTTCAGTGAAAACTTCCTAAAACTATCCTTAGATTAATTTCTATTTCTTTGCTTACAATCCAAATTCCCATCACATTTAAAATCATAATATAATTATCTAATAAATATTTAGGTTGACTAAATAGTTAGCTTTTATTTTCCAAGCTAATTTCTTGCTCTTTGTTCAATTATATTTTATATTGTAAAAACTTGAATTAGCCAATGTTAGTAAAAGGTTTTGTTTTGTTTGCCTCAATTGGATCACCCTCATTTATTTAATTGAATTTTTTTCCCTTCAATTATTACTTTTCAAATTATTATAAAATTATTCTTAGTATATGGTCATTTTAGTTGACACAATCTGTTACAGGTTAACTGATTTTCCATGCCTATTATATTAGGTCAACCTAGTTGACCTTGTATTATTTATAGGAATTATTTTATGTGCTAGGTCCACCCAGTCAACCCTATACTATTTTTTATCTTTCCTATTTACCGATCTAGTTCACTATTTTCTTCTTCTTTGCATCTTGTTCATTTCTTTTAAGACATAATGAAGTCTCCTATCATAATATTATTGGATAGCTTAAATCCATTTATATACTATATGGGAGGTTCATTTCTCCCTCTCTTTTCCTCCCAATATCACCATCACTCTTGTAGCACCTCTTCCCCTCCTTCATCCTTGACTTGTAACATGGTGCAAATCACACCTCAAGATAAAGTTGATGGGTCTGATCCTTTCTATACTTACTAAGATAATTCTCATATAAAAAATAATTAAACTAATGTGGGAGTAATTGACACAAATTTAATCAATAATCTCACTCATAATCCATCTTATAATAATCCTCCCCCTAACACCAATTTGGGGAGTGTTCCTACCAACACCAACCTGCCTCCTAATATAACTCAACTTCTTGCCCACGTTATCCATCAAATGAACATAATGAGAAATTATAGTACCAATCAAATTATGAATCTTTAAAAACATTTGATTAATATGGCTGATCAACCTCTAACTATCCATCCTCAAGTTAATCCCAATTACATTCCTCTACCTCTTAGAGATGTCTTAGACAATTTTATTTTTCAACCCATATGAATAATAAGATGCTTAAACTATTCAAAATGGGAATTTATCCCCCTTAATTGTATCCATTGATTTTGGTATCATATCTCAAACTAAAAAATATGATGGGACTAAAGACCCTACCTCATTTCTTAAAGCCTTTAACAACCTTTACAATGAGTGGATCCAAATTAATACGTTTACCACAACTAAACTCTTAGTCAAAAATTTCATTAGCAATGTATTAGAATAGTACAATAAATTAACCTAACACTCTATTTGGTAAATTTAATATTTGTTTAATCCCTTAGTTAAAGAGTGTTAACATAATGATTTTCCCAAAAAATGTCTTAGCCACTTCATTAATGCTAAGCAATATCTCACTGAATCAGCTCATGAATTTATTAAAATATGGAAATCGTTAGCCCATAAATTTGACCATAACATGAATGATGATAACTTGTTTAAAATCATTATCACTTATTTGACTCATTCTCTTCAATATAAGGTTTGAACCTTTCCTCCCAAAAAACTTAATGAAGCTCTTGACCATGCTAAATGTCAAGACTTTCTCATGAAACAATTTGAACCTCATCTTAAACTTTTAAAAGGAGATTTTCAAACATCTATAAATTTTATCACTAGTAATACTCTAAAAACCAAAATTGGAGTTTCCAAATTTGATATTACTTCATTTTTTCACACACCTCTCTCGATTCAACAAATGAAAAAAAAAATTACTACCCTTTAAGCCTTTCATTTATCCTAATAATCCTCCCAAAAGATATGATCCTAATCTATTTTTTTGGTTCCATGCCAAAATTGGTCATTCCCATGAGTCTTGTATAGGGCTCACTAATATTTTTGTTTCTTATATTATTGGTGATTCATTTAATCATGAAGCCATGATCAACTTTCAACGTCAATAATACACTATTGCTTCTCAAAAGTGACAAGCTTCCAAATATTCTACTTCAAATAACCAAAAATATTTTTATGCAATCAATAATCATCCCACTACTAAGGATTTTTATGCCATTTATGTTGATTATGATCAATATTATAACAAATAGCAATATATTAACACTTCCAAGGTGAATTATCATCGCAAGCCAGCTCATAAAGACCATGTTACCAAACCTAAGAAGCCATATTTAGAAAAATAAATCCTTAAATATGATACCACCACTAATATTGCTTTGAAATCCCATGAGGAACCACCTCCTCTTTTTGAACCTCTAACCACATATATCCTTCCAAAGTTACTTTACCTCCTAAACATCATGTTGTTTATTCTAAATCTCATTGGAACTTTCTTGAAGAACTCAACCCTATGCCTTGTAAGATTCCTCTTATGGAGTTTAGTTTTACTTCCCCCTATCATTTTAAGTTTCTTATGTAAAAAATTAAATAAATTAAAGATCCATTATCTATTTATGAATAACCACCTTTTATTGAATCTCAACCTACTAACATGAATACTATTGAAACTATGTGTTCTTATTTCAAGCATTCCATTGAATTCCTTGAAGAGGACATGATCAATGATGAAATTATTTTTTGTGTTGATTATCTACCACTTTTTTTAATCAAAATAACCATTAATACTACTCTTATTCATAAATTTATAGTTGATGAAGGCTCTAGTATTAATGTAACATCTTTGTGGTTAATCCAATAACTTAGTTATAATAAGGATAATCTTAAGCAAACCTATCTTACCTATTGTGGTTTTGATAAAACAAATCAAAAGCCACTTGGGTGTATTTGGCTTCCATTACCCATCAAACCTAAGACCGTTTGAACTATGCTTATGGTCCTTGATTTACCCTTATCTTATAGCATTCTCCTTAGTCACCCATAGACTCATAGAATGAGGACCATTTCTTCTTTCGGTAGATAATGCATTAAATTATTACATAATGGAAAATGATATAAGCATGAAGTTTATCCCAACCCATGGAGCATTAAACTTCCTAATCCCAAATCCCAATATCACATTCCTATAATTCTTAAGATCAATAATGCTCATTTTCTTGAGTTCATCAACATAAATCCTCATTTACAATTCACTCTTGTATATTTCAATGATGATGAACCCAATTATTTGCAACATACTTGCAATACCACCAAACTACCTCCAGATATTTCACAGTGGGTTTCTACTTATTTATTACCTAGAGACCATACTATTCTTCTTATTGGTGAGATTACCTATTTTCCCCCTCCATGAAATTATTAGGATCCTTCTTTACCAAAATATGAATTCACTTGTAATGAATTTGGATTGGCAAAACTATTTCAAGATCATGTCATCATGTCTGCTCGTATATTTATTAATCTTGGGATTTCATCTTCTAAAACTCCCCCTAACTCTTAGGCATGTACAATTTATCCAACATATGATGATAATTATATAATGTCCCAATCTCAATATCAAGACTTGGATGTCCAGAACTATCAAAAAACCTTATCCTAAATTCATGCTTTCAATCAGTATATTCATACCATTTCTACAGATCATGACTTAGATCTTGAAGGTCATGTGTTTCTTGCCAATTCTCCACTAATTAATACTCATGTGGTAGAGAAAATTATACCTTTTAAACCTTTAGAAATTCTAGCATCTCCTTTATCACCTATAAATATAATCATTGCATCTGATCCTTCTCACATAATTGAAACCAATGACAGTCCAATCCCTTCTAGTCCATCTTCTTCCTCTACTCCTGAGATTACACTTGATGCCAAGGAAACCAATGCCCATCACATACATTTTGATTATGATATCCATGGTAATCAAATTATAGATCTTAAAGTAGATGTTGAGTATTATGGTCCTCTTCCCACCCTAACTAGTGATGAATATATTCTTGAAAGACTTCATTCTTGAGAAACGTGACTTCCTCAATAATATCATAAACTTGGGAATTTTAATACTAAATCTCCTTGTTTCTACAACTTTGTTGCTAGCATTGATCATAAAACTAATCTTATTTCTTCCTTTCCTAATGCACCATACCATTTTAAATATGTAAATACCATGATTATTGAATAAACTACTCACATCAAATATGGTACTTCATCTTGTCCTTGACCAATTACTATCTCTCATAAACTCTCACCTATCGAACATGATAATTTCAGCGTATTCTTTGATAAGTATTGTGAGGTTTTTTCTTAGTCTTAAGAGGACATGCTTGGTATTAACCCTATCATTGTGGTGCATAATATCATTACTTATCTTGATGCCAAACCTATGCATCAAAATCAAATGAAATTTCCACCTGAGGTTTCCATCTTATGTCATAATGAAATCATCAAATTACTCGATGCTAATTTATTAAACCAATGGACTATTCTGAATGGGTTTCTAATATTGTTCCCATTTAGAAAAAGGTCACTATGGTCATTTGAATTTGTATTTATTTCCATAATCTTAACCTTGCTTTTCCCAATTATAACTTTCCTTTACCTTCTATAGATTCCATCATTGATTCCACAACTGGTTACAAAATGTTATCTCTTACGGATGGATTCTCAAAATACAATTAGATTCACATTGTCCCTGAAGACCAACATAAGATTACTTTCACCATAAAATGGGGCATCTATTTCTATTTCAAAATTCCCTTCAATCTTAAAAATGTCAATCCACTTACCAATGAGCAATGACTCACATATTTCATGATCTTATCCACAAAATTATTGAAACCTATGTGGATTATCTCATTGTTAAATGAAAAAATAGTATAACTCATCTATCTGATCTTGATATTATCTTTGATATTCTTCTTAAATATTGGGTTAGAATCAATCTTTAAAAATGTGTCTTTGGTGTCAAATCAAAAAAATTATTAAGATTCCTAGTCTCTCTCCATGGTATTGATGTTGACCTCACTAAGATTAGTGATATTATCAACATGCCCATTCCTTGATATATTTTTGATATTTATATTTATTTAGGTAAACTTGGGGAAATTAGATGATTTAGCCTTGAAATGGCTTATCACATACACTCCAATTCTCTTCTCAATAAAGGTACTACTTTATAATGGATGGACCCTTGCCAAAAAACCTTTGATAACATAAAAGAGTCATTACTTCACCCACCTACACTTCATCCTCCTTCCAATGATATATTTTTGATTATTTATACTTCTTCCACACCCATATCATTTGGGTCAATGCTTGCACAACATGATGATACTAGTAGAGAGGATGTTATCTACTACATCAGCTAAGGACTCATCGATTATGAAACCTATTATACCAAAATTAAATGTGATTACCTTGCCATCTATTTTGTAGTTAAAAAGGTTTTCCATTACATTCTATACCAAACTACTTATGTCATCATTCATTTTGACCTCCTTCGTCACTTCTTCTCTAAAGCCTTTCTCCCTAAAGATAGAATTGGCAAATGTATGGTCCTTCTTATCAAATTTGATCTTCACATCATCACTCAAAAAGTTTTCAAATGGCAAGTCATAGCTGATCAACTTACTATAGCTCTTATACTAGCTAATTATCCCCTTCAAGATGATCTTCTAGATAATAATATCCTTTACATTAAAGTTATTAATAAATCAATTTATCTCAAATATTATTTTCATAACTTATCGCTAATCTTGAAAGAAATAATCTTGATGCATCTTCTCCTCCCTCTAATATTACTAAACCTAAAGTAGTTATTGAGGAGCTTCTTAAAATTAATGTTGACTTGCATGAGGATACTTGGACCCTTCACTTTGATGGTCCTAAATGCCTTCAAGGAGTTGGGGCAAGTTGTATTCTCAAAAGTCCCCTTGGTAAGATCATTCCTTTAGATTTTCACTTCACATTTGACATCACCAATAATATGGATGAATATAAATCTTTCATTTTAGGCATGAGAGATGCTCTTGACTTAGACAATCAATACCTACATGCTTTAGGTTATTCTCAACTTATTTATCACCAAGTCAATGGTGATTACCAATGTAAAAGTGAAAACCTCATTACTTATCATCAAATTGTAACTAATCTTACCAAGAATTTAATCTCTTTCACTATTGAGCCTATTCCTAGAGATAAAAATTCCATTATTGATTCACTTGTTTCTTTAACATATTTCTTTCATCCCTACCAAGTTATTTCTGATCCTACTTTTCTTATACAAAAAATAAAATATCCATCTTTAACTCAACCACCATATTCACTTATCTACCACATCAAGGTTTTTACCCTTCAAAAAATCTAGTGGTATCAAGACATTATTCAATTCTTGGAACATCAAACTTATCCTCCTAATTTAGACTCTTGTGAAAAGACACACATTTATAAACAAGGTTTCAAGTATGTTTTGACATAACATCCTTTATTATCACAATGATAAAGGTACCTTACTCTATTATGTTATGCAAGATGATGACCCTCCTCTTCTTGAACAAGCACATGGGGGAATTTATAGTGGCCACTATAGTAGGTATGATATAGACCATAAATGCCTATGTATGGGTTACTTTTGGCCTACTCTTTAAAAGGATGTAATAAAATATGCTAAAAAGTGTACTACTTGTCAACTCTATGATGATCTAGTTCATTCACCTCCCACTAGACTTTAAACTATCAAATGTCCTTGGCCATTTTCCATATGGGGATTCAATTTCATTAGAAAATTACCTCCCTCCAAAGATGAACATGTTTTTATCATCACTGCTACCAAATATTTTACAAAATAGGTAAAAGTTATGCCCCTTTTTAATGTCACTAGTCCTACTATTTCCAAATTTATTCTTAACCAAATCATATTTGTACTTTGGTGTCCCCCATACCATCATTTCCAATAATGGTCGTAACTTCAAAAATAAACATGTTAAACAACTTTATGATAAATTCACGATCAATCACAAATTATCCATGCCTTACCATCCACAATGCAATGGTCAAGCTGAGGCCACTAACAAAATTCTCAATAAATTTCTCTAAAATATAATTAATGAAACTTACGTGGATTGGAATCTTCATCTATAACTTGATCTTTGGGCCTATCAGACTAGAATGCTACTACCACTGGGGCAATGCCTTTCTCTCTAATCTATGGTTCTGAGTCAGTTCATCCCTTAAGAAGTTAAGCTTCCCTCTCTTTGTATATCTCTTCATGGTATCATTTTTAATGAAGAATTATGTGAATCTCACCTTCATACCCTTGATATCCTTGATGAACACCATCTTTTTGCCTTTTAATATAATCACCAATACAAGGATCGCATATCCAAACAATGTAACAAATGTGTCAAAGTTCACACATTTAATGTTGGTGATCTTGTCCTTAAATCAGATTACACTCCTGATAAAGAAGGTAAATACACCCAAAAATGGTGGGGACCCTATTTAGTCAAATATATTTTTTGTCCAAGTACCTACCACCTTCAAACTAATAAAGGCCATGTTTTCAAAGAACCCACCAATGTATAATTCCTTAAGAAGTACTTTGCCTAAACATTTCCTTCTTTTCATGATTTTTATCTACATCTATCTAATACTTTTTTTAGGTTACTTAAATGGGTCTCTCCCTCTATAATATTTCTCTCTTATTACAAACCTTTAGTCCTTCCTTTTTGGTATTTTAGTTTCCCTTTTATCTCATGAGTTGGATTGTAAAACCATGGATAGGAACCAGTCTTCCTCATGATGTAAAATAGTTTTATTTATTTTCATACTATTTGTAGAGTAAAAAATACTCTACATTTCATTCTAATTTTCAGTTGTGCACTGCAAAATTTTGTCCCTACACACTTTGGTTCGAGATGGTGAAGTTTTGACTCAAAAGCTCGAGCTCAATTTCCTTTTTGCCTCATTTTTCTCTAAGTGTCGAAGTCAAGTGGAAGCTACCAAGTGTCATTAGCTGAGGCACCTCTCATAATTTATATAATTTGGTTGGGACATGCCACGTATCTCATATTAACTCAGCGAAATGTGACAAGTGTCAGCATCTGCTTTTCAAATCTCTTTTGAGTGGAAGGTTTCGACAAGCTAAGTATCAAGATCAAGCGGAAGATGCTAGTTGGCATGAGCGGAAGGTTTCAATGTGATTTTCTAAAAGAAATGAAAGATGCCACATATCCCCAGTTGAAGAAAGTAGAAGCCACCGCATTTGAACCTCTGAATTATCTTCATTTTGTTTCATTAAGAAGTAAAGACTGTGGTGGGTCCCAAGTTTTTGTTCTGAGTCAAGTGGAAGCCACCAATTGTCATCATCTATGTAAGTATGAAATTAGGCCTAATTATTTCTATAATATAAATAGGGCAACGTGGAGATGGACATGTGTCACCTTCCACATGTTTCTCAAAAGGTAGCTAAAGGCAACAGAGATCACCACGTATCCTTTGTCAAGAATAAGCAGAAGGTGCCACATGTCCCTATTCCCTTTTTGAAGTGCTCAGGTGAGAAGTGCTTTTGGTCCCATTTTATATAGAAGTTGTTGGAGAAGCAGACGGTGACAGGTGTCAAGGATCGAACACTTCTAAGCAAAGATACAGTAAGAGTATAGGTAAAGCAGAAAGTGTTGTGTGTCTTTGGTAAGGCTACGGAACATGTCAAGTGTCATTTTCCGATGCCTCCTAAGTAATAAGAAGGTTTTCAAGAAATTGTCCAAGTGTCCTCTTTGTTTTTGATAGAAGGGAGTGTCTTGTGTCTGTTTCAGCCAATGAACTATAGAAAGATGAAATGTTTTAAAATCTAGGAAATATCTTCTGTTAGACACTTTCAGTTCAGTAAGAGTTTTAGATGGGCTGTTAGATTGGGAATGCATAGAAAATATGGAGCGAATCAAATGCTATAAAGAGGGGTGTAGAGATCACTAGAATATGAGATTAGAAGATTGGAAATAATTTTTTGTGAAAGACTATTGTCAAGAGTTTGAATTTTAGAGCTGTGATCAGGAATATCATTTGCCTTTGTTTTATTTTCTTTAGTTGAAAAGTTTATGTAACTGTTCATGTTTCTATGCCTTTTATGTGATTGGAGAATTAATAAGAAGATAGAGTTATATGCTTTTGTTGATGTTTTTTTGTGTCATTGCAAAATCAGTCTAAGCTGTGAGCCTCTATTTCTATTGTTTCTATCTTTTACATTGATCATGCCTTGTTCACTCTTTAATGTAATTGAATCTTACATATAATTTCACTGTGCTTAGATTAAGGTTTGAATTACATTCAGGTGCATCTCCATAGTTATATTTTCTTTCTTTGCATTTGTGTTTTTGTTTAAATTCCTATGCCTTTCCTCCCAACACTCGAGATAAAGAAGAGACTAGCTTCTTAAAAATCTGGAGGTCGTTTCAAGTTTCAAGTCCCAAATTATTGAAACTTCCCATTGTTGGTGTTAGAAACAAGTGCAATTTTAACCATCAACAATTTTTGGCATGCCCGGTGGGATACCATCTTGAAGTTTCTTCAAGACCGTATGAACCAGAGAGCTACAAGGAGTCAGAGCTATGGACCAGTAACCAGATCTCAATCTACTATAAATCTAGGTATTCTTTTGCCACCTTTGGTAACTAGCCCAAGAAGAAGAGTCAATCAGTTTTTACCAATACCAAGAGTAAATATGGGAGCCCCTATACCCACATGGAATTATGCAATTTGGAACACTGGTAGTCCTTTGATTCTCCCAATACCACCAGCCACTTGGGACCCTATCCCAGTAAATGCCTTGAAATCTCTGCCCAAATTTAGTGGACAAGATTCTAAAACACCTGAGGAACATTTGCAAGATGTATCTAATATCTGTGTTATACATGTGGTCACACATCAGAATGTGGCTATAAGACTATTAGTAGCTTCTTTTAAAAGGAAAGCTCTAGAATGGTACCGATCCTTGACTCCAAATACCATATCTACATGGGATTGGCTTGGAGATATTTTCTTTAAAAGATTCGAAGAAAAGGGTGATAAATCTTCTCTATTGCAGCAATTGATTACTATTCAAAGAACACCACAAGAAGTAATGACTGACTTCAATTTCAGATTTCAAAAGACTTAGGAAAGGATCCCTGCTACACTTAGACCATTACCAGGTATGGCTTTATTATTTTATCTTAATGATTTAAATCTAGATATATCTATTATGATTCAATCACTTGGAGGTCAGACTCTATGAGAGGCTTATGACTATGCAGTCAGGGCTGAAAATAATTTAATAGATGCTAGAAAGTTACCCCGACGGCCTCCCATTCCCATGTTTCCAGAAATTACCTTATCATTACCTCAAGAAGCCCCTAAATCCATAGCCCCACCTATTTCTATGTATCAATATCCTTAACCACCTGATAAAGAACTTGTCCCTGCCCAGTCATCTGAGATGGATGATATTAAGAATATCTTAAGGACACTTTCTAATGAGTTGATTAACATAAAGAGACAATAGAACCCTTACCCTAGACCTCAATATCAAGGCTATCAAGGAAATATATTTTCATCATATCTAAACCAATATCAGGGTCCTCAAAGGCAAAATAACTCTTAGCCAACAAACTAATTAGTGGCAGTCCCTACACCCTCATAGATTGTTTCCCCCAATTCAAATAGAGAAATTGTTCAAGGGAAAAATAATTATGTAGACAACACCAATGCCTAGTATTTTCCTTGTAATAATGCTCATAGACCTAGAGATTGTCCCATAGGTAATCTACAACAAAAGGTAGTAGAACAAAGAAGAATGGATGGACAATTTACTAGTACTTCAGATGCACAAACTTATCAGTCTCCTGGTATGCAAAATTCAGTCCCGATGGCTCAGATGCAAGGAATGTCTTTGCAAAAAGAAGAAGAGATAGCCTCAGACCATGCTCTATTTTCATGGGTTGAAGATGGAGAATCAGTATTCTTGAATGAAGCTTCTACTTCCAAGAAACTAGTGGTGCAATCAGACTACTATACTAGATCAAAGAGAAGAATGATGGAACAGCCTGAAGTTACAAATAGTCAGGTTATAGAGAGTCCTCCATTTCAAGGTCAATGAAACATAACTGTCAGACAAGAAGTGCCTCAGCCAGTGTAGAACCAAGTGATTCCTACACAAATTCAAGAGAAAATAAGATATCCTTATTTTCAAAGAACTCAAGCATTAGGGCCAGTAAATGTGGTGGAACAACTAAAGAAGACTCCATCATAAGTATCAATATGGGACATACTAGCTATTACTAAAAAAGACACTGTTACAAGAGGCTCTATAAGGACAAGTAATGCCTAAACCTAATGGAACCAAAGAGGGACTTGCTGATAAAGAAAATCTCAAGGACACAGTTCCTCTGAAGATAATAGCCTTTGTGAATAATGTAGCAAAGGTAAGTAAATCCAAACTAGAGCCTTTTTATTTGACTTTGATATTTGGAAAGAAACACTTGCATAATGCATTGATAGATTCAGGGGATAGTACTACAATCATGCCTAAGCAAATAGCTAATGCTCTAAAAATAAAATATGAACCACTTTCTAAAGGAGTTATGCAGCTAGATGGCAAAACAATACAAACAATAGGGAGAATTAGACAACTCCCATTACAATTATATACTTGTCCCAATATAATTGTTAATCAAGATATAGTAGTCATAGATATACCTCCTATTTTTGGTTTATGTTTATCAAGAGACTTTATAGCCAAGATAGGAGGATATATGTCTCTTGATTGGTCTAACCTCATTCTAAGAACCAAATATGGTTTAAAGATGAAAATTCTATCTGAACCATTATCAAAGGATCATATCACCAGTGAACCAACATCAAAACTAGAGGCAATTCATGCTATGTTAAATAAAGAAGAAAGGGTTTTTGTTAAAGAGTTAAGTGACTAGACTGAGCATGATCAAGAAGAAGAAAATAACTAGTTGTTAGCTATGATGCATAGTGACCCATATGGGAATTATGACTCTACTGGTCTGGGCACTTATGTAATTTTTGATGAGGACCATAAAATCCCTAATGTTTTGAGGGAAGAGACACCAAATAATCAAGAATCTAAAAAAGATTCAGAAATTTGGACCCTAAATTTTGATGGGCTTAAAAATGGTGTTGGAGCAGGAATTTGTCTTACTGCTCCGAATGGTGAAAAAATTTTAAGGGCTATCCATTTCCAATTTTCTTGTACAAATAATGATGTTGAGTATGAATCTCTAGTACATGGGCTCCTGTTAGCCAATAAAAAGGGAATAAAGAACCTAATAGTAAACAAAGATTCGCAACTAGTAGTAAAGAAAATTAGAGAAAAGGCAATAGCCAAAAATGTAAGGATGAGGTCTTATAGACATAAGGTTTGGGACTTAATAGAATATTTTGAAGCCTTCAATATTACAGTAGTCCCTAGGATTCAAAATTTTGAAGCTAATAGGATGGCCCAGATTGGTTCACAATTTGATCTAGCAACTGGCCTATTAATTAACAATGAGTCAGTAAAAGTAATAGTGAGGCCAACTATTCCAAATAATGATGAGAATTGGCAAGTATTTGAAAATGATTCTCAAGTAATTTCATTCTTAAAACAATCAGATGAGTTTTTTGATCAATTGCAAACTAAAATTGAAGAGGCATATGGAGATCAAGTCATATAATTAAAGACTAATAAGCTTCCCAAAGGCTTGATCACTTTAGAGAATCTATTTGATCTAGAAGATGTAAGTCTGGAGAAGAAAAGATTCCAAGTAAACAAAGTAGACTATTCTAAAATAGAGGTGAGTGAAGGGAAAAAATTAAAAGTTAGAAATTTTGCAACTCAAGGAGAAAAATAAAGATTAGTTGAATTGTGTAAAAAAATATAATAGAGTCATAGCCTGGAGCTATGAAGATCTTCATGGATATAATAGAGATATCATTCAGGACATAATAGAACTAGCTGAAGGATCAAAGCCAGTCAGATAGAAATAGAGGCTAGTAAATCCAAGGATTGAATCTCTAATGGTAGATGAGTTGTAGAAACTTTTTAATTCCAAAATAATTTTTCCAATCAAGCACTCGACCTAGGTATCAAATCTAGTACCAGTCAAAAAAAGAATAGTGACATAAGACTCTGTGTAGACTTCAGAGACTTGAATAGATCATCTCTGAAAGATCACTATCCTTTTCCATCTATGGAACAAATTCTATAAACTATGGTTGGATCAGAGAGATTTTATTTTCTAGATGGTTTCTCTGGATACAATCAGATTTGGTTGACTGATGAAGACCAATAAAAAACTACTTTTACTACCAAATGGGGAACATTTGCATATGCTAAGATGCCATTTGGCCTATCAAATGCAGGAGCCACTTTCCAAAGAGCTATGGATGTAGCATTTGGGGAAATTATAAATAAAATCATCTTGGTTTATCTTGATGATCTTACTATTTTTTCAAAAAATGTTGTTGATCATTTGATCATTTAGAATCTATTTTCAAGAAATGTCAAGAATTTGGAATATCACTGAATCCCAAGAAATGCATCTTTGTTGTACCTCGAGGCAAATTATTGGGACATATAGTATCTAAAGAAGGAGTTTCCATAGATCTTAAAATAATTGCAGTAATAATGAACCTACCTCTTCTAGTAAATAAAAAGGAAGTTCAGTCCTTTTGGGGGAAGATTAATTTTGTCAGTAGGTTCATCTCTAATTTTTTAGGCTTAATAAGACTAGTGACACTCTTGTTAAACAAAGACCTAATTTTCAAGTGGACTACAGAAGGAAGGCAAGCTTTTGAAGAGGTCAAGAAGGCTATCTCAATAGCCCCATTACTTAGAAACCCATATTTTTCTAAGCCTTTTGTAATGTATGTCTATGGAGGAGAGTTAAGTATTGCTACTGTCTTAACACAAAAGGATGATAGATAGGAGGGAGAGCACCCAATAGCCTTTTTCTCAAGAACTCTCAGGGAGTATGAAACCAGATACAACTTTTTAGAGAAACAAGCATATGCTATGGTAAAAGCCTTCAATAAATTTAGGCATATGGTATTAGGAAGAAAAATTTTGACACTTGTAGCTCACCCAAGTGTCAGAGAATACATCATGGAGGGAGAAATTACTAAAAAAAGAGATAACTAGATAACCAAGATCTTTGAATATGATGTAGAGGTCAAACCCACTAAGTTAGTCAGAGGCAAGGGTTTGTGCCAATATATGACTCAAGAGCTTGAAAAGATGATACCTGAAGATATAAATTCTGGAGAAGAAAAGGAAATTGTATTAAAGATATAAGAGGCTGATCAAGAATCCTAGGTCACAAGCAGGATTCATTTTATGAAATATGGGATTTACCCAAGAGAAATCCCTCAAAATAAGAGAAGATACTATAGGATACAAGGAGTTCATTTTTTTTAATTGAATAGTTTCTTTTCAAAAGAAATTCTGATGGAAAATTGTTAAGATGTGTAGAAAAGGTTGAGGCTAAGAAAATACTACATGAAATTCATCATGGAGTATTAGGTGGACATTTTTATACAAAGACCATAGCTATAAAGATAAGTGAGGCAGGTTATTTCTAGCCTACTTTATTTACAGATTGTTATCAGCTGGTTAAAAAATGTCAATCCTATCAATATTATGTGGGGATGAGAAGGAATGCATCAATTCCCCTTAGTCCTATAATTGTGGAAGAACCTTTTGCTCAATGGGGTCTTGACTTCATTAGAATGATAAATCCAGTGTCTAGTATGGGTCACAAATGGATATTAACTGCCACAGATTATTTCACCAGATGGACCAAGGCAGTGCCAGTTATATAAGCAACAGAAAATGTGATCCTATATTTTCTAGGGAGTATCACTACTCGCTTTGGGGCTCCTCACACCATAATTTCAAATAATGCTAAAGCATTTTTAGGGTCTAAAGTATCTTACTTTGCATTAAAGCATGGAATATATCTAAAAAATTCCTCCAATTATTACCCTCAGGGTAATGGTTTAGCAAAATAAACTAACAAGAACCTGATTAGACTCATCAAAAGAATAGGGGCTGATCATCACAAAGAATGGCATAAAGATCACAAAGAATGGCATAAAATTCTCAATTTAGCACTGTGGGCTGATAGAATCACACCTAAATAGGTGATCAAAATGTCTCCATATGAATTGGTATATGAAAAATCTACTATAATACCCCTAAGCTTAGAGATTCCTGCTCTTTAGCTAATCAAATAGATTGAAATTGAGGAAAATGGCCCCATGCAGGTCAGACTTGTGGAACTTTTAGAAGTTCAAGAAAAGAGGGATGTAGCCCATGATTCATTGGTAAAGCATCAGAAAATAATTAACGACTGCTTTGATAAAAGGACTTCAATTCCTCATTTTGAAGTAGGCTCAATTATTTTGAAATGGGATGCAAGAGCTGCTAAGTTGGGTCAACATACTAAATTTGAAGCATTATGGACTGACCCATATAGAATTTGAGCATGTAAATAGAAGAATTCATTCAATCTGGAAACAATGGAAGGTGAACCTGAAGAGATTCTTGTGAATGGATTCTATTTGAAACATTTTAGTTAGGTTGTGTCACTTATGTATTTTAGTTAGATAGTGTCCCTTTCTTGGTTGTTTTATTTTCCTACTTTGCTTTCTCGCTTTTTTTTAAATAAGTGTTCTTTGAACACGTAGAAGTAACTCAGAGTTTTTCAAAATTTTCAAAAATTCTCAATACATTGAATATCTCCCAAATATTTAGAAATCCCCAAGGTACCTTGCACTGCCACTTGCATAACGTGTCTATCTTGCTGTCCCATAAATATTGAGTAAGATTTGCTAACGGTTATCTGAGTTTAATGCCATTTTGAGACTTGATAGGTCAATAAATACCTCATAGCAAGAGTTAATGCTTACAAATATTTCAAACATTCTTGCATCTGTGAGAAAATTCCTCCTACTTGCATTTTTAGTTCCTAATAAACTTGCTTTAGCAGAAGTGCTTTTTGTTTTGCAAAAGTCCATACCAGTTATCATAGAATAGATACAGAAGATGGAGGGAGCACAATCTTTACAATAAGGAGCTAGGATTTATGAATCCCTTGATAAGTTTCTTATGAGAAAGTCATATGCTTTAGCCCCTGCACAACCATTGAAGACCTACCCACAGACCAAAGTCCCTAAAGTTGGTCAAGCAAGTGACCCAACAAAGATAAAAGATTATGCAGATGGAGTCATGGACCCAATTCTTCAAAGAACTAGTAACAAAACTCTCAGAGAAGGGGCACATCAAAGGTGTCTTCAAAGGGCCAGGGTGGGGCAATATGAAACATTTGCAATGAGGATATGGACTTCACAACTAGCACAATTCATTGTCCAAAGTGTGCATCCATGCCCTGACTTGATCGAACTATGCACAGACTTGTTCCATGCACCCTTAAGCACCATACAACAGGGTCCATTCATGATGCAAATCACATCATAGGATATCAGAGACATGTTAGCCCTATATCATGATAAGACAGCTATGTTTCCCATTATTGCTAAAATTCAAAGAACATGGGTAAACATCAATACTCAGTTGAGGTTCTTAAGATCTGAATTACAAATGGGTGATGATGATACTACTATGCCGACACTGCCTATAGCAAGAGGCCAATTCACACAAGCTAGCCAAGTGTTTCTACATTAAATCGCTTTTTACATTCAAGAGAAGAATTAAGAAACTAAGACATGGTCAAGGCTAGAAGATACCTGGATATGGTCGTACGCACCGAAATCAGACGTCGAAAGGTACTCCTCTTTTGCTGTGGAGGAATGACACCTACAAAGAAAAGAGACTAAACACAAAAAATGTTAGACGAGGAGACGGTGGGTTGTCAAGCAAATGCCTAATCCCAGAAGTATGAAGACTTCCTAGAAGGATATCAACCCACTGATTAAAAACAAAAATATTTGACAGAAATGGAAATAATGAAAAGACAGAATGAAAGCAAATAAAAGATAGAAAACAAAATGCATACCTGATATGCAGCAAATTGTTTTGCACAGTCGCCGGCATTGGTCTCTGTGTCGACGTTAGTCAGGGAATGGTGTCGATGTCAGTTAAAGTGCCGGTGTCGGTCGGGGTAATGACCGGCATCGGTTGGGGCAACAGTTCTTGGACAGGTCTGGTCGAGTCTGGTCAGGTTCGGTCGGGTCTGGTCAAGTTTTTATAGAAAGGTCTGAGGGTTAAGGAGTCGGTTTGGGCAGGAAGTCTGAGCAGAGTTATAGACTGTGTATTCAGGGGATAGTGGACAGAGGTTTAAAGGAGGAAGTCAGGCTGGGGTTATAGTCTAAGTTTAAATAGGGGTGATAGCAGTAATAAACAAACAATAACCAGACAAAAACACAGAGCAAGATACTTACCTGTTACACACTGAAGACATGATAAGAGATATGATTGAAGTCGTCGCTATGCTGCTAGATGACCGAAGCAAGATTCCTGTACCAGAGAGAGAGACACGAAAGATTGATTGGATGCAAGAAATGGTTGATCGACAGAGTTGGATGTAAGAAGACTGGTTGATCGCTAGAGTTGATTAATTGAATGAATTGGTTGGTTGAAAATTGAATCGGTTGATTGCCAGAGGTTCATGGTTTTGCTAATTGATCGAAGGATGGTTTGATAACCGATCGCAAAAATGGATTGGCAACCGCATGGATAATGGATAACAAAATAACAGTTCCTGCGTTTGGGTTGAGAATGCAGTGCTAAGGAGAATTGATGCCGGCAGGACCACCGTCGTCGGCTGAGAAGTTACCGACGTCGGCGACGTCGATCGGGTGGTGACCATGGTCGATAGATGCAGAATGGGGGTAGAGACTAACTTTAGCCTTCTGCTCATTTTGACATGCTGCCAAGGTCAAGGCTAGTGGGAAAGTGGTCAACAGGGATTAAATAGGCGAAGGAGAATAACATGAGGGATGACCAGGGGAGTCAACATGATTTTGGTGTCTACATTTGCCCCTTTTTGTCTTGTTGGTTGTTCTGGATGAACTGCAAGACAAAAATAGGAGTGATTGCCCCAAGTGTGGATAAGGTCAATTTTTTCTTATTGGTCATTCAAGTGAACTGCAAGACAAAAATAGGAAGAGGTTGGTTGCCCCGATGATGGATGAGGTATTCCCCCTCAAAGCAGGAGTCGAGGGAAGGGAACTGGGAAGCGGGTGCTGATTTGACAAAGAGAGGATAAAAAAGGTTGTGAGGGTGAACGTGGCAAAAGTCGTGATTGTGCATATACCACTTCATGAGATGGTCAGGTCAAAGTGTCGTAGGTCAAGGGTTGAGGAGTGCTAAAATTGAAGTAACTGGGCCCCAACATTTAGTCATCTGTTGATTGGGTTATTTAATCTAAGCTAAAACTCCATATGGTCGTCATGTTCCAGGTATCCCAGGCTTAGGAAGTGCTCCTTGAAACATGAAAAAGTCACAAATAGTGCGGATCAACCGGCTTGCGATCCTATACTTGTGAGGGTCTAAAAATAGTCTGCACACAATTTTGCTAACTAGTCATGAGGTAGCATACATGCAAAAACAACCAAGGCAACATTGTCTTGGAAGTGGTCGAGGTTAGAGGAGATAGGCATGATCTCCAATGGTCATTGGGCGAGGTGGAGGAATGGATGAAAGGATGTGGCCGAGCTAACCTCAGAAGACCCCATGTCAACTGAGTGCTACCTACATAGCCCCGATCTTAGGGCCTCAGGCCAATGTAGTTCTCCCTAAAAGGGAGGAAGGGTCAAAGTGATGGAATTGGTCTTGGTCGAGGGCAAGGTCATGGTCAAAAGGAGGAAAGAAGGTTTGTCCATCAGAGAGATGAACAAACGAGGGTGGTCAAGTTAACCCCAGATGATGTTGTATCATCTGAGTGCTACCTACATAGCCCCAGTCGTAGGGCCTCAGACCAATGTAGTTCAGACAAAGGGTCTGAGTGGTAGATAGATGGTCAAAATGGTCGATAGATTGGTCTTGGTCATGATGAAATGATGAGGAGAAGAGATGATGTTACAGCCTTTTCCAAATGGTGTATTCTGTAACATTGGTTGAGAAGTCTTTCATCCCTAGCAATGTTCCATAGTCATGATGGATGTATGCTAAAAATGAATTGAGGTCTATTTATGCGTCAGCAAGTACTGGTTTATGCTTAACATAAATTACGTCTGGTCGATAGTTTCTATGTGTATTGGTGTCCATAGAAACTAGTGTGAATAGGCTATGGGAGTGGCATGAAAAGAGAGTTGAGTTGAGTTGATTAGGATGGACAAGTGATGAAAGTGAATGTGACCAAAGTTCAGAAGAAGTGAAAGGCATATTGCTCTTTCATTAACAAGGACCAAAATGACAGCACAGATAGGGGTTATTAGAACCAAGAGCCCCATTCATGCATGACATCGTTGACCAGATGTTGTGTTAGAATGGTAATAGAATCACTTTGACATTAAAGTGAGCTTGAAGTCCCTTGAGCAGGTGATAGGAGGAGAAAAGGGTAACCCATTTTAAGAGTAGAGATAACTGTGCCCCTTTTTATAGGAGACCTTGAGACAACTGTAAGTCAAGTCCATGACACTTTTTTTTTTCGGTGCAGACTGATCAATGCGGGAAGCCTGCATAGAGATGTCATTTGCTTGGTGGTCAATTGTGAAGCTGATCAATGCAGGAAGCTTCTAAGATAGTGCTATTTATTTCTAGAGTTAGTCATAGCCATCCTTCGAGGGAGTGGTCAAGAATTTTGTTTAATATAAGGGCTTTTGAATAGCTATCCTTCAAGGGAGCAGTCTATTAATTACAGCAATGATAGTATAGCTGTCCTTTGAGGGAGCAGTCTGCCTTTTGATTTTGATATTGATATAGTGACCGTGGATATTTTGACATCTTGATTTGTTTTTACAGAAATGTGAGTCATGGACAAGATTATAGAAGGTCAAGGGCTCCCTTTTATTAGGACAAAGCATCCATACATCATAAAAGGGTTATAGAGGAATTGTTAAGAGGAATAGGGATGAAAAGAATTAGGACTAAGAGGACGGGGATTGCTCAAGGGACGAGCTCAAGTTAAGTGTCAAGTGGACGAGTACTCGACTAGCAGTAGAAGGGTCACAGATGTAACGCATTAAGAGGCTCAGGTTCTGGTCGTCCATCAAGAGAGGACAGACGATAAGTCCCTGATCCATACTTGTGCATGATAATGAAAGGTCCGAGCCAATTAGGAGCAAACTTGCCTCGTTTACTTTGCTCCATATTGGTCACGTGTTGATTCTCTTTGAGGATGAGGTCTTTGATGTTGAAATCTCATTCTCATAGATTTTTGTCATAGGCGCGCTTGATGCGATGTTGATAGACATGGAGATGATTGAGAGCAACAAGACGACGTTCATCGAGTAACTCAAGTTGAGCTAATCGATCTTGATGAAAGTCATCATTAGAAAGAATGTCATGAAGAGAAATGCAAAGAGATGAGATCTGTACTTCAAGAGGTAGGACAGCCTCTATTTCGTACATGAGAGAGAAAGGGGTAGCACTCGTAGAGGTTCAGATGCTAGTGCGATAGGCCCATAAAGCAAAGGGAATGTGAATGTGCCAGTCCCTTTCGGTGTCGCTGACCACCTTCATGAGAATTTTGGTGAGAATTTTGTTGGAAGCCTCAGCCTGCCCATTTGCTTGTGGGTAGTAAGGTGAAGAGAAACTGAGCTTGATGCCAAATGAGTCGCATAGCTTTTGGACAGTCTTGTTTTTGAAGGACTTGCCGTTATCAGTGATGATCTTATGAGGGACACCAAAACGACATATGATATGGGTGCTGATGAAGGCGACGATCTTGTCGGCTTTTGTGGAGATGAGAGGAATGGCTTCCACCCACTTGGTGAAATATTCAGTGGCTGTGATGATGGATTGATGATGAAGAGAAGAATGAGGGTTAATCTCACTGATGAGATCTAAGCCCCACTGAGAAAAAGGCCAGAAATCTTGAGTGATTTGTAAGGTGTGACTAGGAAGATGAAGCAAGTTAGAGTGCTGCTGACACTTGATGCAATGCCAAACATAGTCGCTACAGTCTTGATGAAGGGTAGGCCAATAATAGCCTAGGCGAAGGATGCGTTTGGCAACTGAGTTACCACTGAAGTGTCCACCACAAATCTCATCGTGGACTTGCTTAATGGCTTGAGATGCTTCAGTGGAGGTGAGATAGTGAAGAAGGAGGCTGTTGAAGCCTCACTTACAGAGAAGACCCCCTAGCATGGTATAGCGAGCGGTGCGCTTGATAAAAGCTCACTGTGCATTGCTAGAGAGGTTGGGAGGAATGATAAAAAAAGATAAGAAGTCCACAAGTTGCTTATACCAAGCATCTCATGGGCTAGGGTCTATAGTGTTGACATGATTAATGTGAAGAGAGATATAGGAAGGCAATGGCACACGATGCACCATGACAAAAAGTCTGGATGCAGATGAGGAAGATGGGATATGCGAAGCGAGGGAAGCCATGGTGTCAGCAAACTTATTCATGGATCGAGGAACAGTTTGCAGGAGGTAATGGTCAAAATATGCAAGGAGAATGTCAGCACGGTTTTTGTACCTTTGCAAAATTTCATTTTTACAGAGGTATGAACCATTGACCTGATTGATGATGAGCTGCGAGTCACCGAAGATGTTGATGGACTTGATGTTGAGAGAGAGGGCGCTCTGAAGTCCCAAAATTAAGGCCTCGTACTCGGCCATATTATTGGTACAATCAAAGTCAAGCTTAAAAGATAGAGGCATGGGCTCCCCTTTGAGTGGGATGAGAATGACCCCAGCGCCCCCACCTAGTTGACATTTGGAGCCGTTAAAGAACATAGTCATCTGATAGATAGTGTCATCGGTGGAAAGCGCAACGATAGACTCGTCAGGAAACTCACACTGTGAAGGATGATTGTCAGGAAGAGGGGCATCTGCTAGTTGATCAGTGATGGTTTTCCCCTTGATAGATTTCTGCTAGATGAATTCGAGGTCGAACTCAGCAAGCAGCATGAGCCACCGAGCCATACGTTGATTCTGATATGGCTTGGAGTGCATATACTTGAGAGGGTCGGTGTGGGTGATGACAAAGGTCTTGTGATTAAGAAGATAGTGGTGGAGCTTGGTAGTGGCAAAGACTAATGCCAAACAGAGTTTCTCGGTATGGGTGTATTGAGTTTCATAGTCGACCAGTGTTCGGCTGATATAATAGACCGCTTACTCACGGTGATGCTCATCTCGGTGCGTGATCATGGCACCTAATGAATGATTAGTGGCTGAGATATAAAGGTAGAAGGGTTGGTCATCTTTAGGTGGAATGAGGACTGGTGGAGAGACCAAATAGTGTTTAAGGGCTTCAAAAGCCTCTTGACAGTCCTTATCCCATGTAAAGGAGACGTCCTTCTTAAGGAGATGATGAAAAGGTTGGCAGCAGTCAGAAAGCTACGAGATGAAATGGCAAATGGACTGGAGCTTCCCTTACAAACTGTGAAGCTGCTTAAGATTGGTCGGGGGCGGTATTTCGAGGATAGTGTGAATCTTAGCAGGATCTATCTCGATGCCATGGAAGGAAATGATGAAGCCAAGAAGCTTGCCAGAGAGGACCCTAAAGACACATTTCTTGGGATTAAGATGAACATTGTATTGAAGAAGATGGAAAAAGATGATCTTGAGAATGGTTAGATGGTCACGACGAAGCTTGGACTTGCCGAGCAGGTCATCCACATAGTCCTCCATGATTTTGTGGAGGAGATCATGGAAAATGTAGGTCATGGCACGCTGATAAGTGGCACCTGTGTTCTTCAAGTTGAAAGGCATGACTCGATAGCAGAAAGTCCCCCATGGGGTAATGAAAGTGGTTTTGTGCTGATCTTCTGGAGTGATCAGGATTTGATTGTATCCTGAAAACCCATCCATGAGAGATAACATCTCATGGCCGGCCATAAGATCAACAAGCTAGTCAATGTTAGGAAGAGGAAAGTCATCTTTGGGACAAGCTAAGTTAAGGTCATGATAGTCTGTGTAGATTCAGATCCCCCCAGCTGCCTTGGTGACTGGGACGATGTTAGAGACCCACTGTGGATAATTGATGGGCTGGATGAAGGAGACAAAAAGGAGGCACTAAAGCTCCTCTTTGACAAGGAGGGAAATGCGAGGATGCATCTTTTTAAGCTTTTGCCTGATAGGCTTAAGCTCTAGTTTGGTGACAATGTTATGGGTAGCAATGGTGGGGTCGATGCCAGGCATGTCACTGTAAGTCCAGGCAAAGGCCTTGCTATGGTCGGAGAGTAACTGGGTATAGTCAAGTTGCTCCTGAGCGTCTAAAGATTGGCCAATCTTTAAGACATAAGGAACATTGGCAGAAGGAAGGTTGATGTCAATGGTTGATTCATTTAACATAACCTGGGTCTCAAAAGGGAGGGAGCGCTGGATGAAAGAATCGTCAGTGCCCATGTAAGAAAGAATGGCGTCGTCGTCAACGCAATGGATAGTGTGAATGGTTGCCGACTCATCTTCGATCATGCTGGGAAAAATGAGAGGAAAAGACTTGGACACCCCATTGAGCTGATAAGTCAAGGGTTCCAGGCGGATGGTGTTTATGCAAAAAAAAAACTAGGAGGAATGGAAACCACTGACTCTATAGGTGAAGGGGGAAGAATAGGTGAGTGTGGAGGAGATTGGTCAATGGTTGGTTTGAGACAAAGGTCTACAGGGTCTTGAGTGGGGTCATGATATCCCAGGCCATACCGTTTCTTGGCATCGTCATCGTTGAGCGGCTCAATGGGCTGATGGGAGCCCTGCTCATAGCGTTCGAAACCAAAACCCTTCCATGCACACCTATAAAGGTAAGTGTGTGCAAAGGCGGGGTTGCCAAGAAATAAGAAGTCTGATGTGAAAGGTTGAGGTGAAGAAAGAGGATTATCGTCAGTAGGAGCTTGATTAAGCCCCCCATAGATGAGGTTGGTTCGAAGGTGAGGAGGACCATAAGGTACGATCATCCCGATCCGATGGTCATAATTGGGGCTATGATGAAGGCATCCATACTCTTGTGGAGTTTGGAACATGTCTAAGGTCAGCAAGTGATACTCTCCCAATGAAAGTCTTTGGAAGATGTCTTCCATGGGGTCTGTGGTCATCGCTTGAAGGGGAGGTGTGAGGGCGATCGCCTATTGCGAACTAGTCGAAGCTTCTGCAGATGGAGGCGGTGCCAAGATTGATGGCTTGATAGGAATGAGGACGTCATTTGGATGGTAGGTGGTGTTGCAAGTTTTGAAGGGTGAAGGGTCAGCAAGAATGGTGTGGACTTGTCCATCGTGCTCAAATTTCACACAACGGTGCAGAGTGGAGGGGACACAGGCCATGGCGCAGATCCAGGGTCGGTCCAGTAACATGTATTAAAACTCTCCTTTGATGATGTAGAAGAGCTCTGGGACTGTGCGTGGACCAACGCAAATGTGAAGGATGACTGTACCAATGGTCATGGTAGTGGTGTCATTAAAGGAGCGCAAGATTGCATCAATTTTAGAGATGCAATTCTTGGGAAGAGCCAACTGATCAAAGGCATGGGTGGAGATAATGTTGATGCTAGCACCTCCATCGATTATAATGCATTTAATGCATGTCTAATAAACATAGGTGGTGATGAAGAGGGTGGCATCCTGATCTTCTGTGTTGGATATGGGAATCTCAGAATTGCTGAATGTGATGGAGGCAACAGGGGCTAAAGAGTGGACCAGGGTAGCAAGTGGCTGGGTGTCCTCGAGTTGGACCTTCGCTGCCTATAGGGCTTGGATGAGGGCTTGATGATGTTGAGGCGAGGTTTGGATGAGGACATAAAGGGACATCTTCACAGGCATCTAGTGAAGCTGTTTCAACATGGAGTCATGGATTGGTCTGGAAGAAGAAGAAGAGGGTTGAGGCGTGCCAAGGATAGAAATTTTAGGCTTGGGCTATTGAGGTGGATTGACGAAAGGGTAGGTCCAAGGAATGGTGGCTTTTTCTTTCACCTTGTCCTTTTGTGACCTAGTGGTGATGTGAATGGCATTGATTTCAAAGATAGGAGGTGAAGGAGATAAAGGGGTTGTAACCTGTTGATGAGATGTTGATGGGTTTGAAGAGGTTGGAGGGTTATGAGAAGGAGTCAGGGGTCAGTCGAGAGTGTCCTCAAAGAGAAGAGTGTATTTCTCTAGATAGCGGCAAATGACAGCCTTGAGGGCATAGCAAGTCTCGATATCGTGTCCTGGCGTATGATGGTATAAGCAAATCTTTGTGTTGTCAAACTAGGAGGGTTTAGACCTGAGAGGTTGGAAGGGCCTGATGGGTGGAAGAGTTATGCTGGAAGTCTGCAAAATTCGATGCAAGATCAAAGAGTATGAGCCCTCTAAAGGGTCTGTGCTCATTGATGTGTGCGATGCGGGTGAATTTTGCTTGGGCAGAGTTGGAGGAGATTTTTGTACCACCTTTTGGGTTGATGGTGCGGTGACAGGCAGATATGGTACATTCTTCATGATAGGTACCACCCTTTTTGGAAAGGGTAGGCTAGCAATAGGCAAAGGAAGCAAAGGAGGCAACCGGTTTTGATTAGAGGTCAAAGTGGGAAGGACTCTGGTCAAGGTTGAAGGATGAGGGCCCAAAATGGAGGGCAATGGTGACGGGGGAGGAGGCATTCGCTTATGTGGTTTGGAAGTCTTCTGTGATTTGGGTTGAAGACTACTATTGGTCAAAGTCTGGTCTAGGTCCACCTTCACTTGCGGGTGAGTGAGGGTAGAAACAGGGCGAATGTCGAGTGACTTGATTGGTTTAGGCGGGGTAGATGCGGGTTTTGGTTTTGATGAGGTTGGTTGAGATATAGACGATCTAGAAGTGGAAGTCTGATTTTTGTTGAGAGTCTTGGGAGGTTCTACCATGGGAGGATTAGCAGCATGAGATGAGAGGGCATGGGCATGTTGAAGAGCTGTGAGATGCTCCCACAATCCCTGATGCTCCAATTTCCTAGAAGGGAGAAGTTCAAGTTTTTCAACTAGTCGAGAAAATGGCTGAGAAGATGTTGGCTGAGATTTGGGTTCTTGAGAAGACATTGACGATTGTGGGACCGAAGGTGTGGTAGTTTTGGCCCCAAGGCATGATGAAGTCATGACAGGTTCATCCTTGGTTGGAGACAAGGGAGAGGCAGGTTCTTCCCTGGGTGGAGAAGAAATTGGAGAATGAAGCTCCTCAAGTGGGTAAAGGGCAGGGATGATTGTACCCTCCACTTGTGATCGAGGAGTAGGAAAGGTTGGGTCCTCCATGGGCAGCAAGAAGGAGGATGGTGAAACTGGCGGTGCTGGTAAGGTTGAGGCGTCCTCCAAGATGAGAGAAGTTGACGGAGAACTAACCAGAGAAAGAGGTTTGTCCACATGTGATGGACTGATGGATGGACTCACCTCTTGAGGTTGGTTGGAAATGAAGGGCAAGACCGTATTGACTGTTCTAATGTTGTGTTCATGAGTGTTGTCAATCAAGGTCTGGACATTGTTTTGAGTTGGTGGATGATTGGGGAATGGTTGTTTGAAGATGTCGATACCCTGATTAGGGGGTGCATTGGGATTGTCAAGGATGAGGTCACCCTTTTCAAGCATGTCTTAGATTATGTTTTTAAGGGTTTTACAGTTGCCCGTGTCATGACCTTTAACACGGTGGTAGTTACAGAAGTCATTTTCCCTATACCACGTAGGGATGGTGCATGAGGGATCAAATTGTGGAGGTGGTCAGATTTGGGGGAGATTGAGGACCCCTTGTTTGATGAGTTTTTCCAGCACAGACGCGTATGATTATCTGAGTGGAGTAAACTATCACTGTATGTATCTCTGTTGAAATTGGCAGGTGGCACTCTGAGATGTGGATGGCTCAGGCTGGTTAGTTGAAGGCAAAGAGGAGGAAGATCTAACAACCACAGCGTTTGTTGAAGCTTTAGATTTAGGATTGGATGAGGAAGGCTTAGAAGAGGGGTCATTGGTCTTGGAGTTGGGATTCTTGCTTCGTAACTTGACTTTATTCTCCTCGACGGCATGTAACTCAAGTTTACGGGCCATCGTGAAGGCTTCGTCAAAAGTGCAGAAGGTCTGAACCCTTAAGGTGGAAGAAATATGTTTGGTGCAGGCTTGGGATAAAAGTTCAATAAGTTTAGGTTGGGGTAAGGAAAAGGAGAGTTGATTGATGAGGCCCCTCCATCGAGCAACAAAATAAGCAATGGATTTGTCCTCGAATTGGCGGATAGAATAGAGGTCTGTGATTGAGACCTTCTTGGTGATGTTGATAGAGAAATGATCGAGGAAGAGCTAGGCCAGTTGAGTGAATGTGAAGAGGGAATGGTTGGTAAGGGAGCTGTACCAGTCAAGTGCAGCACCTGAGAGAGACATAGGAAACGTGCGTAAAAGCAATGCATCGTCGTGGGCGATAAGGTAACAGACATGTCTGAATGCCCGTAAGTGCTATTGTGGGTCTTCCTTGCTTTGAAAATGAGAAAACTTAGGAAGTTCCCACTAGCTGGGATATGGTCTAATCGGGACAGAAGGATGAATGGGCTCATTACAAATTTATTCGTATGAGAGAGTATTGCGTGAGCTAGAAATGGAGGTCTCTAGGTTGGACATCTTATCCATCAGCATTTTGATGATATCTACTGACGTATTGGTGGGTGGAGCGCCCCCTAGATTGTAAGGTGCTTGAAAGAGGCTGGAAGAGGCATACGACGTAGTCGGTTGTACCAGTAAGGGTGCAACGTATGGATGACTAGTCGTAGGGATAGAAGAGGAGACTAAGGATGGTTGGGTAGAAGGCATGGCTAGGTTCGATGTCGTCGCGGGAGGTTGGTTAGAGGTAACATGGGTCAATGGATAGGTAGCCACCCTAGTGTTGATAGGAGCAAGGGTACGTGGAATAGAGATGACCAGATTCTGAAAAGGGGTAGAAAGTGGTTGAGTGGGTTGAGGTTGATAGGGGGCCCAAACCCCAGTGGAAGTGGGCCCAACAATGGAGGGAGAGGCCACACTTGGATGGTTGGTCAGAGACTGGTCATTGGTTGAGGTAATATCCTGGGTGTCTAACGGTTGAACTACGGATGCCATTGATACAGCCACAGTTTTGAGAAGAGAGGTCGGCATTCCGTACATTGGATTGCCCAAGGAGTCTCGCGTTCGGCTATTCGCGAGATAGTGCTGCAAGGCTTTGACATTGAGGTCCAAAAATCATGCAAAATCTTGGTCCCCTTTTAGGAAAATAGGCATTTGGGCCGGGGATGGTCTAGTAGGAGTTCTTTTAGTCTCTGAGTTGAACTCCATTTTAGGGCTGGTTATGGATGGGGTAGACGGAAGCGGATGATGCCTCATGTGATCGACTAGAGCCTTGGCTTGGCTACGAATCAGAACCATTCAAGGCAAGGAAGAACATCCTCACAAGCTCAAACAAGCAGATAAGAACTAAAAAGATGAAGAACACAAGTAGATCCTAAAACCTTAAGAGTAAATTATTAGGATTATAGTGGCTTATGCCTTAGAATGTGTGTAGAGGAAGATTGGCTTTTGATTCAGGTCTTAGAAGAAGCAGTCTATGGATGGTTTTGGGTTAGTTATGGTGCTCAAGAAGTCTATGTTAGGTTTTGTACAAGGCCTGGTGCTAAGGAGTAAGCTCCCCTCACTTCACGAGTCCAGTGATAAACTGGGCCCGCTTAGCCAAAATATACTTCCCCTAGAGATTAGACTCCGCCAGAGAACGGAGTGGGCTTTCCCCTTGGTGATGAAATCCAAGTAAGATCGCTGGGACGGGTAAGGTATCCGCTGGGGGATGAAATCCCATTCAGGCCTTGTCTCAGGTAAGTTAAGATGTTTGTTTTGTGCAAGTGGTTTGGTCGTGTAACATCAAGTGGACTAGATTAATTCAATATGCATTTATTAATTACTAAGTGGGATCTAAGAAATGCAAGCAAATAGAAATGAATGCAAAGTGTTTTAAGTCCAAGTCAAAATGTTTGTTCGTATGAAAACGAATGGAGAAAGAGTCGAAGAATGTGAGTTTTGACTAGTCTAGAAGTGCAAGAAAGAAAAGAAAAGTTCTTTTTATTCCTGCTTATGATGTCATTTAGAAGAGATGAAAGAGGCAAAAAAGGAAGGAACCTAATGTACCTATATGAATGAAAGAAAGAAAGAAAGAACCCAAGGAAGGCCCTTTGGGTCCCACCGAGCGTGCCAGAATGTTTCTATGCTAAATCGCTTTTTACATTCAAGAGAAGAATTAATAAACTAAGACATGGTCAAGGCTAGAAGATACCTGGATATGGTCATGCGCACTGAAATCAGATGTCGAAAGGTACTCCTCTTTGGCTGTGGAGGAATGACACCTACGAAGAAAAGAGACTAAACACAAAAAATGTTAGACGAGGAGATGGTGGGTTGTC
Organism: Torreya grandis; assembly: GCA_037957365.1. Taxonomy (NCBI): domain Eukaryota; kingdom Viridiplantae; phylum Streptophyta; class Pinopsida; order Cupressales; family Taxaceae; genus Torreya; species Torreya grandis. Next base: position 1,472,960 of record JARHVA010003940.1, on the reverse strand, counting down.
AAGCAAACACCTAATCCCAGAAGTACGAAGACTTCATAGAAGGATATCAACCCACTGATTAAAAATAGAAATATTTGACAAAAATGGAAATAATGAAAAGATAAAATGAAAGCAAATAAAAGATAGAAAACAAAATGTGTACCTGATATGCAACAAATTGTTCTGCACAGTCACCGGTGTCGGTCTCTGTGCCGGCGTTGGTCAGGGAATGGTGCCGATGTCGGTTAAAGTGCCGACATCAGTTGGGGTAATGACCGGGTCGGTCGGGGCAACAGTTCTTGGACAGGTCTAGTCGAGTTTGGTCGGGTCCGGTCAGGTCTGGTCAGGTTTTTGTAGAAAGGTCTGAGGGTTAAGGAGTCAGTTTGGGCAGAAAGTCAGAGCAGAGTTACAGACTGTGTATTCAGGGGATAGTGGACAGAGGTTTAAAGGAGGAAGTCAGGCCGGGGTTATAGTCTAAGTTTAAATAGGGGTGATAGCAGTAATAAACAAACAATAACCAGACAAAAACATAGAGCAAGATACTTACCTGTTACACACTGAAGACATGATAAGAGATATGATTGAAGTCATCGCTATGCTGCTAGATGACTGAAGTAAGATTCCTGTACCGGAGAGAGAGACACAAAAGATTGATTGGATGCAAGAAATGGTTGATCACCAGAGTTGGATGCAAGAAGACTGGTTGATCACCAGAGTTGATTAATTGAATGAATTGGTTGGTTGAAAATTGAATCGGTTGATTTCTAGAGGTTCATGGTTTTGTTAATTGATTGAAGGACGGTTCGAGAACCGATCGCAAAAATGGATTGGCAACCACATGGATAATGGATAACGAAATAATGGTTCCTGCGTTTGGGTTGAGAACGCAGTGCTAAGGAGAACTGACGCCGGCAGGACCGCTGTCGTCGGCTGAGAAGTGATCGACATCGGCGATGTCGGTCGGGTGGTGACCGTGGTCAGCAGATGCAGAATGGGGGTAGAGACTAACTTTAGCCTTCTGCTCATTTTGACATGCTGCCAAGGTCAAGGCTAGTGGGAAAGTGGTCGATAGGGATTAAATAGGCGAGGGAGAATAATATGAGGGATGACCAGGGGAGTCGACACGATTTTGGTGTTTACACCAAGATGCATTATCTATGATGGTTTTTATTTTCAAAATAAAAGATGATACGGTAGTCTATGGAGAACAAATGGCTATCCTCTTTAGGCTGAAAACTATCAACAAAACTCAAGAGTATCAAATTGATTTTTTTGAACAAATTACATACTCAATGGTGGAACAACTAGCCCAGTTCAAATCAAAAGGGGTTTTTAGGTACTCTTCTTATTTATTTCACCTCATGCTATATCAGAACTCTGACATCTTTTCCCAACATATGCATCTTGATATGTATGATCCAAGTTTCAATTTACAAAGGATCACTCTTGTGTCTACATGGACACATATTTTGTCAAAAACTAGTGATCCATATGAATTCTAGGAACTATTTTTTACCCTTTATTTGTGTCACCTAAGCCTAGAACAAGTTATAAATAGACTATTTCCAAGTGTTTTAAACCTTATGGCCAATTGCCCAATTCCTTGTGATTTCTTTTTAGGATCCCACAATAAAATTATTAGAGTCCATGGGTTTTGTGGGGAACCAGTGTTGTTACCAAAGATTTTAACTCTTAGGTTAGCATTCTTGGAAGTAACCAGGTAGGTGTCTATAGTAGACAATGAATATGGCTTTGGGAAGAGGAAGAGGAAAATGTATGACCTCCCATGGATGACAAACAACATGGTACTAGAAGCCAGAGATGCTGACATTATTTTGCTTAGAAAGCTAGCCTTCCTAGGTTTCTTGCTAATCGAGGATAAATGGATAAATGACCTAAATGGTTTCATAGATTCATGGATTAAGACTAATAGGGTTGCTACCAGAATTGCACATGAGGGCTGCCCCTTCTGGGAAAATAGGAAAAATCCTAGGGAAGATACTCCTAGAATTTATGTTGAATTAACAGATTTACCCCTTCAACAAAATAGACCCTGGGAAACATTCTATGTTAAGCAAAGGGATTTTGACCCTAAAATCAGAATGACTTCTATCTTGAGGAGGACACTAAAGAATAAAGATTGGAATGATGAAAAAATAGAAGCCTATTGCAAATATAGGCAAGAAATTTGTCAGACAACTCATTCTTTTGGGAATGTGGACTCAGATGAGAGATGGGAAGAACTCTAAGATGAGTGCCATCTATCCCCTGTATCTAGTCTTGACACAAGAAATTTGATGACACATGGTGTAGAGCCAGAAACTAGAGCAGAATCTAGCCAAGAATCACAGGCCCCAGGGCAAACTGTAGCTGTAGTAACTGTAATAGTTTGGCCCCAATCTCTCAACATCATGGAAAAACAAAAGAGTGTGGTGCCTTCACCACCAAAAGCTTCCCCATCAACATCAGTTATTGAAATTCCCAATTCTCCACAAGCACCACTGACAGAAGTGGTAAATATTGAATAGAGGGGAGCATAACTAGAAGAATAAACACCAAAGAAGTGAAAGAGGGTGTAGTTTCAGTTTGATTCAGAGGAGGAGGTAGATCCCCCATAATTCCAATTATAGAGTACTGTAATTGCTCCTTAGGTAAGTATTATTCCTCCTTCTCCTTCTCAATCTCTTTCTTCTCTTGTAGGCATGATGATTCCATCTAGCCATATGACATCTCCTGCCACCTCCACTATACCCATTTCTCACTTTGCCCCATCTATCCCTTCTCAAGCTTTAACATTGCCTCACTTTTCTACCTCTATTCCCAAGAAATTACCCCCTCAGATTTCCCATAGCCAACAATTGGCTATTCCATATGGTTTGCCATAAGGACATCCTTTTGCAGGTGGGCACATTGCCTCTCCTTCTACCTTCGAAACTCAAGAAGATGCTACTAGGAAGGCGAGGGAAGCCTGAAGATAGAAAAAGAGGATCAAGGAAAATAAGGCCTTGGCTAAATCACATCTATGGTCACAATTTGACCCAATTCAGCAAAAATTGATGGTGACTCATTTGTCACCAAATGTAATCAAACCAAGTGAGCAGATGTAGCCAAAAGACTACATAATGAATGCAGTGGCCATAGACATGTCCCTATTCATGCCACAAGACAAAATCGAGCTACTAACTGAGTCCACTTCTATAGTTTTTGAAGATTAATTGAAGACATCAAGGAAGCTATAGAAAATGGAGGCTGATTTAACCAAAGAGAAGGCAAACTGTAGCACTTTGACCACAAAAATCATTAGAAAAAATAATGAAATAGAGAGTCTAAATAAATAGTTGCAAGACACTATTTCTCTTCAGACTCACCAAGTGATCTAGGCCCAAAATTATTCCTTAAAAGTAGGGATAATGCAGGTAAATGATGTAGTGACCACCCTAAGGTGAGAAAAAGTAGCATTACATTCCCAATTTCAAGTAGAGCAATAAAGAGTAGAATAATTGACACTAGACCTGGCCAATAGGCCAAAGAATGTAGGAGTGTTAAGTCTGGTGAAGGAGCTTTATGAATCCATGTGGAAAATAATCTCTTCAGAGATTATTCAGCTCAGGCCTTCTCTCACCTTCTTGCTAAATGCATAAAAACTATGTGAAAAGGTGGAGAAATCTGTTGAAGACACTCTGGCTACTATTTCTAGGAGAGTTTTGGATTGTGAAATGCTACTGCAAAAGCTATATGATGCAACAGATGGAAGATTGTTAGAAGTAGGAATTGATAACAGAATGGTCACTGCTAAGTGAGTGAATGAGGTTCTTAGTTGTAACTGTGCAACCATCTATTGTGGAGAGCTTCTCGATGTAATGAAAGAAGGAATCAATGAAATGAAATGGAACATTGAAGACCTAGTACAATTAGGTCTTCCTTCTCCATTTCCTAATGAGAACACTCTGCTAATGGTTGATGAAATTGAACCTTTGTTGTTGGCCAAGTAGAATGATCAGACAATTTTTCAAGATTTAAGAGATGAGTCATCTGTACCTAAAGTAGAAGCTATTTTGATTCTTGTCTCCCAACTTGAATTCAAATTCAAGGAAACGGTTTAAGTTTTTTAGAAATTTTCACACAAGGATATTATCAACCTTGATTTAGCCTTTAATGAATTATAGAATAAGCAGGGGTTATCTAATGATGAGTGGTCCACCTATAAAACAACATTACTGAAGCTATAATTTTTTGACATTTTGATCAAGTGGGAGTTGTGGTTTCTTTTTGAGTAAGCTCAAAAGTCCTTGGGGTCACCAATAAATGTAGAGTAAAAATACTCTACGTTTCATTCTAATTTTTAGTTACACACTAAATTTTTTTGTCCCCACACACTTTGGTTTGAGACAGTGAAGTTTTGACTCAGAATCTTGGGCTCGATTTTCTTTTTGCCTCATTTTTCTCTAAGTGTCGAAGCCAAGTGAAAGATGCCAAGTGTCATCAGTCGAGGCACCTTTCATAATTTCTATAATTTGGTCGAGACATACCACATATGTCATAGTAACTTAGTAGAATGTGACAAGTGTTAGCATCCACATTTCATATCGGCATCCACTTTTTAAATCTCTTTTGAGTAGAAGGTTTCAACAAGCTAAGTATCAGGATCAAGTGGAAGACACTAGGTGGCATGAGTGGAAGGTTTCAATGTGTTTTTATAAAAGCAATGGAAGATGCCACGTATCCCCAACTAAAGAAAGTGGAGCCACCACATGTCAACCTCTGAGTTATCTTCATTTTGTTTCATTGACAAGTAAAGATTGTGGTGGGTCCTAGATTTTTGTTCTGAGGCAAACGAAAGCCGCCAAGTGTCACCATCCATGTAAGTATGAAATGAGGCCTGATTTTTTCTATAATATAAACAAGGTAATGTGGAGACAGACACATGTCACCTTCCACAGGTTTCTCAAAAGGTAGCTAAAGGCAGTGAAGATCACCACGTGTCCTTTGTCAAGAATAAGTGGAAGGCACCACATGTCCCTATTCCCTTTTTGAAGTGATCAAGAGAGAAGTGCTTTGGGTCCCATTTTCTATATAAGTTGTTGGAGAAGCAAATGATGACAGGTGTCAAGGATCAAACACTTCTAAGCGAAGATACTGTAAGAGTATAGGTAATGTGGAAAGTGCCGTGTGTCTTCGGTAAGGCTATGGAACATGCCAAGTGTCATTTTTTGATGCCTCCTAAGTAATAAGAAGGTTTTTAAGAAATTTTCCAAGTGTCCTCTTCCATTTGATAGAAGGGATTGTCCTATGTCTGTTTCAGCCAATGAACTACAGAAAGATGAAATGTTTTAGAATCTAGGAAATATCTTCTATTAGACACTTTCAGTTCAGTAAGAGTTCTAGTTGGGTTGTTAGATTAGGAACACACAAAAATTTTGGAGTGCATCAAATGCTATAAAGAGGGGTGCAGAGACCACCAAAATCTAAGATCAAAAGATTGGAGATAATTTTCTGTGAAAGACTATTGTCAAGAGTTTTAGACTTTTACAGATGTGATCAGGAATATAATTTGCCTTTGTTCTGTTTTCTTTAGTTGAAAATTTTATGTAACTGTGCATGTTTTTGTGCCTTTTATGTGACTGGAGAATTAATAATAATATAGAGTAATGTGCCTTTGTTGATGTTTTCTGTGTCATTGTGAAAGCAGTCTAAGCTGTGAGCCTCTATTTCTATTGTTTCTATCTTTTACATTGATCATGCCTTGTTCACTCTTTAATGTAATTGAATCTTACATATACTTTCACTGTGCTTAGATTAAGGGTCAAATTACATTTAGGCACATCGCCATATTTATATTTTCTTTCTTTGCATTTGTGTTTCTGTTTAAATTCCTATCCCTTTCTTTCCAACAATCAAGATAAAGAAGAGACCAACTTCTTAAAAATCTAGAGGTCGTTTCAAGTTGCAAGTCCCATATTCTTGAAACTTCCCATTGTTGGTGTTAGAAACAAGTGAAATTATAACCATCAACACTATTTTTATACACTTTTTTAGTATCCCTTACATTTATATTTTATGAGTTGTATTGTAAGACCATGGATAGGACCTGGCCTTCCTCACAAAATACCATCTTTGTATTTTTCTCATTTATTTTTTACATGATTTTTGGCACCTTCATGGATTTGTCTTTTATGAGTTGTAGTGTAAGACCATGGATAGGATCTAGATTTCCTTGTAAAATTACCATCTTGTCATTCCTTTTCTAAAATATGCTTTTAATTCTTGTTCTCAACTTTAGATTTTACCTCTTTTGATAGATGGAATTTACACAAAAATATATGTTAGCATGTTTTCATCCATTTCCCTTATTCTTATGATAAGGAATCACACTTTACTATCATTGTTTCCCTTATTTCCCCTTTGTCACTTTTTTAAAAATTTGAAGTAATTCAAATTTGTTCCATGTGTCATTCCTCTTGATGTCCTTTCCTTTCACTCCACATTAGATAAAACAAGGTCAAAGTCAAGATAGAACTTTTATTTTACCTAGATTTATGAGACTCTTAGACCCCATGCTCTTTGATGTACTTCCTATTATCAACCAAGTCCCAAGTATTCAAATAAAAGTCAGTGTTATCACCTATGTTTGGTTTTCCAAATCTGTATAGATGAGGAATAGAAAAATCCATCAAGAAAGTTAAAAGCCAAATAATTTGAAACAAAAAGAAATGATTTATACAAAAGGAAACATACAAATCTTAAAAGTCAAAATCACACTAAAAGACATGACTAAAACCACATATCCTATCTCTAATCTAAGCTCAAACTCCATAGTTGGCCTCACATAGAGCTGAGGTCTATTGGGGTGTGGTACGCTAGTAGATTGGAATAGGAGAATTTAATAAACTCTATGGTGCCACCTACTTTCTAATTCAAGTACCCAATTTTCATAGTAAACCGATGTCTCTATAAGGGTTCTTGAGTAATGGGGAACATGTTTTGGGAAGGTATATCCATTTTTACTTTTCATGCATATATCCTTCATGGGATAATCTATATACTTCATTTATTGACCTAAGACTTGTGTGACATACCTAATTTGAGTGTCTTTAATTTGATAAAAAGTTACTCTACCTTGGTTTTTCCTTTATTTTCCCCTCTACCCATTTCATTTCCCCCCTTGATAGCCAAAATTTGATTCCAAATATATTTTTCCTCTTCTTCTATATTCCCTTTTTCTTCATCTATTAAAAACATGTTAACACTACTTTGTTTTAGTTTTATCTATCCTTAGATTGAACAACATGGTTAAGTAAATATGGATTACTTCCTTTACACCATAAAATTACATTCCTAGACTTATTTTGATTCCTTTTACCATTTATCATTTATTTTTTTATCTTGTTATTATGGACACCTAAGTTTGTACCCTTTTCCATTGTTGAGTGAGGTTGGCTTGTTACTTCTCACTTAGCAATGTTGTTTTCCCTTTTATTCACCTTTTTTTATTGTTATTTATCACTCATAAATGTTGTTTTACCATTTGTTTTCATCTTTTACCATTGATGTATTTAATTACCATCCTTTTTGACATGTATCCTTGGTTTGACTTGGTGAGTTTAAATTTATTACTTAAGGTTTATTTGTTTGGGTTTGTCAGTCTTTAGTAGCCTTGGTCTTTTAGTTACTTGATTTACTCTTGTTTTTGACTTGGTCATTTGGTCTAACATAGAACTTGTCATCCTAGCTTGCTAAATTTCCATGTACATCCCAACCTCATAACACCAGTTATCTTAGATTTTCTACGTTTGTTTATTTTTTTCTCTTTATTTTTGTATTCTTGTATTTGTTTAAATTAGTCTCTACACCATACACAATCAAAAATAACCACAAAATAGACAACCATCCTATCATAAAGGTAAGTCAAGGTACGCATCACATTTACCTTTCAATTATTTCTCTTTTAGTCATTTTCTTTCAATTATTTTTTTATTTAAAATACTAAAATGTTTTTTTAACATTAGTTTTATGTGTTTTTATGCTCTTTCTCAAATAATGATCCCCTATTTCACTTTAGTGACACATGATGATCTTCGAATGGGGTATATGTATATGTATACAATAGAAAAATACACACTTATAGTTTTCAATGACTAAAGGCCTTGAGACCCCCTAAAGACCCCCTAAACCTTCTTGATCCTTAACCAAACCCTCTCAATCTAACAAAATCACTATTCTCCTAGTCACATAATACTATTCAAAATTAATATTCAAAAGTACTATTCACTATGGGACCCACTGTCACTATTCGCGATGACATGGCAAGTGATATGACATGTGATACGGAAAGTGACATGGAAAGAGATATGTCATGTGACATGGAAAGTGACATGGAAGGTGATATGGTAAGTGATAGGGCAAGTGACATGACTTAGAAGTGAGGTGGCTTGATGTGGGACATCATAACCAACCTAGGACCTTTTTCCAAGGTGCTTAATGACCTCATTTAAGAATCAAAAGCCACCCCCCTTAAAATATGGTTAATTACCCCTTAAAGGGCCATCATTTGAAATATATTTTACCTTCACACATGAATTTAGCCTTCAAAATGAGATACCTACCTCTTTAGTGCTTTGGGAAAGACAAAGGGCACCAATTTTTGACTTTTTAACCCAAATGGGAGACTCACCAACCCAAATGGAAATCCCCAAGAACCTTTTTTTTAATAATTATTTCACCACATTTTGTGTGCCATCTCTTTAAGTGCTTGAATGAAGACAAGTAAAGGTGGTGAAAGGTCTTTGGTCTCATTTAAACCCATGTGCATGATTCCCAATCAATATTGGATTCATGTGCAAGGTGGGAAACTCAAAAACCTAAATGGGAATCCCTACCAACCTCATCTTTGACTCATTCATGTACCACATGGAAAATAGCACCATACTTCTACTATTCCTCTTTTAACATTATTCTTCACAACAAATGCTATAAATACCCCCCGTCTCCTTCACCCAAAGTTAAGTGGAAAGTTAGTCTTTGGTTATAAAAATATTTTTGTAGGTATTTATAGGAGGTTATAATTTTTTAATTAATCAAAATATTTGAGTAAAAGATAATGAAGTAATGAAACTCTGCCAAAATCATCAAGGATCTTGAACAAGCCAATCTTCATCAACAAACATCTTCAAGCATTGAGGTAATCTTGATGTTTAGATATCTTAATTTATTTAGTCCTTTACCTTTGGCCTTCTTATTTCACATTTTTCCTTCATTATAATATTTTAATTTTATCCTCTTACCCATACCCCTTTTCCCTCTTGATCACCCTTTACCCCTTTGATTTCTTGGCCTCAGTTTGATTAACCATTTGCCCCTTTGCCTTCTTGGCTCTCCCTTTGACCATTTATCCCTCTTGGTTTCATGAACACATTTAAATTAACCATACCAAACATTTCCAAACCCAAACCAAATAATTATTTTTAACTTTATCAAATCAATCCAAACCAAAAACCATAACTTTGTTTTAACCAATTTTTATCATTAGCATTATTTAAACTAGCTGCTTTATTTTAGCCATCTAAGCAAATAATTTAGTTTTATTAATCAATTTGATATTTATTTATATTCTTAGTTTTATATTTATATCATTTTATGTAAATATTTTCATTTTCATTTACCAACTTAAGTATTTAAATAAGGTGGATTGACAACCTCCTAGAAAGCTTTCGCTTTTAGGATCTAGCTCATGCTAGGCAATCCATCCAACTACTTATCTAACCAATAATTTTTGTGGTATTACTTTATAATTTAAAGTCATTATTTACTAGATAAAGATTTATTAAAAATTATATATTCAACACTTTCATATTCAATAGGTATTTTTATACACACCCTTCTCTACTTGTTTCTTCTTTTCACACTTAGGAAAAAGTGAAAATTAGATAGAAATATTTTGGCACACTTGGTGGAACCCTTGAGTTTTCTTGGGTTCATAAATGATTTAGGACATTTATAATTGCATTATTGAAATTAATTTATTTATATTCTATTAAAATTAAGCTTTTCTTCTTTCTTAATAAAAAAAAAAAAAAACAAGTTTTAGTTGCATTTTTGTTTTATAAAAGTTAAAGTCTATTTTCCTTCCATTTTTTAATAAGAATAAAAAGATCAATCATCATAAGATTAGGACTTTAATTTTTATCTTGAATTTACACTACATTTAGAGATATTTTATGCATTTAAAAAAATCTAAAATTTTATTTTGGCTTTAAAATAAACGTTGCATCCATTATTTGCTTGCTTGTTTATAATTCACCTAGATTAATTAAACAAAGAAAATTAACTATAGTTCACAAATGTTACATATCCAAACCAATTTCACAAAAAAAACCCATAAAATTCACTTGAGACAAGCCTTGACTATGATTTCATCACCTAATAGATGGCCTTACCCTTTCTTGATCATTGTACTTAGATTTAATCACTGAGAGAATAACCAACTTAACTCTCTAGTTTAGTATAAACTCTAGTAATCGGTATATATTAGTTAAACACCTATACTAGTTGTGGGATCATGAAGTAAGAGGAGAAATCCTAAAGCACTAAGCCACATACTTGATCCAATACAAAATTCTTCTTGATTCCCTAAACATAACCCAAAACCAAACATATAATACCTTATTTAGGACCTATTCAAATCAATTTCCTCTTCACACTTTTCTAAGGCATAAGCCATAAGAGAGATAAAAAATAATCCTAGGATTTAATGCACTCTTAGTGAATACATTGTTTGCCTTGAATCTTTTTTTATTTCTCTTTGTTTAAGGTGTGATAAAGTATCATCCTTTTCTTACCTTCTCATATGGTTCTCACTTGCCAACAATAGAAGGACCTCGAGGACCAAAACCCACCACCAAATCAACCATCACGAAATTCCACCTCTTCATCCATTAAACACACTTTTGAACCCATAGATTCCCCTTTCTCTCTGAGAATTCCTACTCAAGTAGTCCCAAGAGATGTAGATTTTGTTGCTTTCCTAAATAATAAGTAGGTAACCTTACAACACTACATAAGAACCATGTGTTACCAAATCTTGGTTTTGACCAAACTTGTAGACTTGCCTTATGGCATGCCTCTCCATCTCATGTGGAATACCTCCACTACCATGGGAACTAATCAACCTATAGTTTTCCAAATACTATCATCAACCAATAAATCCCTCAAAATTAACCCACCAACCCAAAATACCATTGCCTTTATACCTCTTACTAATCACTCCCCCATAATATGAGTGTCTACCTCTAACTCTACTCATATTCTTCTCGTTGCCTCTAATCTATCAAACACTACTCCAATTCCAAGCCTTAAGGTGTTCATACCCTCCATGTTACCACCAATCAACACAAGAGTCACCACCCTTCCATCATTCACTAACCCAACCACCACTCCGACCCAACATGCAACCTTTAGTTATCTTCATAACCCACATGGGCATATTCCTGCTACCCAACCACCTACCTCTACCTAACCATCAACATCCACATACCAATATACATCTTCTACCCAACCTCCAAGGACCACATACCAATATGTAGAGTCATCTTAACCATCCACTAGTTATTCACACATTGCCCAACCTCAACAAAATATACCATATAACTCCACATCCCAATAATGACAAGTAGATTTCATGAAGTTGATCATGGATAAGATGACTACCCTTGAGTCATCAATCTCTGAAGTCCATAATATCCTATTTTATGATCAAATTTTCAATGAGCCTATTCACCCTTCAGTCTCTATCATACCTTACTCAACCTAATAAGAAATTCCAAATTTAATAATTTTAATAGTAAGGAATACCCTCAAAAACATTTAAGAGAATTTAGAAATTCATGTTACTTGATTGCCCATGATGACACTTTTCTCCTATATACCTTTCCTATGTTATTATCTAGACCAACATTGGATTGGTATAGTGCCATACCCAAACATTCTATCCTTTCTTTAACCCAACTATCTCAAAACTTCTTGGATCACTTTTTGATCAATATATATAAGAAAGTTTCTATTACTGACCTCTACTCCATTTGATAATTCAAAGATGAGTCTATTATCAATTTTATGTCTCATTAGAGGAGCCTAATCAACCAAATTTGATTTTCATTACCTAAAATTGAGATTATAGAGCTCTTCACTTGGGCTTGTACAAAACATATTTCATCCACATTACATGTCCAAATCTTTCAAACCTTTGATGAAGCTTTTACTATGCCTCACAAACTATAAAATAGAGCCATTAATGAAGCAAGGTTAAAGTTGAAAATCAAGAACCCAAATTACAAACCCAATGAGCCCTTTTCTTCTAAACCAAACAACCAAACTAATTCTAACACTAAAACAAAAGCAACTGCCAACACCATTATCCTCAAAGCCACAGCACTTCCATCTACCAACCAACAAAACCCAAGGAACCAAACCTCTAACTCATCTAATTATTCAAATTAAAACCAAAAAAAACCAAAATTAGAATAATCATAAGTAACTAACTCCAATTGGGGATCCTTATCCTTCTATTTTGTAAAAGTTACTAAAAGCCAATATTATCCAACTTCCACTAATTAAACCACCCCAATAATTTTATGTGTCTCACCCCATACCGGGTTGGTATAATGAGAATGACTATTTCACCTTTCACTAAGTCATAAGACATGACATCAATAGGTGAAACACCTTTAAATAACTTATATAATCCATCATTCACAAGGGGGAGCTTATGTTGGACAATCCCAATGTACCACCAAACCAAGCCCTTGACATATTCTATAATCCTTTCCCTAGTCATGTTCCTTATACCCCTTACCATGAAAATAACCTATACCCATCTCATAAGGCACATACTATTAATATGGTTATTGATGAACATGTTATTGAAGAAAACATTACCTCAACCACCTCTTTCCTCATCCCCATAATGGAAGGGAAGAAACTACCTTCTATTCCTTTGGACACCGAAACAAAGGAATCCATCATACCCACACCTCTATCAGAGGATACCACACCTACCTCCCCTATTATAAAAAAATCCACTCCCTCTTTGGAAGCTATCTCACAAGAGAAGATAATTCCATCCACCAAACCTCTAATTTTGGAACCTTCTATCATAGGTCAAGACAAAGGTAAGGGAACCAAACTAGAACTTCTAACCCCTTCTTTGGTAGACTGGCCTAGCCATTATAAACCAACTAAAATCTCCACCCAACCCACCAAAACCTCCTCCAAATTAATTGACCTTAAAAAACATAAACCCACCAAGATGACTAAAGTGACTAAATCCCCTCCAAAACTAACAACTAAAACAACCAAAGAAGTAAAACCACCAAAAGACCTAAAACCCTAACTTTTACCTCCCTTAACCTTCCCCTATATTTTGGGTCTTCATCCCTCTACCTTGAACATAAAGTCCATAATTTTTACTAAAAACCCACCACCTTTATTGGTCATATCTTCATACTTGTTTTTTAAGACACATTTCCTTACTACATTGATAATTCCTAAGTTACCTACCTTGCCCTCCTCTACCTCCAAATCATCAACCATCTTTCCTAAGCCAAAACTATCAACCAAGCATACCACTTTACCCAAGACACCTACCACCAAACTTATGTCTACACAACCATCTACTTCAACACCCAAAATAAAAATTGGTAAACCTCTACGACCTTTAGCTGAATCTTACTTAATCATTCTGTAGTGGTTATTTCAAACTTCTTCCTTGAGCTTACCACCCATCAAACCCTTTGAACCTTCACATACCAAACCCTCTTAGTCTAATGATAACTTGATCTGTGTATACCATAGGGCATAAGGACATGACACATATAACTATAAAGCTCTCCAAACACTTGTTCATAGCTTGTATGAAGATGATGATCTATTATTAGATAAACCTCCTTCATCCCCATTACCAATTTAACAACCAACTCAACCCATATAATCTTCAATCTCACCCAAAAGTAAAGAGGAGGAACCAAAGCAACCACCCATTCCAGAAAACCCCCTTAACCACATTATTCACATGGTTACCCAATTTTGGTCCCAAAAGAAGGTTAAATGGAAGGCTAAGGCTTCCATTCCTTAGACTTACCCTACCCTAAACTCCTAATAAAATAATACTTGATCATCTCTATCTTTGAAAAAAACCAAGGTGTCTATCTTAGGTGCCTCCCCATCTAACCCTCCATACCCTAACCCATATGAAATATCCATTTGGAAAGTTATCCTCAAGAAAATTCACCAAACTCTTGTAAAAATGAGCTTATATGAGTTAGTCTCTACCTCTCCCCATCACCACCAAACACTCATAGAAGCCTTGAAATCCATCAAGGTCCAACCCAATGACCCTCAATCTCTCACTTCCTTTATTGGGGCACTTCAAACATCCAACCTTGTCACCTTCAAAGATTTAGAAATACCTTCTATTCATCTAGAGGATCCCGATCCGCCCTCTTCATTATGGCATATGCTAATTAAACCTACATCATAAGGGTGATTATTGATGGAGGACTAACATCAATATTATAATTTCCCATTCTTATGACTAACTACTCTTACCCATCAACATCATGTCTGAAATCACATCAGTTCTTCATTCTTTCAATGATACCATGACTGCTACCTTGGGCCCAATTATCCTCCATATCTTTGTAGGGACCCATAATATTTTCAATCTTTTTTATGTTGTATAAAGAGAATTATATTACAATTTTTTACTTGGGTGCCCTTGGATTCATGCCATGAGTTGTGTCCCTTGCACCTTACATCAATGTGTAAAATTTGAGTATGAAGGGCAAGTTGTGACTATATTGGCTAACCTTAATCCTTTCACATCTTGTAATATGACTTATCAGCCTAATGATGTCTTCCTTCCTCCTTCATCGACCTCATAACCATTTTCCAACAACACAACCCCATAGCCAAAACCTATGACACATCTATACCAAATGTTGATGAAGCTTCTACTAGCTCATTTATCCCTTCTTCCAAAATTCTTATATAAAACCCCATGGAAACCACATTATAACATCTTTTACTTGGGGAATATAGACTCTTAGCCTTCGATGCCTTCTCTACTCTCTAATAATATGGGAATCTTAGACATAACCCTTAGTAGTACCCTACCATTAAAACCATCATCCCATTTGGGCTCCCTAACCATCAAAAAAAATTTATTAATGGGGAACTTGATTGGAAATTTCTATCCCCTACCACTACTTCATCTATCCAACCATTTACCTCTAACTTTTCCTATCTTAGAAAACTAGAGTTTGTTAAGTTTTATCATCATAGATGTGATTGGAAAGGATTTGGCCTTGGTCACTATGAATAAGGGCCTCATGAGTTACCCCATATCAAAACTTTGCAACCTCATGAGGCATTTGGCCTTGGGTATGAACCACCTAAATAACCCACCAATTCACCCAAACCCATTGCCACCATGAAGGAAGATATCCCATCCTCACCAACCCAACCACTTTCCTCATCTAAAGATCCTGATATCATCCCCCTTCAAATTTTGTTTCTAGTCAATACCATTAATTTGGGCCCTCTCATCTACCAAAAGGGTGGCCAAACCAAATTCCTTCTACTCGTGCACCCTAAAATGATAGAAAATGATTCTCCTACCATCATAATCATCCAACATCAAGATGATGATTCCATTATTACCTACCTCAGTGTGAATGATTATTCTATCCATAAATCTCTTCTTTTTGAAGCCTCGACCATGTCAAATGAATCCACCATAGATATCAACTTGGGCACCCTGGACAACCCTCACATTATCAAATTAGGCCAATCACTGAATGTTGAGGAACTTCTAGACTTCTCTTCTTTCATCCCCGATCACATAATAGCATTTTCTTGGTCCTACATTGATATGCCCAGGATTGACCCCACTATTGCTACCCATAACATAGTCATTCATCATGATGCCAAGCCTATTAAATAGAAACTTTGATGCATGCATCCTCACATAGCCCTTCTTATCAAATAAAATCTTCAATGTCTCCTCTCTTTAAACTTCATTCAACCCATTGACTAACCCTAATAGGTCAAAAATATTATACCTATCACTAAAGTCACTAGAGGTCTCTGAATTTGTGTGGAATTTTATGACCTTAACCTCACCTACCCCAAGGATGACTTTCCTCTACCTAGCTTTGACTAGCTTATTGATCTCATGGCCAGATATGAGATGTTATCTCTCATGGATGGGATTTTGGGTTATAATTAGATCTTGATTGCTCTTAAAGATCAATGTAAAACTACCTTTATCACCCCTTGGGGGACTTTTTGATACAAATTCATGCCTTTCAAGCTAAAAAACACTAGTGCAACCTACCAATGTGTCATGACTTATATCTTCCATGATATCATCCATAAGATTGTATAAAACTATGTGGATGACCTTTTCGAGAAATCCAAACTCTGAATAGATCGCTTAACTATTCTTACAATCATATTTGAATGCTTCATCCATTATCATGTTTGCCTTAATCCTAAGAAATGAATTTTTGGGTTCCTTTTAGGAAAGCTTCTTGGATTTATCATCTCTCTTCATGGAATTGATGTAGACCCTCCTCCTCCAAACAACCCTAAGTAGATTCATAGCTTGTAGGAAAAACTTCAATCTATTTGTCATTTGATTTCCCAACTTTCAAATTAGTGCCAACCTTTCCATCACCTTTTAAAGAAGGATGTATCTTTCAAATGGAATGGTGATTATCAAAATGCCTTTGATTCTCTCAAATAGTACCTTTTGTTACCACCTGTCCTCACCCCTCCTAAGGATGACCACCCCTTTTACCTATATAACTTTGCCACCAACCATTCCCTAGGGGCAATGTTGGCTCACTGAGATGAACAATACAAAGAGAAATTTGTATACTACATTATCAATATGCATGTATACTATGAGACTCGGTATACACATACCAAGAAACTCTAATTAACATTGACCTTCATGGCCACCAAAATCCACCACTACCTTCTTAACCATAAAACCTATGTCATCACTAATACTTACCTACTCAAGTACATGTACTTTAAACCATACCAAAATTATTGTATGGCTAATTAGCTCATGTTCCTAGCTAAATTAAACCTTGAATTTATCTAATAGAAGTTGATTAAATGGTAGGTCATTGCCAACCAATTCTTTGAAGCTCCTTTACCAAAAAACTAACCACCTCCTCTTGCCTTTTCAGATGAAGCTATCATGAATATTTTTCAAGAGGATGGCATAACCTACCAAAGGACCATGTTATTCAATGGATTAAAGTGCCAACAAGGAGGGGGTGTTTGATTTATCCTCATTCCATTTGATGGAAAACCCCTTCCTCTCTCCTTCAAACTTGACTTTAAATGTACCAATACTATGGCTGAGTATGAAGCCCTAGCGATCCATGTCTTTAGGGATTCCCATCTCATGGTCAACTAAGTCAATGGATCCTATCAATTTAAGAATGATGTCTTGAAAAAATATAAAATTATAGTTGACAAAATCTTAACATCATTCAAACATTACCTAGTATAATTTATTCCTCAATTTACCAACAAATTTGTCGATATGATGGCTTGCCTTGCTTCTCATATCCCTTCTCATCCTTCCAATTCCAAAATCCTTGTCACCATTCATAATTTTACCACTCCATCCTATAACCAATCTGATCTCCCTACCATTTGTAGTGTATATGAATCCTTACTTGACATTTGGTATGACCAAACTCTTAACTACCTTAACCTAGACATCATTCCTCCCAACCTATCTAAGAAGGCCCAAAGATCCTTTATTTATATTACCTCTCATTATACCATCCTAGGGGAGATCTCTTACAAACATGGTTTTGATTGTCTCCTTCTTCATTGCCTACATAGCCATGAAGCTTCCCATACCATTAAAGAAACACATGATGGGATCTATGAGGGACACTTTAGTGGCCTAGCAGTCACTAAACATATCCTTCACCTTGGCTACTATTAGCTCACCCTCAACCAAGACTATTATGATAATGTAAAAAAGTGTGTAAAATGTCAACAATACACTAATTTACATCATGCACTAGCTAATGACCTATAGGTATATAAGGACTTCTGGCCTTTCTCTCAATGGAGGCTCGATCTCATTAGAGAAATTAACCCCCATAATTCATAGTGGTTTAGCTCCATCATCACAGCCAAAAAATATTTCACCAAGTGAATGGAGGTTGTCCCTCTTATCTCAACCAAAGTGAGGAAGATTATCAACTTTATCAACAGTCATATCATCTGACACTTCGATGTTTCTCATAAGATCATCATTGATAATGGTAAATATTAAAAAAAAAGTAGGTCTAAGGGATATGTGATACATTTGGCATCGATTTAAGATTTTCCTCACCTTACCATCCACAAGCAAATGCACAAGTGGAAGCCTCTAACAAAATCCTTAACAAAATGCTCATCAAAATCATTAGTGCTTTATGTCAAGATTAGAAATTTCACATCCTATTCACTTTATGGGCCTATCATACTAGAATTTTAACCTCTATAGGTGCTACCCCTTTCTTTTTGGAATAGAGAAAATCTTGCCTCTTGAAGTCCAAATTCCCTCTCTCCTCATATCTTTGCAAGAGATTATTTTTTAAGAAGATTTTTATCAGCACCATTTAGCTTAACTTGACCTACTTGATGAGTTTCATTTAGAAACCCTCACCCACCTCTATATATATCAAGAGAATATCAAATTTGCTTATAAAAATCACCTCAAACAATATAAATTCAATATTAGAGACCTCATCCTAAAGAAAAACCAACACATGACCAACATGGAAAAGAGTAAATTAGGCAATTTTGCTTTAAATTGGATTATATCCTACATTATTACCCATAAGTATGGGTTAGGAGCTTATCATTTGTCCTCTATCAAAGGCAAACTAAAACCTAAGTTCCTTAACACTTCACATCTGCATCCATTTTTTTGTTAAAGAAGGATCAATCTCACTTCTTTTATTTAACATAAGTTCATCCCTTGGTTATGGGATTTTAACCTTAACCCATCTTTCTCCTCTCCTTTTAAAGATAATTGATTACAACATAGAAACATATGATTAACTATTACAGTCATAAATTAATCCTAAATGTTAGTACCATGTCTCTACCCATAGCATGGTTCTCATGGATACTTTTCATCTCTAACCCCATGGCCATTGTCTCTCAAAAACCACACCTTTTCATATCATGAACCTTCTTGTGTTAAAATTTTGCCCTCATAAAGGTAAACCTATGAACCTAATTAGACTTGTTCACGTCTAAAAACATTGCATCTATAAACCATTTGGATACCAAAATACTACTTGGGTCACAATTTTAGGCATTGCAGATTGTTCCTTTGAAGGATAACTACCCAAAAACAAAATAAAAATTGCTAAATGTAAGGTAGACTTCTCCCTTAAAGTATATGTATCAAGAACATTAAAAAAAGCTAATAAGATTAGACCATTCCCTTTAAGGATGCCTAAGTTAACTTTGTCAAAAGTAGAGAAATTTATTGGAATCTTTCCACATCAATCAACTTCCCATATATAGGAGTAAATAAAAATAACCACTATCACAATAAATTCTAAAGCTACAATCAGCTCTCAAGTAGCATAATAAGTTAGAAGCCATAATCAATTTTCACATATAGAATTCTTACATTGATCATTCTACATCTATCATATGACATGGGCTTATCTATTACCATTCTTAGGTCACCTATAAAAGGGGAAAACTAATTCACATGAGGTTATCATACATATCACCCATTACCTTTCACACTACCTATCACCCATCTTCCCTTTAGACTATCTGTAAATCAAGTTATTTAGAGCTTACTTGCCACATTATGATCAATAAACTTTTTTTATCATCTAATGACCATTCATGTGTAGCATTTTAAGGGATTATATTCATTAATCCAATCCCACTTCGGGTCTATTTTTGGTCCTTGTAAAAAAATAAAACATCATTCCCTATTCTTATCTTACTATGTTTGGTTGATGTTTTCATCATCCATTTTACCATCCAATGTTTCAATAATAATAATCATTTTTTTTACCTTACGTGAGAATACAACCGTAACCATATCACTCATAACCATAACCATAACATTCATAGGTATCCACACAACCTTAAACATGATAACATTCAATTAATGACATCCAACACATTTTAAACATGTTTAAAACATATTATGCAATATTTTATTTAGGGTGCAAGGAGTCACATGACACATACATAGTCATCAGATTATACACACATTGCTTAAAGCACATGCATACATTATTTTCCTACCTAAGCATTAGACCAATTATCTGGTGACTCTGAATTTGTGTTCAACCATCCTTCTACTTTATTACTCCCTAAACTAACATATGTAGCATTCCATACCTTAGCAACCACTAAAGGGTATACTCTATTCTCCTCTCCCACATTCATCCCCATAAGATGAGAATCAAATTCCACTCTAGGTCTTTCACCCTGCTTGCCTATTGTAGCCATTGTATCCTTGTACTCTAGTTGTTCTACTCATATAAGTACCATTGTTTATTGCCTTAGTTCACATCCCCTTAGATAGTGAGGGTCCCCTCCATAGACATGTCAATGGTCATGTTCTCTATCCTAGCATCTTTCATAGTGAAATTATCTCCTTCTTCATTGATATGGAGGTAAGAGTTGAAGGTCAAGCTCAGACTGTGGATGCCTTTCCTCTTGTTGTTGATCTAATAGTACTTCCATTATCACCATTACATGTAGTATCTGATAGATCTGTACATTCACCATATTGATTATTTTAGGTCATGAGGGTTGTTGATTATCTCAGCCATTATTCCCATTGTTTTCCATCTTCAACCTTGTGTATTTCTCTACACTCTATATGACCTACAAAATGAAATAACTCAATGATAGACATTCATCCTTATCAAATTCTTTAAATAGAATACTTGACCATTCTTCCTTATCAACATGATTCTCTATTCCACTGAGTAGGAAGGTCATATGATGTCATTGATTCCCTTGAATAGTCTTCCCACATAAAATGGTCATGTCTACTTACCTTTTTATATGGACACATCACCCTCTATCTGATTGGTCATCTTGATAAGGTCATTATGCACTATCATGATATCTTTTTAGTGACCTTATCATCTAATTTGCATCTTATGTCTTTCCTTGATTTTTCATCTTGTGATCCTTGTAGGACTGGTGATCATTTGCATCAATGTCACCTTTAGGCTGGTTGACATAAATTGGATTCTAACTATGGGCTGATATAATGATCAAACCTTCAAAACTACCACTGTTGCTAGTGGTGGTAACTCCAAAATGATTTCCTCTATATAAACTCTTCCATTAGAGGTAGGTTACCATGAATTCATGACTATAAATTTACCTTCTTGTCCCCTCCACCCTCCTATTACTACTAGCCCATTTTCACATGCTCTAAATGTTAGAACCCAACCATTGGGAGTACCTGCTCAAACATGATAGCCTTTTCTTTTATGCCAATTGAGAGTACATCTATGGCAAGGGAATGATCACCTTCTCCAATTATATAACTAATATCCTAGATCACTTAGTTCCCTACTACCATGACCTCTTCTAAGTAAAACCCTAAGTCATTAGTTCTAAATAATTAGGATAGAGGATTCAAATATGGCCATCATTTGTCTAGCCTACCCATGTACCTCTTGGGTCAAGAAATGTACATCCTCTATCACTCACCACACTACTAAATTAATTTTAGAATATACTTAGTCATCAAAGAAATTTTTTGTAGGTCATCACTTCTCTATTGCCCTTAAAACTCAACTCATAGTGGTGATGAACCTTGGCTAAACTGATTATGTAGATCCTGATAGAAGCCCACCTCTTAAAACATAGTTCATAGAGATAGACATTATCCCTAGGATTCTACCCTTACACAATTTTAGAAGGTGCAACCTCCTCATAAAATCACCTCTTTTATGGATTAGCTCCATTGAAGGTAATTTGTGGTGCTTAGCATTGTGTTCCCTTTTTATTTATCCTACCTTACCCATTTGTATCTTGCATCTTACTAAATGTGGGATCATTATGGTAACTATTCACCAATCTACATCATGCACTTTCACTGTCACCTTCACCAAAACCTAAAACTGCTATTTAACAACACCTTCTCCATCCACCCAAACCAACCCATGTGGTCCATCAAATTAAGGTAGCCAATTTGAACACCACTCACCCAACCCTTATTAAACTACATTGGCCTGATGTCCAGAGACTATATAGGTGTTACTTCACTTCTAAGGGTAGCTCATCCACTAACCACTAATTCTTATCCCCTTTTCCTTCTCACTCATTTCCATTGCTAACAACACCCTCTTACTTAGGGAATCCTACATCAAGGAATATTTGAATTCTTTCTTAAGCATCCTTATGTTTTAACGCCATCTAATTATTCCTTTTAGTTTTTTCCCAATTGATGGGAGAACTACATTAGCCTAAGGTCTTTTTGAACTATGTAGGTAGCACTCAGTTACTGAGGTTAGCTTAGCCGCATCCTTTATTTGTTTTCCCTCCTAAAATATCTTCCTCCACTTCTCTACCTATCCCCTCACCACTTCCCTCCCTTCATCTTGTCAATCTCTTTTAACCACTTTTCTAGCTTGTCAATCTCTTTTAATGCAAGGGTCGATAAACTTCCTCATTGGCCCCTCTTATCTCCCATAAAGCCACCACCTACTCTGCCTCACTAGCCTTCTCATCACCTTTCCTTGTGCATACTTCGTAGCTCACTTCCTCACCCAATTTTCATGTTTTTTGTCCCTCTCTCCACTTATTACCAACCTTATCCTTTATCCCCTTTGACTTATTTCACCATCCTCATCATCTCCCTTCATCCTTGGCTATTTGTCATACCTTCTTTATCACTCTCTTTTCCTCACCAATTCCACATCATACTGTGCATCTTGCAAGATTTTTGTTTATTTTGTTGCTTCACTTTTTCTTTATGTGTTCCACCACTCTCTACCATCTCACCACTCTTCCCACCATACCCATTTTCCAATCTTCTCATTTGTTTTTTTCCATCCTTTCATCCTCTTTGTTTTCTTTTTTTCTTCCACAACTAGTTTCTACCTAGGTATTTATCCTTTGAGAAGCCTTCCATAATTTCCTCTTTTCTTCTTCTCAATTCTTGCCTTTTACCTTTTGTATTCTCCTTTTCATATTTCCATCTTGGTACTCACTTGTATTTTGTATCTATGTGAATATCCATGCTTTGTATCCCTACTTCAATTCTTCCTTTTTGTTCTTATCATCCCTAATCTTCATCCCCTATTTTCATCTCATGCCCTTTCATTGTGTTCCCATATTTATTCACCACCTCACCTCTTTTCAGCTTGTCAACCTCTTATAACAAGATGATTGACACATGCCTTATCTCTTAAGCTTATTATTTACCCATCCTTCACTTCCCCTTGTTTTTATTAACCCCTTTCCCATTTTCCATCCCATTCTCATCTCCAAAACCACCATCTAATTTGATTCATTACCTATCATCATCCATACTTACTTGGTCAAGATACCACCTACTTCTTCACTCTCTTGTCATCCTTTGTGTGTCCTCATTTCACTCTTTTTTCATCATGTTTCATTTTTTCCATTTATTGCATTGTTTTTCATTTTCATCACCAATTTTTTTTATCCTTAGTCTATTTTTAGACTTTTTTTTAAACCCTTCATGGCCTCCCATATTTCCCTTCCTCCCCTTACCCTTAATTATTGTTACACTTCTCTCCCCATCCTTTTCAATTCTCCAATCTGTCATTCTTTAGTGCATCCCTCACCCCATCTTCTACCTCTTATTTTTATTCTCTTTTCTCCATTTCATTTCATTTTTATTATCTCCCTTGATGACATTCCTTATTCTCCTTGACCTTCCTCTTTTTTTAATATATGTCCATGCCTAGCTCCTTCCATCCTTCTCCGCCTTCATCTTTATCTATGACCTCATTGTTTTCTCTACCTATCTCTTCATCCATCTCCTAGTCTACCTTCACTTCATCCCTTGTTAGATCTCCCTTATTTTCTCTAATTCAACCTCCACCTCTTTAGAGTGTGGTCACTAGTTGTGCCACTTGTATGTACATCTCCTTGTCTACTTCCTCATATCCTCCATACCCTTGCTTTAATGCATGAAATCCATAACCTACTCCCTCATTTAATTAATATTATTATTATTCACCTTGCTCCACATTATAAAACCCCTCAAATTCTTTCTCTAAATTCCCTCAAAACTCAATGCTTACTTATTTTGGGGCCCCACTGACTCAAGGTTCAAGGGTTTAAATCTTGGCCACTTCTCATTTACCAACTCTACTCCTTTTCTTCCCCAAATAATTGAATAATACCCTTCCATAGCCTATTAATGACATTATTGTGGAGTATGCACAATCCCAACTTATTTGAATGGTGATGAAAGAACCTATCGAATCACCACAAAAATTTGAGTAGCACAAAATTTTCTAAATCTTGGTAAAGCATATTTCTCCCTTTTCTTTTCTTTAAAGGTGGTAGAAATTTCATGCTTAAACATACTTATCCATGGTTGTAGATTCCTTTTGCATAGTTTGCACAATCATCTAAATACATCCTAAGTAATCCCATACACCATTTCTACCAAACCAATTAGAAAACTATTGGATAGCTATATTTTCCACCCTTTAGAGCTTCCCTTTCTCCAACATCCTTCAACCAAACCTATCTTCTAATATCAAATTGTGGCAACCAAATTAACCAACACTCCCCACGTCAAAATAAATACATTAGGCCTAAAGTTTATTTTATACATTATGTCCTTGAAACTATGTAGGCAACATCCACTTACCTAGGGCATATGGAGTCTGCTCGACCACCCCATTCTAACCAACTAGCCCACTTGCCCACATCCACCTTGACATTGGCCCTTTTTGACCTGACCTCTTCACATGTTTCACAATGACTTTATGTGGTCCTTTGATTGCACAAACCCATTTTTCTAATGTTGACCATTTAAACACTCCACTACCTCATGAAAAACTCAAATACTTGTGTTGTTTATCAAGAGTACTTCCTCACCTAGATACCTAAAAATGACACAAACCTTGTCTAGATGGCTTGATGAGAATGAATTGATTAGCTATTACCAATGTTATGAACTAGTTACCTCTCTTATAATTTTATAACCCAAAATTATTATTACCAAGATTAGTATATTTATTCTTTTTGAAATCTTGACTATCATGCTAATTCATGTTTTGTACACCCATTGGCATTTCACATGCCTAGTTACGTTGTGGCAAAACCTAGTGCCTCCCCACCAATTACTTATCAAACCTGCACTTGATTTGGCCTTTCTTCATTGACTCTAGATTTGAGAGGGAACACCTCCTCCCATACTCAGAGCACCCTGACCTTTGACCAAGTGATTCATTTTTGTTTTGTAGCTTGTTAATTCAAAACCATATAACAAAAAGGGGCAAAATGTAAACACTAGAAAACTGCACACTTATAGTTTTCAATGACTAAATGCCTCTAAACCCCCTAAAGACCCCATGAACCTTCTTAATACTTAACCAAACCCCTATAACGTAACCAAATCACTATTTTATTAGTCACACAATACTATTAAAAATTACTATTTGAAAGTATTATTCAAAAGTACTATTCACTATCACTATTCACTATGGGACCCACTATCATTATTCATGATGACATGCCATGTGACATGGAAAATGAAATGGTAAGTGTCATGGAATGTGACATGGAAATTTATATTTAAGGTGATATGGTAAGTGATAAGGCAAGTGACATGGCTTAGAAGTAAGGTGGCTTGATTTGGGACATCATACCCCACTTGGAACCTTTTCTTAAGTGCTTAATAACCTCATTTAAGCATCACAAGGCCAACCTTTAAATATGGTGAATTTCCCCTTAATGAGATATCATTAAACATGTATTTTTCCTTCACACATGAAATTAGCCTTCAAAATGACATACCTACCTCTTTAGTGCTTTGGGAAGGATAAAGGGCACCCATTTTTGACTTTTTAACCCAAATGGGAAAGTCACCAACCCAAACGGGAATCCATACCAACCTCATTTTTGAATAATTAATGCACCAAATGTAAAATGGTGTGACATTTTGTTTTCCATCTCTTTCAGTGCTTGAATAAAGACAAGTAAGGGTGGTAAAAAGTCTTTTTTATCATTTTAACCCATGCGCATGATTCCCATTCAAAATTGGATTCATGTGCAAGGTGGGAGACTCACCAAACCAAATGGGAATCCACACCAACCTCATATTTGACTCATTCATTCACCACATGTAAAATGGTTCCATACTTCTACTATTCCTCTTTTGGCATGATTCTTCACAAGAAATGCTATAAATACACCCCCTTTCCTTCACCCAAGGTTAAGTGGAAGTTAGTATTTGGTTATTAAAATATTGTTTTAGGTCTTTAGAGGAGGTTATAATTTTTTAATTAATACAAATATTGGAGGAAAAGATAAATAAGCAAGTAAACTCTACGAAAATCATCAAGGATCTTCAACAAGCCAATCTTCATCAACAAACATCTTCAAGATTGAGGTAATCTTGTTGTTTAGCTATATTAATTTATTTATTCCTTTCCATTTCGCCTTATTTATTTAATTTTTTTCCTTCCTTTTCCTCTTTCATTTTATCCTCTTACCCATGCCCCTTTTCCCTCTTGATCACCCTTTACCCCTTTGCCTTCTTGGCCTCATTTTGACCATTTACCCATTTGCCTTCTTGGCCCTCCTTTTGAGCATTTATCCCTATAGTTTTATTAAAAACATTTACCTTCACCATATAAAAAATTTATAAACCCAAACCAAATCATTATTTTGATATTTATTAAATCAATCCAAACTAAAAACCCCAACTTTGTTTTAGCCAATTTTCAGCATTAACATTATTTAAACTAGTTGCTTTATTTTAGTCATCTAAGAAAAGCATTTAGTTTTATTAATTAATTTAATGTTATTTATTTTATTAGGTTTATATTAATATAATTTTATTCAAATATTTATATTTTAATTTACCAAATTAAGTGTTTAAATAAGGTGGATTGACAGCGTCCTAGAAAGTTTTCACTTCTAGGATCTAGCTCACGCTAGGCAATCCATCCAAGTACTTGTCTAACCAATAAGTTTTGTGGTAGTGATTCATAATTATAGGTCATTATTATATATACAAATAGGAATTTTCACAAAGTATAGATTCAAAATGAATTCATTCAATAGGTATTTTTCTACACACCCTTCTCCACTAGTTTCTTCTTTTCACACTTAGGAAACAACAAAAATGAGATAAAAATAGTATACACATAATATTTTCATTTTTTATCAAATAATAACATCTTACATCTTGTAATAACCCATTGAGACTCAATCTCTCTGAGTGAATTCCCTAAAGGGTGCACCAAGAAAGGGGTGGGTAGACCATTGGTGCTTCATAGTATTAGTTTCCCTTATTACCACATTATTTCCAATCAAACCATCTCTTAAAACCATATCCTAAGCTATTTTTCCTCACTTGCATATTCCTATAGTATTTCTACTCTTTATATCCCTCTTTTACTTACCTTAGTAACTTTTTTCAATCATTTGTATAGGGTCGACTAGGTTGACCCTACTCAGTTTCAAGATATTTTCACTTTGGAATTAGGTTAGCCTTTGGCTGACCTAGCTCAAGACTTAGTGAATAATTTACCAAAACTTTACATGGTCGACTGGGTTGACCCTATCAGCCAACATATTTGGAAGGGTTTAAGGTGAGATCCACCTATAAATACAAAATCATTTCATCATTATTTCAATATGCAATAAAGAGATATATTCACTCACACTTCTTTACAATATGCTCTTCCAGCATTCTACTTTAGGAGTCTTAGCTTAGTGTTTTTACTCAGATAGTCTATTCTTGTGGATAAGTATTGGATGATTTGGCCTTTCTTAGTGATCCTTAAAAACCCAAACAACCTCTTCCAAATCCCCTTTGGCCAAGGGATATATCGAGTCTTGATGGATTCATATTTAGGTAAGTATTCTCTAACTTTGTTCTTCTCTTTATTAGATAGAAGTAGCACAATTATTATATTTGAGTAATATTACTCTTCATATTCCATGTATTAGGGTCTTACTCATACATAGCTTAATTGAGATTATATTATACAAGTTTTTATTGTTTATTAACCCCTCATGTAATGTCATAAGCTTTGGTGAGCACTACATTAGATTTACTTTCTTATTGTTAGCATAGGTTAAATATTAAAACTTGGGACCTCCTTAGGGTTATTGTATGATTGTGCTAGACTAGAGGCTTTGTAACTCTCCTTATCATAGTATATTATGATAATACATCCCCTAATCAAGTCTAGAGGATCCCCATATTGTTCATGCTCCTACTTAACAAATGTATTCTCAATAAAAAGTATAGGTATGCTCTATCTTATCCAAGCTAGGATATTTAGAGACATGATGCATTTTTTATTGCATAAATTACAAGGTTTGTATGTTAAATGATTGATCAAAATAAATACTTTTGGCCAATTAGATGAGGTAATATTTACCCTGATAAGTACGTACAATGAAAGAATAATTCACTTATTATAAGATGCTACCATATTCATCACCCATAATACTATGGCAAGAGTAATAAGGATTTTCTATCATGGTAAATATCTCTTTCATTACATATACACATCTTCACTAATAAACTCTTATACCAGAGAGAAATATACTAAAAATGTAGTCATGGGAATCTACATTGATTCTATGGATGATGTTTTGGTTCACATTCTTATAGTATGCATCACTAAAAGATTATGAAAAATAATTAATCAAGTAAATCATGCAATAAATGGAGTGGTATACATTGCATATCACATGATACACCTCCATGAAGACTTTAATTAGATCAATTTTTTATCTTCCAAACTCATAATGAACATAGATATGATCATTATTGACACATTTCAAGCATTCTAATACCATTTTTTTAATTATAGTATAGTTCATTATATGGAAATCACTATAAGGCCCTGTATACACATAATATTTTCAAACTTTATCAATTACTAATGCTTTATTTATTGCAAGAACCCATAAAGTCTCACTCTCTCAAAGTGCACACCTTAAAGGGTTCATTGGTAAAGAGGTGGGAATACCATTGGTGTTTTTCATGATTGTTTTCCCCTATACTACCACTTATTATCTACAAAACCTTCTCCATGTGCTTACCTAAGCCTTGCCTCCTCTCTTGTACACTCCTCCAAGTAATTCACCACCTTTATTAGCCACATCCTAAACCTAAAACCCTTTTTTATAGTTTACATTACATTATTATCTTGGGATAACCTTGTATTTAAATTGTTAAAAGAAAATTATGGGTCTAGGTTGGCTCTGGTCGACCTAGACTAGGACCTAACTTCTTTTTATAAGTTAACAATATAAAGTTAATTTGATTGACCTTATCAGATAAAATTTTGGAAAGGTTTAGGTTAAGAATCAATTATATATACATCCATTTCCATAATTTAGAAAGAAAATAATAATAATAATAATAATAATAATAATAATAATAATAATAATAATAATAATAATAATAATATTGTGCATCTGTTTATCTACCATTCTAGTTGAGGATAATAAATTATGGTTTCAATACTTTCTTTAGAGATATGGATCTTATCTTATGAAGAAGTCTTTTGGATGCATATATAAGTTGTGTATCCTAGAGATTAATTAGGATTTTTATCATTACATACCATAAAAACCTCTTACGAAACACTTTGGATAAGGGAGAGATTGAGGCTTGGTGGTTTCATCTTAAAAGTTAAGTATGCCTAACTGTGTTCCTCCTTTGTAAGAGTATATAGATTTTTCATTTATACTTATCTCCCATGTATTATGGTTTTACCTATACATATATTAATTAGGATTCTCAAAAAAATGTTTAATTTTTATGTTTATTAACCCCATTTTGTTTCACAAGTATTAGTGAACACTAAATTAGATTTTACTTTACTTATCATTTACTTAGTGAATATGAAAACATAAGACCTAACTAGGGTTATTGCATAGTGTTTCTTGACTAGAGGCTTTATAAACCTTTATAGTGATGTTATTATGGTATGATATCCCTTATTTAGGTCTAGTGGATCCATCATGGTGATGACCCTGAATATCTAATGTATTAACAATCAGAAGTGTAAATATGATTTATCTTCTCCAAGATATGATTGATTAATAGATCAACTACATTTTCCTTTATATACATTATGGTGAACCCAATGTGAATCAAAAATTTGTAGGTTTTATTTCATTCAATCATTTTTAATCATCATATTATATATTTTTATTTTTGTATTACTGTATCAAAACCATTGGTATAGCTATAATAGTCTATCCATAGGTTTAACACACAATCACCCCAAAATGACTATGTTTTGTTTATGCAAATCTTCTCCAAATAAAAGTGATTAGATTGATCATCTTAGAACATTATTATTATTATTTAGTTACAATATTTCATAGACATTTGAACCAGTTGACTCTATTTGTAGTTATCCTTTTTCAACATATAGGTCTATAAACATAGTTGAGCCAGTTAACTCTATTTATAACTTCTTTTTAGCACACAAGTTTTGAAAACTCTATCCAACCAATCAGCTATGTTAGTATAATTTTTGAATCATCACATGAGAAACATAGCATAAATTTTTTCAATCTAAACATCTTCAAGCCCACCAAGGTTCATTCTTACCTTTTCTCTCATTTCAATTTTTTATTTTTAGAACTATTTTTCACAAGTTTTTAGTCTATAAAAATATAGCCTTACAACCAATTGGGTTGAATAGCTCAATGTAATTCTATAGTATATTCTCTATTTAGAATAAATAGTCAACTCATTTGACTGTGTTCTTTTAGATCTTACTTCTACAAAATAGTAGTGACCCAATTGACTCTGTTCTACATTATTTGCATACATTATCACCTGAACTAATTATGGACTCTTCACAGCCAGGGAATTAACCTATTTTTCTAGTAATTAATTCAATTTCATTTTAGTTTCTTGCATGTTTATATTAATAGACATAGATTGATTAAGTTTTTTTAATTTACCAATTTAGTCACATTATTTTTCTCTTTTACACACACTTCTAAATCACTTTACACAATAAAGCATTCAAAAAATTTCTTCCCAAGGCCTACCTAGTTGGATTTTATCACTAATGGGGAAGCTAACTTAATTTTTTGGTTAAGTGTAAAAATTTTGTTGATAGTATATGTATGCAATAAAAAATGAATCATGGCTATAAATCAATCCTAAGTCAGAGAAGATAGATCATACTTACACTTTCAATTGGGGATACATTAGCTAATAAAGAAAATGACCAATATGGGAATCTACTAAACCTAATTAGGGGATCTCTTACCATAATAAACCATGCTAGGTAGGGTTATAAAGCCTCCAATCAAGAAGAATCACATAATAACCCTAACTAAGCCCTATGTTTTCATATTCACTAAACTAATAATAAGTAAATTAAAGTCTAATCTAGTGCTCACCAAAGCTTGTGGCATAAAGTGGGGGTAATAAACAATAAAATTAAACATGCATAAGAGACATATACTCACATAAATTTATAAAAAATCCTAATGCATGGAATAGAAGGACAAATGCATATCTATCTACTCTTACAAAGGAGGAACAAAGTTAGGAATACTTACCTTTGAATATAAACCAATTAAGCCTCAATTTCTCCCTTGGCCAAGGTGTTTTCCAAGAGGTTATTGTGTTATGTAAAGATGATAAGGATAAATAGGTTATAGGTTATACAAACTATCAATGCATCTAAAAGACTTATAAACAAGACAAGATTCATATCTCTAAAAAAAGTATGAAACCCTAAGCTTGCTCCTCAAGTAGAATGGTGGATAAGAAAATACATAATAGCTCTTAATTCTTATTATTTTTCTCTAAATAATGGAAAAATAATCTTTTATATATAGATAGATTTAACCATTATTCCTTCTAAAATTTTTAGCTAACAGGGTCGACCCAGTCAATGTAGTGATGTTATGGACAAAAAATCACTAGGTCATGGTCTAGGTCAGCCAAGACCTGACTTAAAATCTAAATTAAATTCACCCATAAGAGTATAGGGTTGACCCAGTCAACCTAATATTGTAAATAGTATAAAGGTACTTTAGGCTAGGAAAAGGGGGGGGGGGGGGAAAGGTGAGAAATGACTGAGGAGTGTACAATAGATAAGAACAAACTTAGGGATATGGTCTTTAGGAGACAAGTGTGTAGATAACAACCCTGTAAAGCACTAATAATCTATCCACCCCTTTTTTGGTACACCCTTTAAGGTGTGTAGTAAAAGAGATTAAGACTTGATGGGTTCTCATAAGATAAAGTATGTTAGTAATTGATCAAGGTTTGAAAATATTATATGTATACATATGCCCCACTTGAATCTCATCACATGTCACATGAGTGCAATACAGGATAGTGCTTTGGGAATAGAACATGATGACACATAACATTGATGCTAAGTAAAATGAATTAAGAAGAAAATAAGATAATGAAAGGACATAATTGAAAATCACATACCTTTATTTCCTTGGTATTTTAGATAAAGGAGACTATAAGAGAAGTGAAGGTGTCTAATGCAAGGAAAATTAGGCAAACCTATAGAGATTAGTACAAAAAAAGATCAAAAAATAAAAAAATTGGAATATAGGAATATAGTAGTGGAAAATATTCTCTACAATGTCATGATTCTCAAGCTTTTTATGGTTAGAAAAATGAGTGAGTAAAAACAAAGATATGATCTAAACAAGAAAATTGATGATAAATATTTGAAAGGTAAAGAAATGAGAATAGTAAGTTTAAAAGGGATAAAACGAAAATCATTTGATTATTGTTTGAGTTGTTTTGAGATAAAAATAGATCTTAGAGAGACCAAAAAAAAGGCAATAGAAATAATTTGGTGTGGACATGACAACTTAGATGAGAGGGATGCCTAGTAGCCATAATGAGTGTAGCATAGGTAGGCAACTAAAAATTTCAAAGATGTTTTGAATATTTTATTAGAAATTAAGTGTTTTATTGAAATTTGTAAATTATACCAATTCTATAAACCAAAATGAACCCAAAAAAGTTGTCAATGGTACTAGAGGCCAATAGGGGAGTTGAAAGAAATTAGAGTAATAAATGCTAAAGGCATTTATTATAAGTAGGGAAAAGAGTTGGTAGTGTGAACCAACTAAGTCGACCCAGTCGACCTAGTAGGCTAAAAAATTTGATTCAAAAATTTTGACTTAGTAGGTATGTGTTAACTTAGTGGAATTTTAAAAACTACTGACTTAGTACCTCAATATTAACTTAGTTGATTTTGGTAAACTGCTAACTTAGTACGTCATTGCTGACTTAGTTTTCTGAACCAAATTGTTGACTTAATACTAAGGGGGGAAATTAAAATGGTTGAATTAGTTTATTAATTCAACATGGTCAATGAAGGACTATTTGGTCAACATAGTGTTTGACTAAGTGGCTAGAATAGTATGAAAATGAATGAAATTAGCTAAAATAGTACTTAAAAGGCCCATAATGCCTGATTGAGTACTGAAATGGCCAAATAAGCTAAAAATAGGTCAAATAAGTCAAAAATGGATATATTAAGGTAAATTATGTTTTTTTGTTAAATTTTAAAAAGAACGTATTTGATTATAAGTGATGTGGATGTCTAATACATCTTTTGTTATTTGATATTTGTAGGGGCATCCAAGATTCTAGTGATTAGTGGACGTAGCATGGTTCCCATACCTTTTATAATGATTGATAGTTGAGGACCAAGTGAGGTTAATCACACTAGGTTTATGAGGTATTATGGAGATGTTTCAAGTGTTTTTAAGTGTGGATCTTGTAGTCAAGTTATTGGGAGACAAGGAATGATTATCTAATTCTTTTAGATGGGTGGTGGGTGGGGATACCATCGAGGTGGGTAACACACTAGAAGATGTCCATGTTATGCTTGGACTTCTGATAGGAGATATGTTGGTGATCACAGGGGTACCAGATGGACAAGAGGAGAGGTAAGCCTATTTCACTAAAATTTGTCTATTTTAAGTTTAAAGAAAAATAGATAAGAATCATAGGGATAAGTGTTTAGAATGAACTCAGATTGGTTTGCACACTATATCTAGACATTGTGAGCACTCATCTTTAGTTGGGGAAGACTAATTACAAGTAATAAAAAACTACCATAAAATGTTTGTTAGTAGATAATTGAGTGGGATGCCAAGCTACATGATTGTTCTAGGAAGTGTGAAACTTCCTTAGAGATGAAAGTCCACTTTTGAGATAAAAAAGAATAATAAATAACCAAAAGAGAGGCAAAGAGAGAGTAAAAGAGAGATAATGATACCATTTTTCACAACCTAAGTGTAGCATAAAGTAACAAAGTATAGGTGGTGTGTTTTATTTACATTTTAGAAGCTTTTTGGGTAGGTTTTGGAAGTGTTAGGAAATCCATAGTTATCTACATTGGTGATGTTGTTGATGTTGGCAAGGAAGTGACCAATATCGGTTATGTTATTGAGGTCTGTGGGTGAAGGTGACTGATGTCGGTTAGGCTATCAAGGTTGATAGGGGTAATTATTGACTAAGAGTTTTGTAAAAAGAATTTTTAGGTTTGAGAAATGGTTTTGATCAACTTTGGGAGGTTTGGGAGAGTTATGAGAGAGAGAGTATGGTTTAGATGGATCTAGTCAGAGGTTTGGTGTGTCAAGTCAAGGGAAAAAAAGTAGGGAAGCTTTATAACTCCCTCATGAGGGTTCAATCAAGAATGTGTAAAGTAATAAATATTAGATGTAAATCAATAATAAATTAAATGATTAAAAGAACTATAAAATAAGTGATGTACTTAGGTATAGTGGTGACTGAATGATAAGTGTTGGATGGATGGCTAGTATCAGGTAGTATGAATTGATGCCCTAAATAAAGAAAATAAGTAGGTATTTTTGGTCTTTAAGAGCTTGGTTCCTGATTTGCATTGACTTATGCAAGATAATAGTAAGCCAAGATGTCAAAAATTTAATGTCAAGAGCTTGGATGCAAATAAGGAGTTTTCTTGATTTTTGCTAACCTAAACATCAGTTTAGAGTTTGTCTTATAGAACTGACATTGGTGATCCTATTGACATTGATCATTGGTTGAATGACATTGACAACATTAGAATAGGTAAAATTACTATTTTTATCCAATTTTCTATTGTTCCTCACGCTAAGTGTGGTGCCCATTACAAAATGGTAAAAATAAGAGGATAAGAAGGATGTAGCTGGTTAGGAATTCATTTTTTAAGTGATAATAATTCTTGGGTAATTAGGATGAGGGGAATAAGTCTTGAGGTGACTCATCAGGTGAGAATTAGTCTTAGGATGAAGTGGCCAAATAAGGTTTCAAAAGGGGTTTTTAATTAACTTAATTATATATTTCAAATTAATTAAATATCTAAGGGGTAAAATCATGGGTTAGGGAGGTTAATCAATATTATTGAAATAGGGCTCAAGGGGGTTTCAACATAGGGAGTTACACATGTGTGTGACTCAATTTTATTGTCTATAGAGCCTTATCCTTGTGGATGATAGGCTCAAATAGGAAATATCTCAGGCTAAGAGTGAGCCTTTTTGATGTGTATATAGCTCAAATTATGCATATCTAGAAGGACGTGATAGGAATTGTGACAACATAGGTGTTGTGTCACAATTTGGATTACAAGGTAACACTATATGTGAAATCCTTATGATATTACATTTTAGATTAGGGTTACTATATGATCTACATCATCTCATCTGGGTCCAGATTATGCATGATATATATGGGATGTTTTCTAGAGGGTAAAAGACCATGGGGTCAATGATTTTATTGAGTTCTTGGATATATGAGAGATTCTTAATGTACCAACTAGTTGGGTTGCCCCATGTGGTGGATGATCAGTTACCTTGGGTGTAAAGATGGAGGTAGAATTAGGAGGCATGATCCATGCCCCATGTTCTAGTGCTATAAGAAATCATGCAAGAAGATATCATGTGGCAGTCATATGGGAACATCATGACAATATGGTCGAGTTGGAGGATAGTAACACCAACATTGGAATGAGTGTAGATTATAGGCCACTATACTTAGTGGATAGAGTTTTATATAGTGGCACACATACCAATATAGTTGAGAATCCCTCACCTAGTGGCTTTAATAGTGGTTTCCACATTTTGGGATAGACATGAAAGAGAGTAAAGGGAGAGAGGAAGAGTGGGATCACCAATTACTAAACATAAAATAACACCATGATAGAGAGACCATGGAGAGGTCAAGTATGATGGATAAAAGTTGGAGAGGAGAAGGACATGGATGCAAATATGCTATAGGTACCACAACTAGCACCACATTAAGACAAATGGTGACCACCTCAGTCATACCATTAATGGAAATGCCAATAATGAGAGAGAACATAGAGGGTGATCATCCTAAATGACTCATCAATCTACCTAGGAGAGAATTAGTCTATAGAGGCACCATTGAAGTGAGGCTTGAGATGGGCACAGGTGGTGACCCCAAGGTTTACATTGGCTGGGTAGCATCTCATGGATGAGGTACTTAGATGATGAGCCAATGTAGAGACTATGCTTGGTGTTCATGTAGATGGGGAGATAGTGATAGGTGACATTCAAATAGGTAATAATAGATGGTTGAAATTTTATTAAGCTTTTTTTTAGATGGATTGTAAATATATAGATATTGAGATATATCTATGATATAATATCTATCTAGTTTGAATTTTGTAGATCTTGTGGAGGAGGAGACTAGATGGGGATCCCTAGTGAGGGGAGTACTCCATGAGATCTTGGATGAGGTGTTGATTCCATACGATCCTACTACACTAGATGATCTTATGATACTATCTTTACTAGCTCATGTGAGCTAGTTTAGACTAGTAGGAGAGGCCATGAGGTAATTAGAGGAACATGTGGATGAGCAATATCCATTAGTAAGGGTGGGTACTATAGAAGTAAAAGCATAGTAGGCCTTGGATCAGGAGAGAGCCATGCATGTGGATACCATGACTTAGGTAGCATAGGTATAGGCCTAGGTGGCCAACATATAGGGACATGTGACAAGTTTGAGATCTTAGACAACCTCTTTATATAATAATATTCATAAGGGATTATTTGAGGCATCTATGGGAAGTATGGCTAGGACATAAGATATACAAGATAGAGCCCATACTTAGAGCTATAATGATGTAGATTTCTGTAGAGATAGAAATATGTTGATCATATGTGTTTTTATTGTGGTTATGGGTGTGGATGCATGAATATATTTATTTATAGCACATGCATTTATATTTTATTTAATATTTTATAGGAAATATATGTGTTGTTTTTTCTTTTCTATAATTATGTAGGACACATGTTTAAAAAGAAACAAGCAAAAATAATTTGGCTAAGTATAATCAATCAAAAAATGTATTACACACTATTTCACATTGGTAAATGTGTAATAATAAGAAATGACTAAGTATAAGAAACAAATATTGGT
This sequence comes from Torreya grandis, assembly GCA_037957365.1. Classification (NCBI taxonomy): domain Eukaryota; kingdom Viridiplantae; phylum Streptophyta; class Pinopsida; order Cupressales; family Taxaceae; genus Torreya; species Torreya grandis. The sequence goes on along the minus strand of JARHVA010003940.1, from coordinate 1,435,258 downwards.
AAACAAGATGGAAAAAAAATTGTTTTTAAACAAAGAGAAAGATTGACACCAAATTCAAACAACTAAAATCACACTAAGTCATGTTGGGAAGTATGAAAATAATGTATCAAAAGGAAAATAACTTTGAAAGAAATAATGGTATAAAAACAAATCAATTAAGTCAATAAATCATACTAAATCATGTTGGGAAGTATAAAAGAGAAACAAATTTGGCAAAATTGGTATTGAATTAATCACACTAATTCAATGAAAAGCTTAATAAAAATGGTTGGAGTCTTACATGCAATTGTAAAATAAGAAGATAAAAGTGAAATATTAATTAAGTAAGCATAAAACATACTAAATCAAGATGGGAAGCATGCCAATGACATGTAACTAATAATCAATTAGATCTTTATCTCATATTTGACACATGTAATGTTTGTTGTGACTTGGATATTATAAAATTTTGAGGAAGGCCAAGTCCTATCTATGGTCTTACACTACAAATCACATTGAGAACACTAATGAGATGAAATGAATGTGAAAATATGGTAAAAAGGGATGTTGGTTATATTAATATGAAATTTTGGTACTTTTTGAGGAAGGCTAGGTCCTATCCATGGTCTTACAATGTAACTCACAAATGGAATCACTAGGGGAGTGATCAGTGGACAAGACAATATTTCTCAAGGGGAAATATTAGGATTGTATGTAGTGAAAGAGGGAATGTAAAAATCATAACTTATTCATCTTATGAGAATAACTTAGGAGTCATGAGGCATACTAAGGACATGAGAAGACATTAAGTGACTAATGACCATCAATTTATAAAGGAAACCTATTCTCTATAGACATAAAGATGTGTAGGCAAATACGTGTACTACTAAGATTAACTCATAAAGGTAGATTGGTACAAGAAAATTAAAATGTACCTACCTCTCCATGATGTGTTGTTCATTCCTTAAGAGCCCTTATAGAGCTATCATTTTACTATGAAGATTGGGTACTTGCATGAGAAAGTAGGTATCACTAAAATATTTTTTATTCTCCTTTTCTAATCTACTTACCTACTGCACCCCAATGGACCTTAGCTTTATCATGAGTCCAAATGTAGAGTTTGAGTTTAAACTATAAGAAGAATATGTTCTTGAAGTCACTTTTTTAGTGTGATTTGACTTTTGAGAATTTTGAATATTGCCTTTTGGATCATTACCTATTGTTAAATGATTTGGATTTTGAATATTTTTATGGCTTTTAAGATTCCTCATCCATATGGACTTGGAATGACTAGTTAGGAGAGATAGAGTGATACACAAGAATGAGATTTAGAATTAGGATAAATGAATCTAAGTAACCAAAGATAAGAATGACTAGGATACTTATGCTTAACAATAAACTAGCATGTTATCTCAAATTTCAACCATGTATATGCTTAGTTTGTAAAACAAAATAAAGGGGAAGAAAGGAGATCCAAAATTTACTATTAAAATGAGAGTATAATGAGATGAACTTTTTTTCTAATTAATAACTTGGTAGAGAAGGAATGACTAAAGGGAACAATTTTTGTATAACCAAGTGTTGAGGATAACTACCCCCATTCCTGAAAAAAGGAGACCCTTATGTTAAATTGTGAAAATTTGTACCTAAAATTGAATCAGAGTGTCACTAGCATGTTTTCAAAATATTTTTATCTAAATATCATCCACATGTGGTTTGGTTATCATTTTCTAACTTTAGATCTCTGTGTTTTCCAAACTATAAGTCTAATGAGGTCTACATGGAATGGACAAAATCCTAGGCTTCATGATTTAATGTTAAATTTGATCTTTTACTAAAATTTGGTCTATTGAAAATCAAATTGAATTCATATTTGAGTTACTAACACCTTGGTCTAAATTTAGTCTAAATGCTTCTTCTAAAATTGGCGATAGCATTTTACATGGGAGCACTTTAAATATGTTATGGACCTAGTTTAATTTTTATATTAAGGCTTGGTCATGTTTATTAACATGACCAAACCTTAGTCTAAAAATCCATTCTTGGTCCCTTTTATGTCCTGAGACCCCTTCATCCTTTTATTATTCCTACAGTCTAAGCTAAATTCAAGGTCCTTTTGTTATGTTTCTAACTCTCAAGACTTATGTTCTCAGCATTTAATTTTTGGGACTTATCTTTTGAAAATGACCCTTCAATATTTTGTCATTAGACATTTTATCCAACATAAAAATCCAAAAATAATTCCCCATTGTAATCTTTCCAATGTAATTTTCCTGAAACAGAGGCCAAAAGGCATACACCCTTTAGGCTTTATGTAACTTACCCTTCAAAAGTTTTGTCAAGGACACTTGCCCTATAGAATTGCCTTTTAGCCTTTTTGAAATGGCTCTTTTCCCTTCAATATTACCCTTTAATATTTTTTAAAGTGCCCCTTAGGATTTTTGAAAGTGCACTTTGATCTTTTTTTAAAGGAACTTTATCTTCCAGACATACCCTTTAGGATTTTCTAAAAGTACCCTTCAAGATTTTGAACATACCCTTCAGGTTTTAAAAAATGACCCTTTGGTTTTTTATCCTCAAAAATTTCATCTGATGCAAAAGGCCCAAAATAATTTCCCACTAATAGGTCCCTTTGAATCTACAAGGTCACTTTAATATGTCTTGACCCTTAGCTTAAGACTTTAAATTAAGTTTATATTACTCTGAAACCTAACTTATATATTGCATTTGTTTGTAGTATCTATGATCCATGTTTGCCTAGACATAATTGATAAAATGATGTGAGATGAGGGTGGACTCTTAAACAAATCTTGAGAAAATATGAGACCATTAAGTGGTACCTATAGGAAGAAAAAAAAACCTAGAAATGATAAGTGGCAGGCCCAACCAGTAGTCCTACAGACATGTTTAAAATTGATGATTAAATGCCTATAAAATACATTCATGTAGATGTAAAATTATGGTCACAATAACATCAAATTTAATATAGTAAATAGTCCTAGGGATGTGCTTAAAATTAATAGTCGCATGCCTATTAAATATGTTCATGCAAACATCAAATGATGGTTGCATGAACATCAAATTTAAGATAGAAAACAATCCCAGGGATGTGCTTAAAATTAATGTTCACATTCCTGTCAAAGACATTCACATGGAAATAAAATGATGTGCATGTGGTTGTTAATTTTGAGGTAGTTACTTGGATCCAAATCATCTAAAGATCCACAAACTACATAGATTCATATAAATAGATTAGATGGTTCAAGAGCAAATCTAGTTTTTCAAAGGCAATAGTCATATTTTGTATAGGGATGAGAAAAATGCCATGGAGATGCCATAAAAATGCCACATTAGAGCCACATGGGTGTAATGTTCCAAATTGGAGACCTTACAAACTTAGTTATGTAAAGGAGATCCTGAATTGTCATCTATCTAACATTAATTTAGTCCAAGGTCCACTAGTGAGCAGTCTAATATGCCACAACATCTTGAAGGAGTCTTTCTTAAGGGATCATGAAATTCTATTTTGACCTCAAAATTAGAGAAAGGGATTACTCTGGGCCAATAAAATCAAATAACCATGAAGATCTTGAAGTAGCATAAAGGTCCCAAAGGTTGAGAGACTGAGGAATATTCTTACTATAGCTAAATATTGTCCATTTTTAAAGTGGAATATTCTATTTTTAAATTCATGAGATATTTGTAAAACACACTACCTATAAATCAATCCATTAGGAAGGCCTAATGTATTTCTAGAACATTTGTGAAAAGGACATTTATCCCTACACCTATAATTTTTTAATTGGTTAGGACTGAATGAAATGCTTGCTTGTATTTTATAAAAGAGAATTATCAATTGTAAAGAGGGGGAGTTTTGATCCAAAAATTATGTAAAATTTTGAGAAACTAATGCAAGCAAGGAATTCTATAAATATTATCCATATTCATTTATGTTATTTTTTATTTTGGTTTCTATCTTAGTTGTTTATTCCTATTTCTAGATTAGAATGGTTCTTATGAATTATTGGTATGCATATTTTAAATGTAGAGTTTTTAACTTGTACCTATGCTAGGTTGACTAAAATTTCTTGGGTTCATTTCATTTCCTTTAATCTTCTTGCATTTGGGCTAATGTTGTTTGCTTGCAAGGGTAAATCTTTAAAGTGAACTTAGCTCTTATTTAAAATTTTCTCACTCCTTAGATGTTTACCTAATGTTTAGTAAGATTTTATCTCATTATATTTCATGTTATGAATTACTTAAGTGTATGATTATAATAAATTTAAACTTTGTCATGATGTTTGGGATAAAGATTAGCAACATCTATTTTTTACCTTACCCTTCTTTGTGTTCCTTTTTAACCAATTCACTCTAGTTTAATTATCATTGTAAATATCTATCTTGGATTTGTATTTAGGTTAGTATTTGAGAAAAATTCAATTTAATTAGTATATATTTCCATCATATTTATAAATAATTATAGGCCACAGTGGCTCCCAACCACCAAACACTATAAATATTATGAAACAATCCACTTGCTTTGCCTCTATTCCACCAATAGATAACAAGATTATCACAACTTACAACTCATATTTTGAACTCTTAGAATTCTAAAATGAGAATTATTCTTGAACACTTTTAGTACTTTCTAATACATATTTAGGAATCAACAGGGGAGTTTTCCTGGTGTTAGAAGGAGGACAAATCTTTGTAAATTTGTGGTATCTTTGCTAGTTTTGGTGTATTTTACTCAAAGATTGGTGTAACCTTTGTACAATTGTGTTAATATCTATCCAATTTTTTAAATATCATTGATATTTATGGTATTTTACCCATCTTTGTGCTTATTTTAGACAAAGATCAATGTTATTTGAAGGTATATAAATAATTATGCTAAAGATGGCTTAAGCTTTGTTAATTCCACATGTTTGAGGTTAGTAATAGTTGTTTTGATCAGAGATTAATAGATCCTTTGATAAATTGAGTTTATTTACACTTAAATGTGTAAATATAAATCATACTCATGTATTTGGATACATCTTTGAGCTAACTTAGTTAAATATTGTTGTCCTTTGTCATCCTTGATATAAATATTTGCAAAATTTTCTTAATGTGCAAGTCTAATCATTGTTTCTTGCAAGGATAAAACTAATGAATCATATTTCAAATAGGATTCAAATCCCACAAGTTATAATTACCCATAATGTAATCAAGGTCATGTTTAGAGACTAGATAACATCTAATTTCATTATAAGTTCATAAGAGAACTAGGCAGGACAAAGGTAAACACATACTTTCAAAGTCTTTTCCAACTTCATAGGTCTAGAGTGCTCTTGTGTTTTATCCATATCAAGGTATGTTTTATCTAGGTGGTTCTTAAATCAATGTGTTGGGTGTGGTACATGACCTTCCTCATAATCCTAAAAATTACTTGCCAACATTTAGTCCTAGTGGCATTCTAATGATTGAGGAACATATTAAATCTTTAAAGGCTACATTACGATTGCTAAATGTAGTCCATGAAGATGTAGCATATATACTATTTCCTTTTAATTTTATATATGCTTCATATGAATGGTTTTTAAACCTCCCTAAAAATTACATTATTATTTGGGTTGATTTTAACAATGTCTTCATTGACCAGTTTGGTAAAATAATTAGTCCTTATGTCTTGTAACAATAATTCACCATAGTGAAAAGGGATACAAATGAGCCCATAAGAGATTTCAATGCTAGGTTCCAAAAAATGTTTAGTAGGACCATAGATCCTTATAGACCTGATGATGATTTACCTTTGAAAATCTATAAGGATGCCTTAGATCTTATGAATTATATGTTTATAAAGAGAGCCATTGAACCCATGAACACATTAGCTTTAGCTTATACCAAGGTTGTGATCATTAATGACTAGATGCAAACCCAAGGAAAATTGGCATAATCCATTCCTAATGCCAATCCACATTTACCCATTCTTAATTTTATTCCCAATGCTAACCAAAATATGCCTACCTTGAACCAACTTCCAATCTTACACCAACTACCTTTGAGACCTGCTTATCCTACTCAAAACCTAGGATTCCTTAATAATCCTACCAATGGATCCCATCCATAGGATCAAAAAGATTTAATGCCTATAGATAGTGCTGACACTCAAGTCCATAATTTTTAGGCCCCAACAAATGAGAATGACTCTATCCTTAAGATGGTTTACAAGCTTAGCATTGACTTGCTTCAGTTATAAAAGTAAGTAAGTAATACTCAAGAAAGCTCTAGAAATAATTACTCTTTTAAAATGTTTATTAGGCCTACTAATAAATTTTAGAATGATAGTTACCACAATAACAAAAGTAATGAGCCATTTACTAAAAAAAATGTGACTGACATAAATCTATTGATGTTGCTTTACTTGACTATTATAGATTTCATTGTACTTCTAAGCATGGGAAAATTGATTGTGTTGAGTTTTTTTAATGATTTTAAATACTTCTAAAAATAATTAGATACTTTTTAAGTTGTACTTAATAATTATTGTGATGTAGGTACATCTGGTTCCTTAAGATCATCTAGATCATCTGATCCAACTCTCATGGTGGAGACATTTAAGTTCCCTTTCCAAGAAGACAATGAGGCCAAGGATATTCCTAAAGAGATTCATGTTTTTCAAAAATTATTGAAGAAGAATTATCCTTTAAGAAATAGGGTTCAAAATCAACCATTGACCACTTCAACTCCTCTAAATAACATTGAGACCCATCCTAATACTACCTCAGATAATAATCTATAACCTCCTAAGGTAAATAATTTTAAATCTAATGTTGATGCATCTAAATCCTCTAATAATACTAGGTATAACATAATAAAGGACATGAAAAATATCAAAGCAAACATTACCTTGCATGAGTTGATGTATATTATTGAATAGAGAGATCTATTTTTAGAATCTTTGTCTAAAAATCCTAGTAAGTCTCAAAAGTATGCACATGCTAATGTTATAATACATAAGATTAAGGTACATGTTCCTCCTTTTGTACTTATAATCAGGATATTTGGTAAGAATATGCATAATTGTTTATTATATTTTGGTGCATCTACAAATATAATGCCTAAGGGTATTTGTGAATAACTAGGTTTGACTCATATTAAGTCTGATAGAGTTGTAACTTAGTTAGATAAATCAAGAGTCAAAGTGATTGGTTAATTATTGAATGTCTACATGTAGATTACCTAAAAGCCAAGGATCCAATAGTTCATTGATATCCAATTAGTGGGTATCCCTAATGCTTATGGGATGATATTGAGTAGAGACTAGACTACGAGCTTGAATGGTTATATGTCGATAGATTTATCACACATGTGGTTGACTTAAAAGGGAGTTCCTAGCTAAATTAGGATAGAAAGGGAACCAAAAATGAATCATATGATCATGGAGTATAATACAATCAATCAGAAGGTTAACATGGTTAACTCAAATCTTGGTGTTTACACTCTTGACACCACAAAGGTATTTAACTCTAAAACTTTTCATGATTTTTTAAGATTATGGAAACATTATTTTGATGGTGATAGATACAAATCAATTTATATATTAGGAGTGACATTAATAAATCCCATCAATAAATAATATAATGCCTCTTACAAACTTTAGTTCTCATGCACCAATAATTTGTCTAAGTATGAATTACTAATTCTTGGATTACAATTTGCAATCAAGCATGAGGCCGAGGAACTATTAGTTTTTGGTGATTCTAAACTAGTGGTCAATCAGGTCAAGATTAAATATAAATTAAAATTATCCTATCTCAATAAATATAAACTTAGAGTATGGGACTTAATTGAATGTTTTGATGCTTTTAACATTGTGTCAATCCCTAGGGAAGAAAACTAGGTTGCTAATGAACTTGCTTCAGTTGTAGCCAACCTTATTCCCAACCAAATTTCCAAGTTACAAAAACTTGCAATTAATTTAATCCCATGTCCCTTGATGCTAGATAATATCAACCTCCTATAAGTATTCAGTGATGATCAATAGATCATAGAATTCCTAACTAGTTCAAAGTGTTTGAGGGTCACATTATTGATGAATCCAATCTCCTTGGTGATGAGAACATTGAAAGAAAAATTGATGACAAATTCATCCAATTGAATGACAATAATATCTCCAAAGGCATGATATCCTTAGAGATACTATTTGATTTTGATAGACTAGCTGAGGTTACCAAGGTTACCAAAGTAAGTGGGAAGGATTATGATGCAATTGATCTTGGATTCCAAGGTCAACCTCAAATGGTTAATATTACTAAAACATGTACAAGTCTAGAAAATAAAAGAGCCAAATAAATGTTGACCAAATATAAATATATCATAGTATGGTTCTATGATGACCTAAAGATATTTTATCCATAACTCACACCATACCTTTAAAAAAAACTATAAACCTTTCAGACAAAAGCAAAGGCCTATCAACCCAATCATAGAACCACTAATGTATGGAGACGTTAAGAAGCTCTTAGATGCTAATATTTTTTTTCCCATTAGGTATGCCACTTGGGTTGCTAATTTGGTCCCAGTTAGGAATAAAAATGGTGAAATAAGACTATGCATTGATTTCAAGAACCTAAATAGAGCATCTGATAAAGATAATTACCCATGCCTTCTCTTGACCAAGTAATACAAATCATTTCTAGTTCTACCATGATGCCCTTTCCTGTTGATTTTTTAGGATATAACTAGGTGTTGGTGAATCAAGAATACATGATGAAAACCATCTTTACTACCATGTCAGACATCTTTGACTACAAAAGAATGCCATTTGGATTGATAAACATAGGGGAAACATTCCAAAGGACTAGGGATCATGCTTTCCAAGGTTTGGTAGGTAAGTGTATTATTATATACATAGATGATCTGACTATATTTTATAAGAATACGAAGGATCATATTATGCATCTACAATAGGTATTTGAAAGATGCAGAAGATATGGAATTTATCTCAACCAAAAGAAAATTATTTCCTATGTTGCTAAGGGAAAACTATTAGGAAATGTTATCACTAAGGAGGGAATCTCTATATACATTGAAAGATTATAATCTATATCTAAGATAGAGACTCCTAATAGTAGGAAATAATTGAAGTCATTCTTTGGTAAAATAAGCTTTGTAAGAAAGCTCATTTCTATCTTTGCAAAGATTGTGAGGCCATTGGATGATATGTTGAAGAAGGATGCCAAAGTCTCATCGAATGATGAAGTGAGAAAATCCTTCAAAGACATAAAAGATGAGATTGGGCAAGCTCAAGTCCTAATAAGTTCAAACTTTACCAAATATTTTTATCTTTACTCTTTTGATTTAGATCATAATATAATTGTAGTTCTTACTCATAAAATGGATGGTTGTGATCATCCCATAGCTTTTATGATCCCTAAATTTTAAAACACTAAGTTAAAATATTCTTTGATTGATTAGTAATCATGTGCATTAGTCAAGGTATTAAAAATGTTTAGGCACTATATTCTTTAGAATAAGGTGCATGCAATCTTACCTGATCCTACCACTAAGCTCATGCTAAGTCAAAACCAAAATGAACTATAAAAAAGGAGAGGTAACTGGATGTCTATACTTTAGAAATATGGCATTTAAATGAAAATGGATAAAGTGGTAAGGTTCCAAGGTTTAATTCAATTGATTGGCAATTATAACCCTAAGCTAAGTGTCATGTAGGTAGATCAACAAAATTTTGCATCCAATGATTGGTATGATACCATCATCTACTTACTAATCAATGGAATTTATCCTCTTGGGTTAATTAAAGACCGAAGGAGAGCCCTACAGAGTAATACATCTCAATTTTTGATCAAGGATGGGGTGTTTTATAGAAAAAACTTTTAAGTCATTTACCTAAGGTGTGTATCCAAGGAAGAGATAGTCGAGATCATGAACACCTTTTCTGAGAAGATGGGAAGTGGAGATCCATCAATAAAAACCATGACCCACAAAATCTTGAGGGTTGGCTACTATTGGCCCACAATATTCAAATATGCCCATAAGCATGTAAGAAATTTCCATTCATGTCAAGTCTTTAGCAATAGGATCCCAAGGTGGCAATGCCATTAAAACTAGTTATGGTGGATAAACATTTTGTCTAGTGAGGGATGGATTTTGTAGGGGTCATTAACCCTAATTCCTATGATGGTCACAAATACATCCTAATTTTTATTGACTACTACACCAGATGGACTGAAGTAGTAGCAACTAAATAGTGAAGGACTAAAGAGGTGATCAAATCTTTAGAAGAAAACATATACATCTAGTTTGGAACACCTATATCTCTGATCTGTGATAATGGATCTAATTTTATATCCATAGAAATGACATAATGAGCATATGATAATAATATCATCCTTAAGTTTTCATCAAGCCATTATCCTCAAGGTAATGGAGTATCTAAATCAATGAATAAGAACTTGATGAAGGCGATCAATAAGTCTATGGTAGATAAACCTAGGACATGGCATAAGTTTCTTAAGTATGCCCTTTGGACTGATAGAACTATAATAAAACAAGATGTTAAATAATCACCCTTCTTACTAGTATATGTCCAAGAATCCATCTTACCCATCACCCTCAAGCTTTCAATGTATAGATTGATGTAAAAGTACATGAAGGAGGACCAAAAATTTTTAAGTATAAGATTTATAGACATCATATAGATGGAGGATGTGAGAGAGGATGCTTTCACCAATTTTAGTAGACACCAAATCATAGTCAAAATGCGGTTTGATAAATGATAAAAAAATAAAGGTGTTTAGGAAAGGAGACTTAGCTCATATTTGGGACAAGGAATTTGAGCCTAAGGGTAAACATGAGAAGTTCACACCTCTATGGATAAGTCCCTAGTAGATAGCTAAGATATGTGGAGATAACACCTTTAAGTTGAAAGACTTACAGGGAGTAGAGTTCACAATGCCTACCAATGGGCAATACTTCAAGCATTACTTCTATGTTGTCCTACCCAGAGTCTTCATAGAATGACTATAAGATTAGTTAGAATTAACATAGGTAGGATAGATTAGTTTATTTTTATCCTTTCCTTCTTATCCCTTATCTTTACATATGTTTGTATGTATTTTTTTGCTTGTCCTTTGCTTGATAATTTGTTTCTTTCAATTTATGTGTGTGCTTTCTCTATTTTGTTCCTTTTTGGTAATACATCCTTTTGGATAATTATTAGCTCAAGATTCACCTAAATACTCAAGAATTACACAAGTATAGGAATACAGGTATGAACCTTAAGCAAGTGTTGACCGAGGATTTGAAATGTAAGATATATGTTATAGTTTGGATAAAATAGTAAGGACTAATGGGTAGGTTAACTATTCTATAAGATCTTAAACATCATTTTGATCTAAGCCTAGTTTAAAGAAGGATTGCATGTGTAGAATGAAATCTTAAATTATTAGGACATAGTTATGTTTTCACTTAACAAACATTATTACCTGGGAAAAAGGTTCTAATCGTAGGTAAATTTATGAAGATCAAACATTTGAACAAATCCCCAAACCTATCTAACTTGGTTCCCAACCTTTGCTAGAAAGCCAAAATGACCTAAAAATAAAAAAATAAGAACTTGTTGTAAAATTTAAAGAGATTTATAAAGCATATGTGATTTGGGTAATCTCCACCAGGGTTATGGATGTCTGGCTGGTAGTGAAATAAGGCCTTGAGTAGAGGCCAAGACATTTTTTTTGGGGATATGGATGTCTGGCTGTTAGTAGAGCACTGCCCAATCCTTACCTAAACTAAAGCATTATTCTTAATGAATATCCAAACATGCTATAAATTCAATGTTAATGGTTAAAGGCATGAAATCTATAAGTTGTTCCTTAAATCCCATGGTAAATAGTAAGTGGAATCAAAGCCACACACAACATGACTTGGTCTTGATGTTTGATCCGAATTATACATATGTAAGACTTACTTCAAACATAGATTGATCTAAATAATGGTGACTAATCAAGTGATATAATTAATGTAATTATTAGTATAAACTAGAGTCTCTAAATTCTAACATATTTCTATGTTCCCCCAAATGTCAACATTTATTGAGGTTAGCATACCCCCATTCCTAAAAAATGGGGCCCTTGTATTAAATTATGCAAATTCAGACCTAAAATTGAATCAAAGTGTTAGTAGCATGTTTGCATATTATCTTATTTGAAGATCATCCACACCTAGTTTGGTTAGCATATCTATAAATGATTTTGGTTTACCCTTGTATAAATTTGCTAAATTTGGATCTCTATGTTTTCCAAACTACAGGTCCAATGAGGTTTATTTGGAATGGAAAAAAGCTTGGGCTTCATGATTTAATGTTAATTTGATCTTTTACTAACCTTTGGTTTGTTTAAAATAAAATAAAATTCATATTTTATTTGCTAATGCCTTGGTCTAAATTTAGTCTAAATGCTTCTTCTAAAATTGGTTGGAACATTTTATGTGGGAACACTTTAAATTTATTATGGACCTAGTTTAATTTTTATACTAAGTCTTGGTTGTGTTGGTTGTGTTAATAAACACAACCAAGCATTAGTATAAAAATTGAAATAGGTCCATAATATATTTAAAGTGTTCCCACATAAACTGTTCCAACCAATTTTAGAAGAAGCATTTAGACTAAATTTAGACCAATGCATTAGGAAATAAAATATGATTTTTATGTTATTGTCAACAAACCAAAGGTTAGTAAAAGATCAAATTAACATTAAATCATGGAGTCCAGTCTTGTTTTCATTCCAAGTAAACCCATTACCAAACCTTAGTCTAAAAATCCATTCTTGGTCCTTTTTATGTCTTGAGACCCCTTCATCCTTTTTATTATTCCTGCAGTCTAATCTAAATGCAAGGTCCTTTTGTTAGTTTTCTAACTCTTAGGACTTATGTTTTTGGAATTTACTTTTTTAGACTTATCTTTTCAAAATTACCCTTTAGACTTTTGTCATCGCAATTTTTTTTTGACATAAAAAACTTGAAATAATTCCCCCTAGCAATCTTACCAATGCAATTTTCCCAAAATAGAGGCCAAATGGCATATAACCTTTAGGTTTTATGAAACTCACCCTTTAAAATTTTTGTCAAGCATACTTGATTAAAAAATTACCTTTTGTCCTTTTTGAAATGGCCCTTTTCCATTCTAGATTACCCTTTGGGATTTCTAAAAGTGTCTTGCATAATTTTTGAAAGTACCCTTTAGGTTTTTTGTTAAAGGCAATTTATCTTCCAAACATAACCTTTAGGATTTTATAAAAGTACCCTTTAATATTTTGAACATGCCCTTTAGGTTTTCTAAAATGACCTTTCAAAATTTTATCATCAAACATTTTGTGCAACATAAAAGGCCTAAAATAATTCCCCACTACCAGGTCCCTTTGAATTCACGAGGTCACTTTAATATGTCTTGAACCTTAGATTAAGATTTTAACTTTAGTTTATATTTCTCCTAAACTTGACTTAAATATTGTGTTTGTTTACAGTATCTATGATCTACATTTTCCCAAATAGAATTGATCAAATGATGTGAGACGAAGGTGGAATTTTCAACAAAGCTCGAGCAAATGCAAGACCATCAAGTGGCACATGTAGGAAGAAGAAATAACATAGAAATAATAAGTGGTATGCCAAGAAAATAGTCCTAAGGACATGTTTAAAATTAAAAGTCGTGCACCCATCAAAGACATTCACATAGAAATCAAATGACGATATTATAGATGTCAAATTTAAGATACCAAATAGTCTCAAGGATGTGCTTAAAATTAATAATTGCATGCCCATCAAAGATCTTCATGTAGACATAAAATGACAATCATGTAGATGTAAAATTTAAGATAGCAAATAGTCCTAAGGATGTGCTTAAAATTTAAAGTCATGCACTCATCAAAAATGTTCATGTAGATGTCAAATGACAGGCATGTGGACATCAATTTTAAGATATTTTCTTGGATACAAATTGCCTAAAGATCTACGAACTGCATTGATTCATGCAAATATATTAAATGGTGTAAGATCAAAGTTGGTTTTTCAAAGGCAATAGTCATATTGTGTATAGGGATGAGAATAATTCCATGAAGATGCCATGGAAATGCCACATTAGAGCCACATGGGTATAATGTGCTAAATTAGAGACCTTATAGACCTAGTAATGTAGAGGAGAGCCTAAATTATCATCTATCTAGAATTAATTTGATCCAAGGTCCACCGATGATCAGTTTAATATGCCAAAATAGCTCAGAGGAGTGTTTATTAAAGGAACATGGAATCATATTTTGACATCAAAAGTAGAGAAAGGGATTACTCTGAGCCAAGAACATCAAAGAGCCATGAAGATCTTATGGCAATGTAGGGGTCCCAAAGGTTGAGAGACTTAGTAATATTCTTCTTATAGATAAATATTATCCATTTTGAAAGTGGAATATTATATTTTTAAAGTCATGTTTTGTTTTTAAAACACACTACCTATAGATCAGTCCATTGGGAAGGCCTAATGTATTTCTAGATCATTTGTGAAAAGGACATTTGCCCCTACACCTGTACTTTTTTAATTGGTTAGGACTAATTGACATGTTTCCTTTCATCTTATAAAAGGAGCATTATCAATTGTGAAGAGGGTGGAGTTTTGAGACAAAACTTTTGTAAAATTTTGAACAATTAATGCAAGTGAGGAATTCTATAAAGATTATCCATATTCATTTGTGTCATTTGTTATTATGGTTTCTCTCTTAGTTGCTTATTCCTATTTCCAAATTTGAATGGTTCTTATGAATTCTTGGTTTGCATTTTTTAATTATAGAGTTGTTAACTTGTGCCTATGTTAGGTTGACTAAAATTTCTTAGGTTCATTTTATTTCCTTTACTCTTATTACATTTGGGCTACTATTGTTTGATTACAGGGGTAAATATTTAAAGTTAACTTAGTTCTTATTTGAAATTTTCTCACTCCATAGACATTTTCCTGATGTGTAGTAAGAATTGAGCTCATGCTATTTCATATTTTAATTTGGTTAAGTGTATGCTTGGAAGACATTTTATCTTTGTCATGATGTTTGAGATAAAGATCAATAACATTTCTTTTGTACCTTGCCCTTCCTTATGCTCCTTTTTAACCAATTCACTCTAGTTTAATTGTCATTATAAATATCCATATTAGATTAGTATTTAGGTTAGTATTTGAGCATAATTCACTTAAATTAGTATATATATATATACATCATAGTTACAAAGAATTATAGTCCATGGTGGCTCCCAACCACCGAACACTATAAATATTATGAAATAGTCCACTTGATTTTCCTCTATTCCACCAATAGATAACATGTTTATCACAACATGAAACTCATGCTCTAAATTCTTAAAATTCAAAAATGAGAAGTGTTCTTGAAAACCATGAACACCTTGTGATACATATCTAGGTATCAACACCAAGTCACAATAACATTTATCTATGTTTATAGAGATAAAATAACAAATAATCATGAAAAGAGAACAAGGGAGTCTTAAGAAGGAAACTCAAGAATAAAAAGAAGGCAATGATAAATGAGAAATCCATAATCAAACATAAATGACATTATAAAAAATATAAAGTATGAAATAAAAATTACCATGTAAGATAAATAATGATTTGACATAATGTCAAATGATATAACAAACAAATAAAGATAACATTAGAGCACACATCCAATCATATTGAAAATGTAAGAGAACCTTGAATGTGCTCATAAGTAATGATAGATTTGTCCAAACACATTATCTATAACATCTAATAAGTATCTATGAAGTTGAATGTGAAATAAAACTAATGTCTCCTCTATCTTCAGTGAAAATAGGTAAAATACTTCACTTATAATCTCTTCAATAGAAAAGGTTGGAATGAATGATGGATCATGTTGAAGAGGGATATCATGAAAAGGATGGTTAGGAGAATACATGGGATTAGTTTCTATAGGAGATAAAGGGATTGTTAATGGGGAAGGATTTACAGGTGAGGGACTCACATGTGGAGAAGGATTCATAGGTGAGGGAAGATCCACGGGTGAGGGAACATGAAGTGAATAAGAGACCATAGGAGGAGATGGAACCAGGGGGAATAAGGTGGAGCCTTATTATAGGAAGAAACTATGGGAGGAATGGTAGAAGGTGTGAGAATAGTTAAAAGGTGATATTTAAGATGTTTTTGAAGGATGCAACAATGATTAGTGTGATGGGTGCCACATTATTGCTAGAGATAATATACCTCACCATACTTAGGAATATACTTAGGTAGTACCTTTGGGGGATGTATAGCCTTATCTGAGGGTTGAGGGGTAGTATAATTTAAAGTGTCAATATATTATTATAGCTTGTGATAATACATGTATGCATGATTATCTATGTCATGGAAGTAACATATATGCCTATGAGTAGTCTTAGTAGGTGTACTCATAGGAAGAGGTGTAACAAAAGTAGAAGGAACTTGGGAAGGCTCATCAAACCATTTAGTGGGTAATGGAGCCAACTTTGGAAAAGGAAGTAAACCATCACCAAGAGAAGGTAGTGCTAGTGAAGAGATAGGGAAAGGCTCAATAATAAGAGTGATATGATCAGAAGCAAGAAGAGACTCAGCTAAAGTGGGTGTAGTAATGGGATCACAAATAACATCTATTAAGTGATGGGTGGGATATATATAAGGTTAAAGGAGAGTTACACACATCTTAGGGATAAGTAGGTTATAGTGGTCATGGTACCTAACAAAATAATAGGTCCCAATCATAACACAATCTATAAGCATACCCCTATGAGGTTATTATAAAAATGGAGGTGTCTGGACCATATATACCCTTGATGGATTGGAATATTTAGAGGAAATTGAGATATCTATTAAAGTTTCTTAATTTTTACTTGTAAATTCTACCAACTGTGTTGACTAGGTTGACCTAGTTATGCAGTTCCCTATTTGATGAAACCTGTGAAGAATAATATACTAGCAATGTTGACCTAGTATGTTTTTTGTAAGTGAAAAAATGTAATATGATGACCTATGTTACCCAATAGCCTATATTTGATGAAGACCTACACAAATATAAAAAATTCATTTTGATGCAACTATGTGTTAAACTTGCACACAAAAGTTAGAAATTATACCAACACTGTTGACCTAGTATCACAAATAAAAATAATAATAAATAAAATGATAGAAATTATAAAAACATGAAATAAAACCTATATGGATTAGATTCATTTTAGGTTCACCAAAATGTATATGATCATAAATGCATCATGTCTATTAATCAATCCTAACTTGAAGAAGATAGATCATACTTACATTTATGATTGGGGATACATTATATAATCAGGAACATAACCAATATGGGGATATTATAGACCCAATTAGGGGATCTCTTACCATAATAAACCATGATAGGTAGGGTTCCAAATCCTCCAATCAAGCATAATCATGTAATAACCCTAACTAAGCCCTATGTTTTGATATTCATTAAACTAATAATAAGTAAAGTCTAATCTAGTTCTCATCAAATGTTATGGCATAAAGTGGGGGTAATAAAAAAAAAGTAAACATGCATAAGAGACATATACTCACATCAATGTATACAAAATCCTAATGCATTGAAGATAAGTTTAATGAATATCTATATACTCTTATAAATGAGGAATAATGTTAGGAATACTTACCTTTCAAGACAAACCTACTAAGCCTCAATATCTCCCTTAGATAAGGTGCTTCATAATAGGTTGTTATGGTATGTAAGGATAACAAGGATAAATTAGATTTAGGTTACATAACCCATCAATGCATCCAAAATACCTCCACAAGATAAGATTCGTATATCTAAAGAAAGTATGAAACCCTAATATTTCTCTTCAAGTAGAATGGTGGATAAGCAGATGTGTAATATCTCTTACTTATTCGTCTCTTCTCTAAATAATGTTGAAATGATTTTGAATATATAGGAAGATTTAACCCTAAGCCCTTCAAAAAAAATTGGCTAACAAGGTCAACCTAATATACTTAGTAATGTTATAGACAAAAATTCACTAGGTCATGGGCTAGGTTCGCCAAGAGCCTACCTAAACCCTAAATAAATTTCACCCATAATAGTATAGGGTCGACCCAGTCAACCTAGTACTAAAAATAGTTGAAAGGGGATTTAATCTAGGATAAGGAGGACAAAATTTGGGAAATGATTGAGGAGTGTACATTAGAGAAGAATAAGCTTAGGGATATGGTTTTTAGGAGCAAATTGTGTAGATAAAATGTGCTAAAAGGGATAATAATCCTGTGAAGTACCAATGGTCTACCCACCCCTTTATTGGCGAACCCTTTAAGATGTGCACTCAGAGAGATTAATACTATATGGATTATTTCAGGATAAATAACATTAATAATTAATAAAAGTTTAAAAATATTATGTGTATATAGTATATATTAGAAAATCACTCAACACCCTTATTACTACAAGATTGTGAAGTGAGTGGTAGGCCCCAGTACTAAGTCAGTACCATCACCAATACATATCCCTTTTAGACTAAACTTCCTAAAACCATCCTTAGATTGATTTATAGTTCCTTATTATAGATAAATTCCCATCACATCAATTTAAAAATTTATTATAACTTAATAATACTTAGGAATGAACAATTATTTATCATTTACTTTCAAGTTGTTTCTTGCGCTTTGATCATTTTATTTTGTATAACAAAACTTGTATTAGCCAATGTTGGTGCAAGGTTTGTGTTATGTATTATAGTTGGATTAATGACTTTGATCTAATTTCTTATGTGATTAATTTCATTTTCTATTATATTAAATTTCAAATTCTTTTTCTATTTTCATAACATTGTCGTCCTTATGAACACAATCTCTTATAGACTATTCATTATGGCTACCTCAGTACACATTTGACCTATATGGTTATGTCCTCTTATCTCTTATCTAGTTCCATATCTAATTAATACATAATTGACCTATATGAATTTGTCTTATTTTTTCATACTCTTTATTACTTAGTAGTATATAGTCAACCTATATGACTATGTTATCTTGTTCTGTATTATGTTCCTTGGTTTATAGAACACTATCGACTTGTTCAATTTTGTATCATATTTCCTAATTTGTATTTACATAAACTCTTTATCCTCTCTTTCTCATAATTAATTTATTATTTTAGGATAACATAAATTTAAATCCAATAAACATTATGAGTCTTACCCATTTTAATAGGTTTTCAAAGGAACAACTTGTGGCTTCCACTTTGGATGAAAGCAATGCTCATATTACCACTCACACTACTAATTGTGAGACTCCTCCTGATTTATCTTCAGTTGATAATCATTTATACCTTAAATCATGATCATTAATTAGAGTAAAAACTTGAAATGATCTTCTCCATTGCCAAATTTATTTAACATAAAAGAAAGAAACCTTCAACCATTTATAATCTTATGATAGGTCCTCAAGTGGAAGAAACTCTCTCACCCTCCCCTACCTTCTCTCATGGATTTGGGGGAGACAATTTCTTTGCATCTCAGCCTTTCCCTTATATTTTGTCTCCTTAACACACCATGACATCTTCTTCCATAACCTCTTCAACCTCCATGCCATGTATCTCCATTAACATGGTCGGTTCAAATTATAGTGGGCCTTTTCCAAAGACCCTCCTCCTTAATCATGCCACTAGTACATATTTTGATACCAATGATAGCCATGATAACAGTGCTTTATTTTCTTCCAATGATAATTATACTTCATCTTTTTCTACCAATGATAATCATGCTACTAGTGTTTCATTTACTACCAATGATTATCATGTCATTAGTGTGGCACATGCTACTACTCACAGTGCAACCCAAACCACTAATACCAATACCAATGCTTCACATGTTGTGCACATTAGTCAAAATAATGCCAAAACCCACCAAAATTTATTACAAACACTTAATCAAATTCATAATTTTCAAAATAATAATGTATATTAAATGATGTAGATGCAAAACCATCTCGTTAACCTTAAAAATTAACCCTAATACATTTCATGGGGAGCACAAAATCTAAATACCCCTCCCCCACTTAGGGATTCCCATGTTAACCTTATTCCTCAAAAAAACCTTATTAATAAAATTATAAACCATCTCCAAAATAAACCTATTGTACCTCAAATTATTAATATCAACATACGAAGTGTATGCAATGGAAAATGCAATAGTTATATATATCAAATCTATAAATCAATCCTAGTTCAAAGAAGATAAATCCTACTTACACTTTTCATTGTAGATACATTAAATATTTGAGGTCATGAGTAAAATTGATCTACTAAACCTAATCAAGGGATCTCTTACCATAATAATATCACTAGGAAGGATTCCAAAGCCTTCAGTCAAGGAAAACTACATAATAACCCTAACTAGGTCCTATGTTTCCATATTCAATAAACTAATAACAAGTAAAGTAAAAGTCTAATCTAGTGCTCACAAAATATTGTGGCACAAAGTGGGGATAGTAAACATTAAAAATAGACATGTATAGAAGACATATACTCATGTTAATGTATATAAAAATCCTAATGAATGGAAGAGAAGTGCAAATGCATATCTATCTATTCTTACGAAGGAGAAATAAAGTTAGTAATACTTACCTTTGAATATGAATCCATAGGGCCTCAATCTCTCTCTTGGCCAAGGCTATTCACAAGATGTTATTGTGGTATGTAAATATGATAAGGATAAATCAACTCTAGGAGACATAACCTATCAATACCTCTAAAAAACTTCACAAGACAATATCTATATCTCCAAAGAAAGTATGAAACCCTAAGCTTGTTCGTCAATTAAAATGGTGGAGAAGTAGGTACATAATATATCTTATTTCTTATTATCTTCTCTTATAAATGGTGAAATAAATTTGTTTATATAGTTAGACCTAACCCTAATCCTTTCCAAAAGTTTAGGTCGACAAGGTCAACCTAGTTGACCTAGTATCGCTATTGACAAAAACATTAGGTCATAGAATAGGTCAGCTAGGGGTCGACCTAGACCTTAATAAGTTTAAAAATAAGATTATAAGATTGATGGGGAAGAATATGTAATTTAAATCATCAAAAAGGGTCTTAGGTTAGGTAAGGGTTAATGAAGGTGGTAAATGACTAGAGAAGGGTGAAAAATACAAGTCAAAACTTAGGGAAATGGTTTTAGGAGATAAGTATGTAGATAGTAAGTGGAAATAAGGGACAACAATCCTAAAAATCACCAATGGTCTACCCACACCTTTCCTAGTACACACCTTAAGGCATGCACTCATAGAGATTGAGACTTGATGAGTTCCTACAAGATAGATAGCATCAATAATTGATAAAGTTTGAAAATATTATATGTATACATATGCCCCACTCAAATCTCATCATGTCTCATGTAGGTGCAACATGGGATGGAGCTTCAAGAAAAAAACATAATAACACTTAATGTTGAATATAAATAAAGTGCATCAAGGAATACATAAGATAAATGAAAGGAAAAAATTGAAAAATGAATATATTTGATCACTTTAGTGTTGTAGATAAAGAAGGAGATGTAAGAGTTGTGAAGGTGTCTAATGTGAGGAACATTAGTCAAACCTATAGAGATTAGCAAAAAAGAGTGAAATTTTGAAACTTTTGCAACATGGACATATAATATTTGAAATGATTGTCTACAATGTCAAGATCCCAAAACATTTTATAGTTTGGAAAAAGATTTAGTAGAGACAAAGATATGATCAAAATATGAAATATAATGGTAAATATTTGAAGGGTAAATAATTTTGAATAGTAAATATAAATAGGGTAAAAAATAATTCATTTGGTATTTTAATTATTCTAATAAAATAGAGCTCTAATAAACCCAATGAGGAACTAAAGAGCTAAGATGGTGAAAAGATGACAACTAAGACAGGGAGGATGCATAGCAATTGCAACAAGTGCAACATAGGTAAGCTACTAAAAATTTCAATTTTTAAGTATTTTTATTTGAAATTGAGTGAATTATAGAAAATTAATTGGTAAGAAAAATATAAACACCAGAATGAATCCTAAGAAATTTTTAGGGATAGTATGGGTCAAATGGGGTATTGGGTAGGAAGAAGTTGAATCAATAAATGATAAAGGTATTTATGGTAATTACTCAAAAATTCATCACTAGTGATGAACAAAGTCTACCAAGCTGACTTATTACGTATAAGACAAGAAAATTAAAATGATAACTTAGTAAAAGTTGGTTGACGTAGTTGGTTACAAAAGGGGGCCAACTTAGTACTAGTAGGTTGACTTAATTGTTTTTGAAGTAGCCTACTTAGTACTACAAAGTATTAATGGGGCTGACTTAGTACTGGTATGCCAAAGGGTGGCCAACTTAGTATTGCAAAGGATGATCTATTAGAATTTTTACAAGGTTGATTTAGTATCACTAACAAAGTATAGGGTTGATTTAGTCTCCCTAATAAAATATACTATCAATTTAGTTTTTAATAGGGTAATTCAATAGAAAATGAATAAACTAAATCAATCCAATTGAGTTTTGTGAAATTTTTAATAATGTATTTAGATTATAAATGACATGGAGATCTAATACATCCTTTTTTATTTGGTATTTTGCATAGACACTAGAGATATTGGTGATTTATTGATGCATCATGGTTACCATATTTACTAGAGCATTTGTTAGACATGGATAGAGTGAGATTGGTTGCACTAGGTTAAGGAGGTATCATAGAGATGAGACACATTCTATTGAGTGTTTATCTTGTTATCATGTTCCCTTGAGCATGGGAAATGTTGACTAACATGTTTCAATGAGTGGTGGATGGGGATACCATATATGTGGGTATCATACTAAAGGGTATCCATGCATTGTTTGGACTACCTATAAGAGGGATACCAATGATCATAGGGACATCAGATGATTTGGAGGAGAGATGAGCACTATTTATATGGTTGACATGCTCAAATAAGATCTATTTAGGATGAGGATGAACTTATTTGATGAGCATATTACACATATTTTGGACATACATAAGTCTATGATCAGACTAATGATAACATGAGTGATATGTCATATGTTAGATGGTAAGGTACCACTATATGCAATAACCTTGTGTCAGTCTATTTTGGATCAAGGGTGTTCTATGATTTTAGATATATCATCTAGGTCTAGCTCATGTATGATATGTATGGGATGTTGTACATAGGGAAAAAACCCATGGGACCAATGGTGTTACTTAGCGCATGGATATACGAGAGGTTGTTGATGTATTAGTTAACTAGGCTGCCCCATGTGGGTGACGATAGGTTACCTCAAGTTACTAGATGGATACATGATGAGGGAGTGTCGATCATTCCCTACATACTAGAACTATATAAATTCATAGGAGGGGACATCGTGTGGTAGCCTTATATACATATTGCTACTATTTGGCCCAATTGGGTGACTATTGTGCTAAGTATAGCTTGAGTGTAGATCACAGGCCACTATACCTAGTCGGTAGAGCTACAGATAGTGGTATGCTTGCTAAGGTATTTTTTACTTTCACTCCGAATGGATCCTCTAATAGTGCCTAATTTTTTTTCATTATATTATAAAGATCCAAGGGGGAGAGGAGGATAGGAATCACTAGTTGAGAGACCAATGATCAGGCCATAGTGTGTGAGACCATGGACTGGTCAAGCATGATAAATGGTAGATAGAGGAGTATAAGGCATGGATGTGGATGTAAGGGTATAATAGGTACCAAAATAGTCATCATAATAGGATAATAAAACACATCAAACACACCACTGATGGAGATTTCATCTATGAGATTAAGCATAGATGAGGGTGGTCATGTAGGATGATTTGACAGTCAACCTAAGGTAGTGTTAATTGATAGAGGCACCTCTAAGGAGATGCCTATGACGTTCATGGGTGGTGACTCTTGGATTTTTTTTGATATGGAGGTAACCCATAGATAAGGTACTTAGGGGATGGGTCGATGGAGAGAGCATGTTCAGTGGATGAGTAGATAGGGAGATGATGATTAGCGACATCAAGATAGGTAAGAAATGTTTTAATTTTTAGTTTTGGATATAGAAAACTAGTTATATATGATTTTAGATAGATATATTTTGAGATTTAAATGTGATTTGATATCTACCTATTTTTAGTTCTACAGATCCTATGATAGAGGAGGTCATATGGGGATCCTTAGTCATAGCAACACACCCTAACATTTTAGATGGGGTGTTGGTACCATACAACCCCACTATGCTAGATGATCCTATGGTACCATCTACCTTATCTTAGGCAAGATGGTTTAAACTAGTGGGGGAGGCCACAAAGTAGCTACAGACATGTGGTAATGTATTACAACCATCGATAGGGGTAGGATCACGAGATGTATAGGCTTTGTAAGCTTTGGCTCAGGAGAGAGCCACATACATGGCTACCATGATCTAGTTGGGATAGGTACAACTGTAGGTGGAAAACCTATAGGTTAGGTATTATGTTTGAGATCTCAAATGGTGTCATTATAATGCACTATGTAGAGGGTACAATTTAAGGCTTATATGGGCATTGTGGCTAGGCCATGGGATTGGCATGAAGGAGGCTAGTCATAGAGCTAGAGCTATGTATTTTGTCCCATTATATAAAACACATGATATATAGATAAATATTGTTTTGAAAGTTGGATTATGGTCTCATTGAGTTATATTTTGGTTGTGGTTGTTAATGCATGGATATATTTATTCCTAACACATGTATTTTTCTTTTGTTGTATATGTTATGGGAAATATATGAAGAGTTTTTTCTTTTCTATCAATATATAATACACATGCATGGTTAAAATTAAATAGGCTAAAAGGACTTAGAAAATCATAATTAATCAAAAACAAATTCACTACACACTATTTCACTATGGGAAATGTGTAATAACAAAAGATGACTAATTATAATAAACCAAAAAGTGTTAAAAAGAGATCATAATTTCATTAAACCATAAAAAATATTGGCAGCAAATTAAAACAAGTAAAATTACACTATATCATGTTGGGAGGTATGAAAATAATGTAATAAAATTGAAAGCACGTGAAATAAAAATGGTATAAAAATAAAATAATTAAGTCAATAAATCATACTAAATCACGTTGGGAAGTATAAAAGAGAAATGAAATTGGAAAAATAGTCTTAAATTGATCATACTAATTTAAGCTAGGAAGTATGAAAAACTTGAGAAAAATTATCATATTCTTACATGCAATTATAAAATAAGAAGATAAAAATTAATTATTAATGAAGTAATCATAAATCATACTAAATCAATATGGGAAGCATGTCAATGATGTGTAACTCAGAGTCAATCATGACTTATCTCAAATTTGACACATGTAATTTCTTTGTGACTTGGGTATTGGAAACTTTTGTGAGGAAGGCTAGGTCCTATCCATGGTTTTACACTAAAAATTACATGGGTAACACCAATGAGGTGGAAACAATGGGAGAAATACATGTTAAAATGGGATTTTTGGATTGGTAATGTGAAATTTTGGTAATTTGTGAGGAAGGCTTGGTCCTATCCAAGGTTTTACACTACAACTCACAAATAGGATCCCTAGGGAGAGTGATCAATAAAAATAATTTGAAGGGGAAATATTAGGATTTTAGGGAATGAAATAAGGGATATAATAATCATAACATATTCATGTTATGATAATACCTTAGGAAACATGAGGCATACTAAGGACATAGAAATACATTAAGAGACTAGTGAACATCAATATACAAAGGATACTTGTTCACTATAGGAACAAAGTTTCGTAGGCAAATAAGTGAGGTAATAATACCAATTCATGTTGGTTGTTTTAAACAAGAAAATTAAAATGGACCTACATCCCACAACATGTTCCCCATTCTTCAAGACCTCTTATAGAGCCATCGGTCTACTATGAATATTGGGTACTTGCATGAGAAAGTAGGTATCACTAAAATATTTTTTATTCTCCTTTTCTAATATACTAGCCTATCAAACCCCAATGGACCTTGAATATATTATGAGGCCAACTATGGAGTTTTAGATTCAATTAGAAAAAGGAGATGTGCTTGGAATCACATATTTTAGTGTGATTTGACTTTTAGAAAATTTGAATGTTGCCTTTTAGATCATTACCTTATGTTAAATGATTTGGCTTTTGAATTTTTATGGATTTTAAGATTCCTCCTCCATATGGACTTGAAATGATCAATCATGAGAGATAAAGTGATACACATGAATGATCTTTAGGATTTGGCTAAATAAAAATAAGTATTCAAACTCATGACTAACTAAAACACTTAGGATTAACTATGAACCAACATATTATATCAAGTTTCAACCCTATGTATACTTAGTTTGTGAAAGAAAATAAGGGGAATAATGGGAGATCCAAGATGGACCGATTAAAGGAGATTATAATGAGATTCTTTGTTTGCTAGCTAATCACATGGTAAATAAAGAATGATTAAAGGGATCAAGGTTTGTATAAACAAGTCACAAAACCAATTATTTATGTTGACAGAGATAAGATAACAAAAAATCATAAAAAATAACAAGATAGCCTTAGAAAAGGAACATATAGAGAAAAAGTACATAATCATGAAAAAGAATCCATAAAAGAATATGAAGAAGAAAATGACATCATAAGTAACATGAAGTCTAAAATATAAGTCATCAAGTAAGATAAATAAGAATTTGGCACCATGTCAAATGATATAAGATAGATAAATGTAAATTTGGAGAACACGTCCAATCCAAAATGAAGAAAGAAATGAAAGAACATCATGCTTGTATTCATAAATACTGGTATATTTATCCACACACATTATCCATAACACCTAATAAATATCTATGAATTTGAACTTGAACTACAACTAAAGTATCATTAATCTTAAGGGAAATTTGATAAAATACTTCACATTTAATGTCCTTGATAGAAAATGTATGAATGACTAAAGGATCATGTTGATGAGGGATATTGTGTAGGGGAAGCTCAAGAGAAAGAATGGGAATGGAAACTATAGGAGATGAGGGGGTCACTAGTGGAGAATGGGCTATAGGTGAAGGAGGATCCATGAGTGAGGGAATCACATGTGGAGAAGCTATAGGTGGAGAAGGGACCATAAGTAGAGGATCCATAGGGTAATAAGGGGTAAAATTATTATGAGGGTGACCTATGGGAGGAAGGGTAGTAGGTATAGGAAGGGTCATGAGGTGTTACTTGATATGCTATTAAAAGATACAGTAATGATTAGTGTGATGAGTACCACATTGGTGCAATAGACAATATACTTCTTCATATTTGGGAAGATATTTAGGTAATACTTTTATGGGAGGTATAGCCTTGTCTATGGGATAAGGAGTAGTGGGATGCAAGGTGTTTATATATTTTTGTAACTTATGATAATGTGTGGAAGAATGATTATATGTGCCATGTGAGCAACAAATATGCTTATTAGTATAATTTATAGGTGTACTAACAGAGGGAGAGAAAATAGAAGCTAAAGAAGGATGGTGTAATGAATAGCCTCTATTATAATGACCATAAAATTTATGGATATCAAAATATGGTTGATCAAGCCATTTGGTGGGAAAAGGAGTAAGCTATGGAAAAGGAGCAAACTACCACCAAGGGAAGGTGGGGCTGGTGGAAAGACTAGATGAGGCCTGAATGAAGGAAGAATAGGAACAAAAATAAGAAGATATTCATCTAGAGAGGGAGTGAGAATAGGATCCAAACTGGGCTCAATTGAGGGAGGGTTAGGATACATAGAAGGCTAAAGGATAGTCACAATCATCTCAAGGATAATTTGGATAAAGGGATCCTTTTATATATCAAAGTGATAGGACCAGTCATATCATGATCCATAAGCATACTCCTATGAGTCTCTTTATAAACTAGAGGAATGTGTACCATATCTACCTTGTGAATAATTGGAAATTTTTAAAATGAGGAATTATATAAGATGGAATGAGATAAGATTGATGGAAAGACTGAAGCAAATAGGAATGATAACAAATAATTTCAGCATCTCAAGCCTAGACAAGACCTCCTAAAAATGGATCATCTAAGGTATAACCATCATCATAGTCAGGTGTATGAAGATCAATTTAATAGGTAGGGATGACCTTGTCATTTGATGTGGTGTGATGAATGGAGTGTTGAGTCTTAGTTAAGACATCAGGTATATCATCACTAGATGGTTAATGATAATGGGGCTTTAAAGAAGGTGAAAGCTAAGAAATGAGACGAGGTAAAATATTTGAGGTTTTGATATTGAGATTGATCTCATTAGGCTCATCTTGATTTTAATCTAAGAGGCTAGGTTGGATATTCCTGATGAGTTCAAGGTGACCATTATAACCTCATGTGGAGTTGATAAGAAAGTTAAACAATTGAGATTCATGAAATAGAACACTTGGTAAGGGTTCAAGGTTTGGATTCTTGAATACACCATATTATTTGAATTGTTTAAATTTCAAAGGGTTAGTGTCACCTTGAATCCTATAGACTATTCCATTATGAGTAAATTTGACACATTGGTAAGTGAATGAGGCAATTGATCTCATGTGATGAGTCCATGATCTACTAAGAAAAATGTTATAGTATAGAGGAAATTTTAATATCATTACCTTCACTTTAATAGTGATAGGTGTAGTGGTGATATGGAGCCACACATTGCCTAACGACAGCATTTGCCTTCGGTCATAGTCTTAACACATGCTGTATGTGGACTTAGGATAATATTTAAAATATCCAAAGGTTTTAATAAAATAAAGAGATGTAATACAAAAACCTAAAGTCTCATCAATCAGGTCACTCTTGACTTGGATATCACCAATGTGGACATTGAAAAAAGGGGAGGATTATCCACATGAAGGAGATTCTCATTGGGAATCATAGAAGAAATGGGGAATTTGAGGGAGAGAGAAGTGTCCGTTATTTTGTCAATGTGTATAGACGTCTCTTTGCACTATTATAAAATGATATATTTTAATCCAAATAAGGTATATTCACGTCCTGATAGGGAAGGATGAGGGATATTCATTTTGAATAGGATATGTATGAGACAACTATAATTATGTAGAGAAATCTGCATAAGTTAGAGAAATAGGATTTGAGATGGGAGATTAGTAAGTTATTTCATATGATACCATTCATCATAGCCCATAAGGGGATTATTAGAAAGAGATGCATAGTGGTTAAGGAGGTCATCAGAAGGAGGAACTGAAGTGCATGTGAATTTATGTTGATTATATGTGGGAGGTTTAATTGGAGGACAAGTTTGTTGATTATATTGAAAGGATGGGGTAGTTAATGCAGGTTTGGTGTGAGACAAATTTGAACAAGTGTTAGTATAAGTTTAAGTATCATTAATGATGGGTAAAGATGTTGTAGGAGTGGTATAAATGGTATGAGAAGTGTTATCTAATGGAGGTGTTGGAATTGGTTCATCAAAATATATAAGGTCTTCTTACCCCAACTCTATTAAGTGAGTTAGGGAAGAGTCTTGGATAACATGAAAAGTGTGAGATGATTTAGGAGTGTGGATGGGATGAGAATCAATGAAGGAAACTACCCTTCACATATTAGTCATATTTACCACATTATCTTTTTAAGTTATGTCTATAAGACTATCAATGTTATTGGTAGGAGTAGGCTTATCATTGTTGTCTTGGTGATTTGGAAGAGGATTTTTGTAGATAGTCAAATGAGCATTAGCTTAGTTAAAATATTGAGTTTTAGTTTATGTTTCATGGGCTTTGAAGGAAATTTCATAGGCTTGTTGAAACTTAAAAATGATAGAATCAAGTTTAAAATTAGGACCGAGGAGGAAATCCATAGCTAAATTACGTAGTTGCCTATAACTCTCATGAGAATGAACCAAACTAGCATGAAACCAATAGAATATATTTGGATTGTACTAGGATTTCATGGGTTGAGTGAGATCAATCTATCATGGAAGAGGCTTTAGTAGATTATTTTGTAACTCTATTAAGGATAAAGGTTTATGAACATTGATGGTACTTGTTCTAAATCCTAGTTAAGAATAATATCTTGAATATTATGAGTGGTATCATAAGAATTGTGACACCATCATTAGTAATATGATGATTTTTATTTTTGATTATCAAGTGAGTATCCATAGTAGGTTGAGATGACTCAAATTGACACATTAAGAAATCTTGGCATTTGTTTTGGTTAATGGCCTCTTCCAAAATTCATGGGGAGAAAGTCTAAACCTAATATTTCAATTTAGGATAAAGAACATTGGTGAGTAGATGAAAGAGGTTATCAGCTACCATATTATGTTTGCACTTTTTAGACAAGGTCTTCTATTTTTTGATGAAAACTTGTGAAATTTATGTCTCAAGTTACTTACAATTAAGAAAATGGGCCAAGATATTATTAGGGAGGTCACTACTTTGAAACTCTTGGACTAGAACATTGACTAAATATTCCAAACTAGTGATGAAATGAGATTTGAGTTGGTTATACCAATCTAAAGTATATCCAAGGAGAATTTTTGCCAATAGTTTGGTAGTGGTAAAAGTATTTAACATGACCCAATCTTTGTATAGATTTATAAATTTTTTTAAGTGTAGAGTGGGATCAGTTAAACCATTGTAACTAGTGGCAGGGTTGATACCTCCTATATCTATGTTTATCAATTTGAGATGTAAGAGGTTAGTTTTTAAGGTGCTTGATTGTTTTGTTAATAAGAGGGGGTTGAGGGATGATATTACCATGGGAATATCAAAGGGGATGTCAGGGAATTTTTGTTATGCATTCCCCATAGAACTTATTTAAGGTGATTTTGGAGATGGATAAGACGATTTTTCATTTGCATCATTTGGTTGGCATTATTAGGTTGGAAAACATTCATTTGGTTGAGAGTTTTCAATATAATTTGATGGGTTTGAGTGGTGTTATTTCCATTATGTGAAGCATTGGCATTGGTGTTAGTGGATTGGGTAGCACTATGAGCAGTAGCATTTAAGATTTTAGTAGTTTGAGAGGAATTATTAGTAAGTGAAGCACTAGTGGCATGATTTTATTGTATGGAAAAGGATGCACTAGTAGAGGAATGAGAAAAAAGAGCACTAAAGGCATGATCACCATGGGTAGAAAATGATGTACTGGTGGAAGAATTAAAAAGAGTGGGTCTTAGAAGAGAACCCATAGATGTAGAACCTATCATGTTAGCAAAGATACTTTGCATGGGAGTGGAGTAAATCAAAGAGGAAGAGGTCATATTATGATTAGGGTTCAAAATAGAAGGAAGAAGTTGAGAGGCAAAGAAGAAAGCATCCCAAAATTCATGGGAAGGTGAATGGGTCTCCTCAGTTGACCACTTATCATAATATGTTAAATAGAAGAAGGATATTTTCCTTGATTTTGATGAAATTCATTAAAGAAGAAGAGCAATTCTAAAGTGTATTCTAATTCAGGTTGATCTTCTAAGGATAAAAGAGGGTTGAAAACTAAAAATTAATGGGGAGGGGTCCTATAGTTTGTAGTGTGAGTGTTTACATGCACATTACTTTAATATAGGGTAGGATCCATAAGCTATTTATGGGAAAACCTATTGGGGTTGGTAAATCTTATCATATACATTTGAGTTAAATTTAGTGTTATCTTTAAATAGGAAGCTCATGATGAGGGAGAAATATTAAGGAATATGAATATGATGTAAAAGCAAAGAAGTAAAAAGGATACAAAATCAAATAGGTCGACTACGTTCTATAACCTAGTAGGTAGAAAAGAGTAGAGTCATAAAAGTCAACTTTGTATTGAAGATAAGGTATGAAACAATATGATAAGGATACAAAGTCATATAGGTCAACCTAATTCCATAAATTTACTAGGAGTGAAGGATACAAAGTCATACATGTTGGCTATGTATTGTAGATTGGGAGATAAATCAGGATAAGAAGGATACATTGCTATACAGGTCAACTATGTACTTTTGATAGAGGAAAACATAGTCTATAAGAGACTATACTAAATAGAATGATAGTGTGCTTAAAATAGAGAAAAATTTTACAATATGGGTGATGAAAGAAGTGAAATAAAACACAAACAACTGGATCAATGTGAGTGATCCAATTGGAGAACACAGTAAAAAACCTTGCATCAGTGCTAGCTAATGAAGGTTTTTGTAATAAAGCACATAATTATTAGAGAGAAATCAATCATATAAAAATAAACTTATAACTAAGTGGTCATCTTATGTGTTATTATATTATTATAAAGTATTAATATAAATTTGATAGGAAAGTTGGTTGAAAATAGGGAACTATAAATTAATCTATGGATATTTTTAGGACATGTGGGTTAGAAAGGATCTATGTTGGCCATGGTACTATCTTGGTATTGGGGCCTACCCCCTCACTTCACAATCCTACAATTATAAGGGTGTTAGGTGCTTTTCCAATATATACCATTAACCACATATTTATACTTGGCTAGAAAACCAAGTTGGCCTCCCCCTTGGCAATGAAATCCAAGTAGGTAGGCCTTGGGAAGATAAGTGTTTACATGTTTTGAATATTATGTGATTTGTTAGTGTGTGAAAAAGATAAAATAGTGTAAATAGATGGTAATTTATAAAAACACCTATTTAGAATATGAAAATTATGCTAACCATGCAAACAGCTAAAAATGATTGTATGAATTAATTACTAACAAATAGTTATTAATTCCTCGATTTAGAATAGTAAAGAGTTGGTTCTAGTGACACTATATCCAAATAATATAGAATATAGTCAACTAGGTCACTAATATTATGTAGAAGTAAAGTCTTTAATTATAGAGAGAAAGAGGTTGACTATGTCTTTCAAACAAAAGATAAGATATAGAACTAAGTCGACTAGGTTGACTTAGTTGGTTGTAGGGTTGTAGTCTTAAAGACTACTAACTTGTACAAAATAGAACTAAAGAAACAAATTAAATGATAGATAGATAAAAGAGAATAATCTTGATGGTTTTTAAGATGATTAGGATTTCAAATTTTATGCTAAAGTGTCTTAAATGCTTCTTTCAAATTCTAAAAACTAATTCGATTGGTTCGACCTAGTTCTGCAAAACCCTATGTGCTGAAGAAGAAGAAGATGACTAAGTCAACATATTCAACCTAGTTTATTGATCTAAATTCTACCAGAGAGAATAAGATGAAAAAATTGGTCTATTCAACCTTATATAATTATATGTAATTGAATAAGAGTACCATGTTGACCTATTCATTCTAGTAACCAGTATCTGATGAAGACCTACACAGACATAATAGAGTCATTTTGATGTGAATGTGTGTTAAACCTACACATAAAAAGTTAGAACTATACTGAATAGTTTTATATAATATTACAAATATGTAAAATAAATAAGATGGTATAAATTAATGTGTGAAATAAAACTTTCAAAGGTTAGATTCACATCAAGTTCACCAGAATGTATGCAATGGGAATATAATAGATCTATAAATCAATCCTAGCTCGAAGAATAAAAATTCTACTTACAATTCTAATTTTGGATACATTATATATTTAGCGTCATAACCAAGAAGGATATTTTAAAACTAATTAAGGGGTATCATACCATAATAATATCATTAGGAAGTGTTCCAAAGCCTCCAATTAAGCAAAACTACACAATAACCCTAACTAGATCTTATGTTTCCTTATTCACTAAACTATTAATAATTAAAGTAAAATTCTAATCTAATGCTCACCAAATATTGTGGCATAAAGTGGGGGTAGTAAACATCAAAAATAAACATGCATAGAAGACATATACTCAGGTCAATATATATGAAATCCTAATGTATAGAAGATAAGTGAAAATGCATATCTATTTACTCTTACAAAGGAGGAACAAAGTTAGTAAAACTTACCTTTGAATATGAACCCACCAAGCCTCAATATCTCCCTTGGCCAAAGTTCTTCGCAATAGGTTGTTGTGGTGTGTAAGAATGACAAGGATAAATAAACTCTAGGATACACAACCTATCAATGCATCCAAAAGACTTATCCATAAGACAAGATTTATATCTCTAAAGAAAGCAAGAAACTCTAAGCTTGCTCCTCAAGTAGAATTGTGGAAAAATAGATTCATAATATATATTAATTCTTCTTCTCTTCTCTTATAAATTATGAAATAACTATGTTTATATAGGCAAATTTAACCCTAATCCTTTTCAAAATTTTAGGTTGACAAGGTCAACCAAGTTGACCTAGTATCGTTATTGACAAAAATAAACTAAGTCATAGACGAGGTTAGCCAAGGACCAACCTAGATCCTAATAAGTTTTATCAATAAGAGTATAAAGTTGATGGGTCTAACTATGTAATGTAAACCATAAAAAAGGGTTTTAGGTTAGGTAAAGGATAATGAAGGTATTAAATGACTAGAGGAGGGTGCAAAATAGGAGGCAAAGATAAGGGAAATGGTTTTATGAGACACGTGTTTAAATAGTAAGTGGTAATAAGGGAAAAAAATCTTATGAATCACCAATGGTATGTCCACCCCTTTACCAGTACACCCCTTAAGTTGTGTACTTAGAGATATTGAGACTCGATGGGTTCCTACAAGATAGATAACATCAGTAATTGATAAAGTTTAAAAATATTATGTTTATATAGGAGGTATCACACCTACCATCACCTACAATGAGTCTACCAATCCTTATTACATTTAAAAACATTTTAGAATCTCTATATAGATTGGGTCAAACTTTATAATTTTTTTGATACCAATCTATTAGCTAAAACACTCTTAGGAGATGCTTTAGATTGGTATAATCAACTAAAAACCCATTCTATCACTAATTTGCAATATTTGGTTAACTCCCTAGTATAATAGTTTCAAATAAGTGATCTCCCTAAGAATAGCTTAGCTCACTTCATTAATTGTAAACAACTTAAGACTAAAATGGAATAAGATTTCATTAAACATTGGAAGATCTTGTCTAATAAATGGGAGCATAATATGGAAGAGGATAACCTTTTTCATCTATTCACTAATGATCTCCACCCCAAGTTGCAATATTGGGTTAGGAATCTCTCCGAATGAACATTAGAAGAAACCCTCAACCAAGTTAAGTGACAAAACTTTATAATTCACCAATTTGAACCATCTCAACCAACTTTAGGCACTCACATGCTCATTAAGAACAAAAACCATCATTCTAACAATTATGGTGTCATCAATACTTATGACACTATTTACAATGCTCCAAACAATACTATGGAGCATGTTTCCCCTCCAAACAACACTCTTATTCCTACATATTTTTAGATAAACAACACCAATGTCTACAAACCATTATCCTTAGCCAAGATTCAAAAGTGTCTTCCAAGGCCTCTACCACAATATCTTGACCCCACTCATTGAATGAAAATATGGTATGATCCAAATAAATTTTGTTGGTTTCATACAAGTCAGGGCCACTCTCATGAGATTTGTATACAATTGTGTATCTAACTATGGATTTCCTTCTTGGATAAAAATTTGATCATGAATCACTCATTAGCAAGATCCAACAAGCATATGACATAGATTTTAAATCTCATGAAATGCAAAACAAAAATCAATATTTAAATAAAGTTAATGTTCATATTGTTATATAGAAATATTCTCTTCCTAATCATCAAGATAACAATGATAATCCTACTCATACAAATAATGTTGACAGTCTTATATACCTCACTACTAATGAATAAAATGTGGTAAATATGAGTAGCATGTGAGAATAGTTGATTTTTTCATCTCTAATCTAGTACCCACACATCAAACCTCTCAATAAAAATTTGTCATTAGATAAACTTACCCATCTCATCTCATGGATTTATGGAAAGAGGACCTTGTAACATTACAAGAACCACCTTCAACAACTCAACTAAATAATAACTCTCACAATATCTCTAGTCTTCCCCCAACATCTACACATACAAATAAAATTCCCTAAGCTTCTAATAATATTTCTTTAACCCATTCCCAAAAAATACCTTAATCAACCATCCCATCACCTAAACACAATAAACATATTTGTCCTCCAACTAAACCAACTACATCTTACCAACATCAGTTTAATTACACTTCCAACCCTCCTTCACAGGAGCTCTTACAATATTATGTGCCTATATCTATCAATACCCCCATCGATTATGATGAATGGGATACTATAGTGGAACTTTATCATCTCCCATCTCAAATACCTTTTATTGAAGCAATGTGAACTTTCCCTCATCATTGAAACTAGATAATGTAATTGTTTTTTTTAAATGAACATCCTTCATCCTCCTCTAGTAGGATGTAAAGATACCCTATCTGGGTCTGAAGATAGTATCCTTCAATAATGTGAAGATATTTTCATACATATTGATGAAACAATGGAAACTTATCTTTTCATTATGTTTCCTATCACTTTCATGATTATAGATAGGATTCTACTTTAGGTAAATGATCCTCCTCTATTCATTAGAATTTAAATTGGTGATATCTAAGTCAAGCATGCATTGATTGATGAGGGTTTAGGTACTTCCATTGCCTCCCTTGATTTAATTAAAAATCTTGGATATATTTAATGAAGTCTTGAGTCCACACATAACACATGTTAAGGCTAAAAATATGGTAAATTCCTCCTTTAGGTTTCATGTGGCTTCTCATTACCATCCTTCCTTTAAACATCTACATGAAAGTTATGATCTTTAAATTTCCCCTCTCTTATAACTTTCTTATTATACTTTGGACTCATCATATGAGGGATCTTATCTTATCCACATGCCAATACATAAAATTTACCCATAATGGTTTTATTTATAAGATTCACAGATACATGAATCCTTAGAATTTTAAACAATTCCAAGAACATAATGTATTTAAAATTCCTACCCTTGAACCTTTGCCTAGTGCCCCTTTGAAGGAATCTCAATGTTTCAATTACCCTATAAATTCTACCTGAGGTTACAATGGTCACCCAAAACACATTAGAAACATAACGCCTAACCTCATCCATTATGATGATGATGATGATGATGATGATGAGATGGATTAGATTAGAATCAATATCAAAAAATTTGATTTATCCCCTCATAGCATTGCCCAACTTCCTCTTTATGTATATTCTTTCTCCCATCATCTTCCTATCTATGAAATACCTATGATCTTAATTAAAATTTGGCATTATATTCATCATGTGAATCATTATTATAAGATCATACCTACCTATAGCATTGACCTACATATACCCTATTATGATGATGGTTATGCTTTAGATGATCCATTTCTAGGAGGATTTGTCTAGGCTAAAGATGCCAAGATTCTTCAAGATCATACTTCTTTATTTCATTCTTTTAGTTAGTCTTATCACATTCCTTCATTCATAGTGCCTAATTATGGTATTTTTTATATTTTTTATAGGGTAGAGATGTAGTGATTGCATGATACACTTCTATATTTAACAAATCCTCTTAAAACCATGTTCATGGATCATGCCATGACTAACCCTTGCCATTTTAGTTGATACTAGGATCTTTCTTGTTTTATTCCCTAATAGATTCTATCTACTACTCTTAATCCTTCTATGTGTCTATCCTCACCCTTAGTTGAGCCTAGTCTAGTTCCTACTCCTACTCTACCTTTAGTTTATCTTCATCCTCTTTCTAATCTTGCTTTACATTCAGAAAATATTAATCCAATTTTTATTTCTTCCTTACCTTCCCTTGGTGATGGCCTTCTTCCTTTATCATAGCTTGATCACATGCTCTCCCACTAGGATAATCAACATTATTATGATATCTATAAAGCTGTTAGTCATTGGCCTAGAGACTACCAATTAAATTAGTTTTCCCTAACTTCTCCTTTTACCTCTTCCATTAGTAGACCCCCAAAGTCTACTAACATGTGTATCTATTGATTCCATGGAGTAGATTATTCATGGTGTCTATAGATCCAATAAATGATCAATTCTCACCCAAGTGTACCCTAACACATGATTCAATATATGGGGTAGCATGCATTAGTGACTAAATTTCACAATGGTGTATAAATCAAAGTGCATAATTTATTTAAAGTAAAAATAATGGCATTATCATTATTCATCTCCATGTTATATGCATAGGTGAAAGTCTTGAGATATAAATCCTTCATATTTATATTAGTGAAACCTTTGTATTTCACACCCTAGGTGTGAAAAAACCAATGTAACCACAAGATCAACCTCAAGCACAACCACAACCATAACCACGCGCATAAATACAAGAAAAAAATCAACCAATAACAACTATAGCATATGTGGATAAGGGAAAGTGGAAGGCACTAGCATGATGAGCTTCAAAACCATCATCAATAAAGAGGATAATCATGAAAACTCTTGGCTTGACAATAAATATGTTCCAAATATAGTAGTTGAATGCAAATTGATGGAACTAAGAGTTGGAGATCAAGAAGTTTTATATTCCATGCTCTTAGACATTGGAATGATGTTTACAAGTAGGAAGAGTAAAAATAATTTTTCTTTTGGAAATTAGTGCACACCTACTAGGTGAAGAATCAAGTAAGGAAAGACATATGGGTGGACATCACCTATCCTCATCCTTATTATTATTGATATTATAGGTGAATAATAATCTAAACAATGGTTTTAGGATCAACTATTCTAAGAAGATGTAACTATAATATCTTCTGATATGCAGGTAGTATAACTACTAGTCAAAGAAAAACCAACACCACATTTGATGTGTAGACCTCAAATGTATGATAAAACTTGACCCTCTCCAATGATCAATGATAGAATGGTGTCTTTTGTGTTGAGTTTGGATCCCTTTGGGGCTATCACATGACCATAGGGATATTTTTGGGGCCTATAGAGCTCAAAGGATATGGGAAGAGCAGTTTTCCCTACTCCACCTTTTGTGGAAACTTGATCTACATGTGAGGGGAATATTCCTAGTATATTTATAATTTCTATGTTTCCATGTTTTATGGGGTTGGTTATTAGTTGTCTATTTTCCATGTGACTTCTTTGTTTTGAGGGAGCTAGTTATTTCTTGGAAAATGTAATGCCTTCCTTGTTATAAGGAGATGGTTGTGATCAGATGTTGGAAATGTGCCCTTAAAATGTGGAGACCCTTAGTATGGTGTGTTCCTTTATGGGAGAGATTTTGGATGAGCTTGATGAGGTGTAAGTGAGTTGTCTTGAGTGGATGATGCTTATCTTGGACAAAAATGATGCATTTGTTCCTCCTTTGATGGATTTTCCTTCATTTTTTATATATACAAGGTGTGGTGTGGCCTTTAGAGGTTGATGATTTATTTGTAGGGTGTGGTTTTGAGGATCAGATTCAAAGTGCATGTGTTTTTCAAAGTGTAGGTGTTCATTACAGGGTGTGGTTTAGAAACTTGTGAGATATAACATTGTGTAGGTGCAGGTGAAAGTGCAGTTATTTTTCTAGCATTTTCTACAAGAAATTTTTATACTCTATGAGATTTCATAATCATCATGGTATTTAGATTACTGATTTAGTTGAGAACTTTCATTGGTGGATGTATCCCACATTGGGTAAACCACATTAGATCTGTGTTATTTATGTTATTATCTTGTTCTCTCGTTTATGCTTTCATAATAATGGTGAATTAAGGAATGTTTATGTGACGCATGTCATTGCATAGATTTATATCTAGTTTATGGTAATAATAAATATATTTTAAGTGTTTTTATTCCTAACATTTTTTATAAACAAACAAAGAGATGGGTGCACATCAAACACAAGAAACATAACAATAACTGGAGGCTAAGGATATGAAGAGGAAAAAAAGGAACCTCCCTCCACTTCTAACCTCTAGAAAGAAGATGACTATATGGTGGGGTATTGTTTTAGAATCATCTTCTTTTGAATATTTTGAGTTAGTTACAATACTATATTCATATACCCCCATGGACACACCTCAATAAACCATATTTCCATAGCCGAAACCACAACACAAAGCTACATGGTAATAATAGGATCCATTATAAGCACAAAATGAGGTTGCAAGGATAAAAAAGAGAGGAAGAAGAGGAAGCAAGAGGTAAATCACAATGATGTGGAAGAATAAGATTGACATACACAATAGGTTATAAAGGAAGAGATCATAAATATATCTAAAGAAGTAGAGGATAAAAATAAAAAATCTAAAGAAGTAGAGGCTCAAAATAAGATAATTAACAAAGTAGAGGGAAAAAAAATCATAAAAAGAAGTGGAAAAGAAACAATAAGTAGTGAAGGATTCTCAAAATAAGAAAGAGGAAGCAATAGTAGTTGTGAATAATCAATGAGAGTAAAAGGCTAAGTAGAAAGTTGAGGAGAAGGAAGTTGAAGCCAAAGCTAAGGTTGAAATAGAAGCTAAGGCTAAATCTAAAGTAGAAGGTAAGACTAAAGCTAAAGTGGATGCCAAAGTTAAAACTAAGGCTAAGTCCAAGGATAAGGTTGAAGCTGAAGATAAAGTGAAGTAGAAACTAAAGGAAATATATAAGCAACAAGAAAAAATCATAGTGAAACTGACACTTGAAACATAAAGAGGTGTGTAAGATGAGGATTCTCAACATACATCACAAATAACAAGTCAGTGGCTATGGGATGGTCCCACATCATCCATATACCACCTTATCATTACCATTGGCATAGTTCACGATGACCTATAAAAAAACTATAGTAACATCCAAGGTTTTAACTACAACTACATAGTAAATATATTTGGATGTTTCTTCATTGCCACTAACTAAGCAAATTGAAGGCACAACTAATTTTTAAAATTCAATTTCATAGAAGGATTTTGCATTAGAAATAGAAGTCTTATAGCTATGATAATAAAATTTAGACTTGAGGCTTCAATTCACCAATACACATCAGACCATTGACACTAGCTACCCTACATTGGTAACCCAAGTCTTAGGTAATTAGGTGGTGTCTAAATAAAATAAATTCTTAACTTTATTGGTATAACTCATGAAAGACTGGTTGGATATACACAAGTTGTAAATGTTATGAGCACAAAGCCAAAATGTCAAAGTGGAAATAGAGTCCATCTATGAGCTATTGGAGGAGTATGAACATGTGCTATACATAGCTATGATTTAATCCAAGAAGATAACACAAGGTATGTTGATTTGGAATTAATATTTGAATAACTCATTGGTCATAGCTAAAATAGAATTCAACATGGTAGACAAAGTCAAAATTGTTATGGAATATCACACTACTTATGAAATATTGAGTAGTGTACTCAAATAATTATTGGATTTAAGGGACAACCATGAAAAACCTATAGATAAATCACAATGAGACTTTGTGTAACCCATTTGTAGGCATTCAAGCACGAATGCATGTAGATTAGTTGGATAAATTATCATAGGACATCTTAGTCAAAATTTAAAATGTTAGGTAACTAATCACCATCATCAATAATGAAGACATTCATAACCCAATGGTGGTTCAAGTAGAATTGTGTATTTTTTCAACTATGGTGTGGGAAGTGATGATAGACTAGAAGATGTTAAATCAGGACTTGTCCTAGCTTGACACCTCCATTTAACAAATTTTTGATGAGCCATAAGACATTCCCCCACATTACTTGAAACAAGTAATTCAATAAAAGAAGAGTTCCACAAGCACGTAACTAACTATCTAGTAACCATAAAATACTCCACCAATAGTTTTTAGGACCAAGTATTTCATCCACTCCTCTAGTAGGTCCATCATTACAATAAATTATCACACAACCAACACAAAGTATGCTTCCACTTACATAATTATAATTTTGTAGTTTTCACAAATTTTTGGTATAATTTTGTATGATGACCTTAAACATTAGGATAAAATCTAGGTTGGTTGAAAATTTGTAAAAGGTAGCCACCTAGTTAAGCTAGTCTATTGAAAACCTAAAAGGCTAGTAGGCTAGTATACTACTTAGTTAAAAACCTAAAAGGGTAACTATTAACTCACCAAACTGCAACCTTGGGAGCGTATTGTTTAAACCTCTCCAAGTTTGGGGTAACATGGGATTTTCCCAAAGTTGTGGGTGACTTGTGGATGGGCTAAACTGCTAGTTTATGTGGTTAGATCCCCTAGTGCATCCATTATGTCTTAGATCCTAAACTACTAATTTTCCAAGGTGAAAAGGGAGAAAGAAACATGAATTGAAATCTAATATAAGTAATCTGATGCACAAATGTTATTTATTCACTCTATTTGACCTCTTAACAACATTAATAAACTAGTAAAGTAACTGAACCACTATCTCCAATAGCTTTTAGGAATAAATGTTTCACATAAATTTATGCTAGATGATTAGAACATGAGGGTCATGAAAGGAATGTCTAATTCAAGATACTTACCAGTCTGATTCCACTCCAAGCTTAATCACCAACACTTTTACACACTATATGACCTACATAGAGCATCTAATAGAATCTAGGTGAGGAAGGACCTATAAAGGGAGAAAACCTATCACTTATGCATATCAAACAATCATATAACACACTAGATACTAACATGATGAAGCTGAAACAATCCTTGTAATATCTCAAGAGGTGACAAGGTATAAATTTGGGTAGAATCTCTTCATACCTATTAGAGGGGTGAATACAATGGCCTAAGAGCCTAGTTTTATATAATAATTAGAAGGTTAGAGAGGAAAATATTATATCTGAAGGTTAATAATGACCATTATTCACTCCATCATCAGTTAAAAGTCTTAACAATAATTCCATGTTCCCTTCTTGTGTTGCCTTCATGATTGGCGGTCTTCAATGAGAATTTGATGTAGATATGGAGTAGTGGAGGTAGATTCAAACTGGTTTGATCTCATCAAAATAATTTACATGACAATTTTTTCAAGTACCCTCTCCTCATGATAATTATATATGTGTATTATGATCCAATTAGCCTTTATGAATCATGAAGTAGCATCCTCTCCTTTGCATGTTGACTAGGCTTGGAAAATTTCCATTTCCTCCATAATATCCACGAGAAGTGTGCCTAATCATATTCATAAGGCATTTAAATGGTTTTATGAATTTGATATCACTCCCTTATCATCCCCTCTATGCCAAAATTATCTTCTCTTATTGCCAAAATAGGCTTATTAGGCAACTAGGCCTAGTTACTTGATTGCAAGCTATTTGGATGGCCATGAGACCTTAATAGGAGCTTTATAAAGGGCAAATCAAAATTTATTAGACATTAATTAACATTTTAAATCATGAAATGTGCTTTACCAACAATATACACCTATAACATTGCCCATCTAGATGACTAGGTCACCTCTTAATAACTTTTCTAGACTGCCTATTTGGTACAAACCTATATGAGTATTTTAGGAAGGATTTGTTGAGCATGGTCATTGATGTTTGGTTGTAATTTATTTTAAAATGATCATGTTGTACTTATTCATTAATGACAAAGTTATCATATTTATGTTTTGGAGTGATATGGCATGTTTTCAAGTCTGTAGGGATAAAGAAGTTGTGAGGCATATATGGATGTCTTGATGAAGTCTTGATTTGTCATTTGATCATTTATAATGAGAAA
The DNA here is from genome assembly GCA_037957365.1 of Torreya grandis. Taxonomy (NCBI): domain Eukaryota; kingdom Viridiplantae; phylum Streptophyta; class Pinopsida; order Cupressales; family Taxaceae; genus Torreya; species Torreya grandis. Next base: position 1,391,631 of record JARHVA010003940.1, on the reverse strand, counting down.
CATGCATATTATAGATTAAGATAAGTTATACCATCATTGTAAATAATGTATATATGTATGATATATCAAGTTTGTGCATTTATTGCATGTACTCAAAAAGTCAACAGCGGGCAAATGTTTTCATGGTGATGTTGTCTATAGTGCCGAGAAGGTACCCAGAAGATTTGGGGTCCTGAAGTGTTTTATAGCTTGAGATATAAATATTTTAAGTTTATATAGAAGATTATGAAGGGATAGATACCATCAAGTTTAACCAAGTTGAAGTATGAGGTTAACTAGTTAGTAGATCTAGCAATATATGTTAAATCATAGATCTTGATCCAATGGTGCATGTAAAAGTCAATATGTCAAAGAATGGTCATGCTAGTGACATGTGTCACATTATTAGAGATTAGATAGAATATAAATGGTTAGTGTATGATCATGTAGTTATAATATTGATAGATTGAGTTCAGTCAAAGATTTAATGTGTGTAAAAGGCATGCAAGGATGCCAAGTGGCACAATCACAGGAGCTCAAATCAAAGCTCAATGGTGAAGATTGCAAGGTAAATAATAGGCTAATATATGGAGATAAATAGTGTGTATTTGGTCAATATTTATATGGTACATGACATGAGGTCAACCTATCTAATGTTTAACATCTACTCAGTGATCATTGGAATTTGAATATTTGAATTTGTGAGGGAGAACCAATTTACAATTTTTGAGCTATAACTTCTGATATATGCAGAATTTGATCATGGTGTAAAAGAAAAATTTGTTGAGGAATTCAAGGTGAATCCAAATAAGCTAGTTGTAAGGTCTGATTTTTTATATAATCAAATTTATATAGATTCAAAATTGACTATTTATTCATTATTGGTGTTATAGTGTACAAAATGGTATTTGAGCAAATTATGTATTAATAGAAGAATGTTTTGGTGGGTGTAATGAATTGAATATGTCTTAGATATCATATGGAGTGGACCCATGTACTTTAAAGGGATATTATGCTCTTAATTTTCTAAATGAAGTTCTAAATGGGTGAATATATCTTCATGAGATCTATAAGGTCTAATAAGGCCTAATTAAAAGGTGTAGCTACTTAAATGTGACCCATAGATACTATGGCTAACTTGTGAGAATGGTATTGAGATTTGTTATATGTCTTAAAGTCTAAATAAAGTATTATCACTTACCTAGATGATTGATATGCAAGTAGACTCTATATATAGTGGAGACCAAGATAATGGTTTGTAGACTTGAATGTGTATGTTTTGAGAAAGCAGAAGATAGAGGTAAAGGAAAGATATTAGAGAGAGTGTTGTCATGTCCCCTTTTTTGTGGACATTGATAGGTTTGATGATTAGCTTATTATGTGACCTTCATAGGCTAATATGATGGATAGAGGGTCATAATGGAGCTTGGCTTGACTTTGATTCACAGAATTTCTACATTTGGTTTTCATTCAGGGTATTTCAGATGCATTGAGCCTGAGCTCCTACTTTTTAGGGATATTTGATATGCAGTGGAGCACCTTTATTTTGGTATGGTCATATGCGGAATCACTCCCTGATTCACCTGCTTCGATCGGTTTGAGGATCCGACGTATATTGAGGGAGATATTAATATTTGATTGATTTAATCAAATATTAATTATTTGGTCTCATTAATAATTAATTATTAATTATTAATTATTTGCTCTAATTTTAAATTAGAAACCCTAATGCTAATTTAAGAAAACCCTAATTAGGGCAAGCATATCTTTTGAGGGTATAAGGGTTTCACATGGAGGCCATTATTGATTATGCATGCATAGATTATTGATTATTGAAAATTGAAGAAATTCTTCTGTGAAGACTGAGCCAAGGGTTCCAGGATTCCATTTGCAGTGGAGAACGTCAACTCTTCATTGTGTGCGATTCAGAGGTTGTGAAAGATCAGCCGATCTATTGCCAAATTGAGAGATAGCTTCATCCAGAAGTTATCACAGAATTCCAGGGTTGAGAGATAACTTCACTCAGAAGTTATCATAGTATTACAGGTATTTGAGAGATAACTTCACACAGAAGTTTATCACAGAGCTTTCCAGGTATTTTCTTTATTTAGTTTTGATCCAATAAGTTATACAGAGATAGATCTTGTGTTAGAATCTATATTCGTGAGATCAGGGTGTTCAGCAATCAGGGATTAAGAGGAGACAGGTTGGCGACCGTACCAAGTCCGTACAGGCCCGTACAGATCCACATCAGAAACCGGCATCGGCAGAGAGAGCTTCCGGTGACCGACATCGGTCGACTGAAGACCGACGTCGGCAGAAAGCCGTCCGACAGAGACCGACGTCAGCGAGATATCGACCGACGACGGCGTCTGTGTGTCGACACAGAAGGGCCGAGACTCTTCCAGATTCAGATTTTCACTCCCAGATTTGCAAAACCAGGGGTTTCAATACTGTATTTCATGTTCTATATGCATAAGAAAGGACTTCAATTATAATAGTATAAGGACATCTTTTGTAATCATCTGAATGAATGATAAGAGCTGTGATTTGTCTATGCATGTTTGAATCTTGTTTGCAAATTGTATCTTGTTCAGAGCTTTAGAGTATATATATTCCCAATTGGTTGGGGATATTACAGTGGTATCAGAGCTTTTGAGCAAATAAGAGAGCCCCTAAGTAAGGGACATTACAATGGTATCAGAGCCAAATTCCTGCCATCCTGTTGGGCACATCAGAGCCAAATTCCTGCTGTCCTGTGGGGCACATCAGAGCTAATGTCTTGCCATCTTGTTGGGTAGTTTGGGTAGATTGAATCAGCGAAGGATCATGATGCCTTCATATACTCAAAAACAGTGGGACAATGATATGAAGACGCTGGAACACAGTTTGAAGCAGTTGGATGAAACCCAGAAGAGGATGAATGAAATTCTTTCATATCCTACATCCAAAAACAAATCCGCACGGTATATGACAGCGAAGGAGGAGTGGGAGTTAGTACCACCTCGAATTCAGAAGTTGTTGCCTTTTGATTGCTTTGTTAAGCATAGGAGAGAGCACTACAAATCACTTCAACGAAAGAGTAGCATGTCCCATGATTATTATGATTATGAGATAGGAGATAGTGAAGATGAGGATGAGTTTGATGCTTGCACTCAGAGTGTACAGGGGTGCTCAGATGTTAGTGCATTGAGGGTTGATGATCTCTCAGTTATGACAAAGATTGTAGAAGAGTCCCAGGATCCGATTATTGCAGATGATACTCAGGAGACTGCAGTGGACAGTTTTGAGGACTTAGTTTCACCAGTCGTTTCTCTCAGTATGGAGGAGTTAGACAGTGATGCTACAGTTGTTGATACTCCGTATGTTGATATGAGCTATGGAGTTGATTCACGGAGTATGGATGGTAGTACTCCAGAGATCAGTGATTCTGAGTCTACTCTTTTGGACCATGCATTAGAGGAGGATTGTAGGGGACAGTCTAGCCAGTGCCACCATGTGTCTAGTCAGCTGAGAGTTAGTGAGCGAGACATTGCTACCGCTTGCAAGCATTTCGATGATGCTCGTCAGTTATTAGCAGTTTATGGATGGGGTTCTCCTACTAGCATCGAGCAGGGAGGTAGTTATTTGTCCTTGACAGAGATCCACTCTTTATGGGAGGCTATCCAGATTCTGAGACAGGATTATATGCACTTGGTCACCGATAGAGATTATCTTATGGAGTGGGGTAGCACAGCATATGATGCATTGTTGGTCGAGGAAGATAAGGTGAGTGAGCTTACTCAGCAGCTAGAGGTGACTTCTGAGATTCTTGAGACTACGCAGTTAGCTTATGAGGAGTCACAATTTCATTTGGCTGAGATGACCATGGAGTTAGAGCATTTACGGTCTTCACCAGCGCCAGAGTCAGAGGTTAGTACATTAAATGTTGTTGGTGAGTACGTTCCTATAGTTGTAGCTAAGGAACATGTTGTTGAGGCTGACACACCGGTTCAGGATTTGGGAGTACCTGGTTCTGATGAGTTTGGGATACCTCTCCAGATTGATTCTTCTCACACAGATGACAGTGTGGTCCAGTTGATTGTGCCACCATTATAGAGGGATCAGTTATGGGATGGATTAACACCATCTTTTGTAGATAGGATTTGCAGTTGCCAAGTACACAATCTACAGTATCGACACATCCAGGGCAGTTGTGATTTCAGAGATTGGTTGAGTTGTGTTTGCCAATTTGATTATGGGTCCCTCTTTGTTCTACTTCTGTTGATGTTACAGGTACTTGCATTAATTCACAGCAGTGCAGAGCATAACTACATTTGGGATCCAGGTGGATCGAGTAGTTCATTGTTCCGAGATTGCTTGGGGACAAGCAATTTTTGGAGGGGCGGATTGTCATGTCCCCTTTTTCGTGGACATTGACAGGTTTGATGATTAGCTTATTATGTGACCTTCGTAGGCTAATATGATGGATAGAGGGTCATAATGGAGCTTGGCTTGACTTTGATTCACAAAATTTCTACATTTGGTTTTCATTCAAGGTATTTCAGATGCATTAAGCCTGAGCTCCTACTTTTTAGGGATATTTGATATGCAGTGGAGCACCTTTATTTTGGTATGGTCATATGCGGAATCACTCCCTGATTCACCTGCTTCGATCGGTTTGAGGATCCGACGTATATTGAGGGAGATATTAATATTTGATTGATTTAATCAAATATTAATTATTTGGTCTCATTAATAATTAATTATTAATTATTAATTATTTGCTCTAATTTTAAATTAGAAACCCTAATGCTAATTTAAGAAAACCCTAATTAGGGCAAGCATATCTTTTGAGGGTATAAGGGTTTCACATGGAGGCCATTATTGATTATGCATGCATAGATTATTGATTATTGAAAATTGAAGAAATTCTTCTGTGAAGACTGAGCCAAGGGTTCCAGGATTCCATTTGCAGTGGAGAACGTCAACTCTTCATTGTGTGCGATTCAGAGGTTGTGAAAGATCAGCCGATCTATTGCCAAATTGAGAGATAGCTTCATCCAAAAGTTATCACAGAATTCCAGGGTTGAGAGATAACTTCACTCAGAAGTTATCATAGTATTACAGGTATTTGAGAGATAACTTCACACAGAAGTTTATCACAGAGCTTTCCAGGTATTTTCTTTATTTAGTTTTGATCCAATAAGTTATACAGAGATAGATCTTGTGTTAGAATCTATATTCGTGAGATCAGGGTGTTCAGCAATCAGGGATTAAGAGGAGACAGGTTGGCGGCCGTACCAAGTCCGTACAGGCCCGTACAGATCCACATCAGAAACCGGCATCGGCAGAGAGAGCTTCCGGTGACCGACATCGGTCGACTGAAGACCGACGTCGGCAGAAAGCCGTCCGACAGAGACTGACGTCGGTGAGATATCGACCGACGACGGCGTCTGTGTGTCGACACAGAAGGGCCGAGACTCTTCCAGATTCAGATTTTCACTCCCAGATTTGCAAAACCAGGGGTGTCAATACTGTATTTCATGTTCTATATGCATAAGAAAGGACTTCAATTGTAATAGTATAAGGACATCTTTTGTAATCATCTGAATGAATGATAAGAGCTGTGATTTGTCTATGCATGTTTGAATCTTGTTTGCAAATTGTATCTTGTTCAGAGCTTTAGAGTATATATATTCCCAATTGGTTGGGGATATTACAGTGGTATCAGAGCTTTTGAGCAAATAAGAGAGCCCCTAAGTAAGGGACATTACAAGTGTGCTATTTAGATGGAATAAAGTATAAAACAAATTAAGGATAATAAAAGAAGACTATAGAGATCTAAAAGGGTGTTTTGGATGTATTAATTATATGATCAAGGTTATGTGTGTATGATGAGTTGAGAGAAAGGTTTTATAAATTATGTCTCCAATCAAATTGCTCTGTAATCAAAATTCTAGAGTTATTGATTCAATAAGGTGTTGTGTGGGTGCTCAACATATATAATAAGTGGGTGTTCCTTGTGAAGTGGGTTCTTCACTAAAAGGGTCTTATGTTTGTGATCATCTTATAGGATAAGTAGTCCATGTGTTTGCAGGCTTGAGAGTGGGTTTTATTCCCCAAGAGGGTTTCCCATGTAGATCTTGTGTTATGTTTGATATTGCATCATCTTTATTATTCATTGTTATAAACATATTGTATGTTTCATGAATGCTTTTAGTGATTGATTAAAAGTTTGAAATAATTGCATTTGAAGTTTTAAATATCTTGAATTACTATTTCACCCCCCTCTTAGTGATTGTAGCTCCAAAAATTGGTATCATAGTAGGACCTTATTAAAAGTTTAACCACTTGAAAGTGATATAAGGTACAATATTTCAAGTTAATAGATGCAATTTTTCTCTACAAATCCAGCACCATTGTTTAATGTGTTAAATTATGATTTATGTAGTACAAGGATGAGGGCATACATTATGTCTCTAGGGTTTCATATTTGGCAATCTATCATGGTTGGTTACACTACACCAATTACACCAACTAGAGATGATGACAAGAATTTAAGTGAGAATAATTCTAAAGCTATTAATTCTATCATTTTTGGTCTATTTGAGGTTGAGTTCACCAAAGTGATCTATTACAAGTTTATTAAGGAAATTTGGGTCAAATTACAAACTATCTATGAAGGAGACTCTAAGGTAAAATTGGATAAGTTATAGACCTACCAAAGGAAATTTTAAGGTCTCAAAATGAAGGAAGAAGACATAGTGGCATCTTATCTTCTAAGGGTTGATGAGGTAGTAAAAATGATCAGAGGTCTTGGAGAGATCAGTGATGAAGCTACTATAGTACAGAAGGTATTGAGGACTCTTACACTTAGGATTGTTTCTAAAGTCTCTACCTTAGAATAAATGCATGATCTCACTAAGTCAAAAATGGATGAATTGCATTGAATCCTTAATGCCTATGAGATGAGAGTTGATGAGGATAGACTTCCTATGAAGGAAGCATCCTTCAAGGTGATCAAGGAAACAAAGGCTAAGAAGAACAACTTAAGTCTTGAAGATTTTGATCTTAATGAAGATCAACTTGAATCCATGATTGTAAGAAAATTGAATGTAGGATAAAGTAAGTATGAAGGAAAACTTCATTTCAAATGTTATTTATATGGTAAAGTTGGTCATTTTTTAGATAGATGCCCAAGTATAGACAAGTCTAAACACAAAAAAGCTACTAAGGAATATGATGATGATGAACACAAGAAATTTAAGGGTCTTAGTAAGTACAAAAATTTCTTCAGTAAGATAAATAAAAATAAGGAATCATACAAAGGTAGTAAGATCCTTTATCATGAATAAGATAGTAAATCATCTGCAAAAGAAGTAAACACATTTGACAGTGATGATTCTTTTTATAATAATGACATGGAGACATTGTTCATAGATCTTAGTGATTATGAAGGTGAATGTTCTTTAATTATATATTTATTTGGAAAAGATATCTTAGAGGTATAAGATGATAAAGTCACACATAAAGATAAATATCTAGATATTTTGGAAGAAATGAAGATACTACAAGGAAAGAGCAAGAACCAAGATTCCTTGATCAAATCTTATGAGGAGAAAATTTGAAATTTTTAAGGAAGGTTGAGTAATTAAGTCAAAGAGCATGATGAGATCAAAAAACAATTTGAAACTTAGGTTTGTACTCTTAATGAATAATTAAAGAGTAAAAATGAAGAGTGTATCATGTATCAATTAGAAATAGAGTCTTTGTAGATGAAACTAGATCAAGCTATGATCAAAGATATAGCTAACAATTTAGATAATAAGGATGAATTAATGAATGCTCTTGATTATCTAAAGATTGAGAAGAAAATGAATAAAGAGATTGTGTCAAAAATTAAGGACTATGAAGAACAATTCAATGTGTTTGATCCAAGAATGAATGAAGACACCGAGGAGCATAAAGATATAGTCAATCATCTCAGTTGTCAATTGGAAATCCTATCTACAAGACAAAAATCTAAAGAAGATGAATATTCAAGGTATGTAATTGAAAATGAGTCTTTAAAATTTTAGTTAGACAAGACATCCTATAAAGTGAAGGCATTTATGAAGTTTGAAAAGATCTCAAATGATTTTGACAATATTTTGAGTAGTAAAAAGCATGCAAGTGATAAAACTAGTCTTGGATACAAATAAGAACAAAAGCATGTGACTCAAAAAAAGATAAAGGTTGATATGAACAAGGAAAATCAGAATTTGAAGATCAATCATTAGTCAAGAAATGAAAGTATTGGCAAAATGAAGATAAATCAGATCAGATAAGCAAATTTTATGAGGTATGCAAATTTCAATCATTATTGTTACTCTTGCAATCGATTTGGTCATAGGTCAAAAGATTGTAAAATATCCTAAAAGAATGAATTTGAATGAAATTATGAGAAAGACAATGACAAGCATGGATAACATCATGACTCAAGATATTCAACATGTTCTCAAGGAAAGAATGACATCTTTTGCTGTAAGTGTCAAGGATTGGGTCAAGTGTTGTAATATATTCATTAGAGGACCAAATGATCAGGTAATTAATCATGAAAATTCAATATCACAAGGTATGTAAAATATAAGAAACCTAATTTGTTTTAAATGTCATGAGAGAGGTCACATAGCAAGGTTCTACAAGAATGATCAATATTTTACTTCAAAGATTATTTATCCTATCATGAGGACGAGTTATAGTGAATGGAGGCATAAATAGGTAAATGAAAAATAGGCTCAAGGTGGATTATTTTCCATGTCAAAACAAGGAACAAGTTCAAGTATCAAGGAACAAGCCTTATCTACCCAAATGGATAAGTAAATCTATCATGATCTTGAGATAAAAGAAATAAATAAGATTAATAGCTAATTCAAAGATAATATTAAGATGAGGAAGGATTACAAGTCAAGTAAGAGCATGGAGATATGGGAATCTCCTAAGTTTTATTATATTTTGTCCCTTTATGTCAAGTGGGTGTGTCTAACTATGATTCTTAGGAGACAGTTGTCATATGTGGAAGCAAGTATATGTGCTATAGGTAATGTTCAAAATGCCAAATCAATATAAAGGTATGATTTTCTTTAGTTTAATAATATGCAAGGTATGTATCCACTAAGGGGGAGCATGTGTAAGATTTTTGTATAATTATGGTTTTAAAATAGATGTCATGAGATGGATCTTAATGTTAAGGGGATATTTTTAAGCTCTATGAGCAGTTTGTTAGGTCTAAGGATCAGAGAAGTCCAAATTTAGATTGGTACATGTCAAAAGAGGAATAATTGACTCATATGATTGAAAGTATGTAAGTATCCTAAGCATCTTAATAGTACTTTAATGCATACATGTTTATAAGGAATTATTTTTAGTATATTGAGGAAGAGAACCTTTGTCATTAATGTCAAAAGGAGAGAAATATTGGAATGGAGTTTAAATGAAGTCATTCTGAGGGTGTTTTGCCATCAATGGCAAAGGGGGAGATTTTTTTAGCATGGTCATTGATGTTTGGTATTAATTTATGTCAAATAGAGAATTTTTTACTAATGAATTAATGATAAAGTGATTAAATTGATGGTTTAGAGAGATATAACACATTTGTAGATCTGTAAGGACAAAGAAGAAGTTGTGAGGTATCCATAGATGGTTTTGATAAATTATTGATTTTTCATTTGATCATTTGGAATGAGAAACATGCATATTATAGATTAAGAGAATCCATACCATCACTACATGTCATCCAGACATGTATGATCCAACAATTTTGTGCATTTAGTTTAGGTACTAAAAAATTCCATAATGGTAAATTATTTTCATGATGATGTTGTCTATAGTCCCAAGAAAGTACCCTAAATATTTGGAGTCCTGAAGTGTTTTTTAGCTTGAGATATAAATATTATAACTTTATATGGCAAATTGTGATGGCCCAAAGTCGATCAAGTTTAACCAAGTTGAAGTCTAAGGTCAACTAGTCAGTAGATCTAATGGTGCATATTAAATCATAGATCTTGATCCAATAGTGCACGTAAAAGTTAATCTATCAGAGAATGAATGCACTAGTGACATGTGTCACATTATTAAAGCTTGGAAAAAATATCAATGGTGATCATATGATCATGTAGTCATAATATTGATGGAGTGAGTTGAGTCAAAGAGTCAATGTGTGTAGAAGGCATGCAGGTCTGCCAAGTGGTACAATTGTGACAGCTCAAATCAAAGATAAATGGTGAGTGTTATAAGGTAAATACTAGGATGATTCATGAAGATTTATGTTGAATATTTGGTCATTATTTCTAGGGTGCATGAGATGAGGTCAACATGTCCAATTATTAACAGTTGTTCAATGATTGTTATAATTTGAATATTCAAATTTATGAGGGAGAACCATTCTACATTTTTTGAGCTATAACTTTTGATATATACATAATTTGATCATGATTTAAAAGGAAAAGTTGTAGATTAATTCAAGTTTCATATATATAACCTAGTTATAAGGTTTGAATGTTTTTATAGTAAAATTTATGGAGCTTCAAAGTTGACTATTTGTTCATTATTGGTGCTATAGTGTACAAAATGTTATTTGAGCAAATTGCATGTTAGCAGAAGAATGTTTTGGTAGGTGTAATGACTTGAATATGTCTTATATATAATATGGAGTGGACCCATATACTTTAAAGTGATCTTATGTTCTTAAATTTATGTATTAAGTGCTAAATGGGTGAATATGTCTCCATGAGACCTATAAGGGCTAGTAAGGCTTAATTGAAAGGTGTAACTGCTTAAGTGTGACCCATAGATGCTATGGCTGACCTATAAGGATGTTATTGAAAAATTTTATATGTCTTAAGGGATAATTAAAGTATTATGGATGACCTATATTATTTATATGCATGAAGACTCTATATATATTAAAGACTAAGGTAATGGTTTCTAGACTTCAATGTGTATGTGTTGAGAGAGTAGAAGATAGAGGTAAAGGAAAGAGATTAGAGAGAGTGTGATAAATGGATGGAATGAAGTATATAATATATTTAGGATGAGTGAAGAAGACTAGAGACATCCAAAAGGGTATTTCAGATGTATTGCTTATATCAAAAGGTTGTGTGTGTATGATGAGTTGAGAGAAAGATGTTATAAATTATGTCTCCAATTAGATTGGTTTGAAATCAAAATTATAGAGTTGTTGATCTAATAAGGTGTTAAGTGGGTGCTTAACATCTATAACAAGTTGGTTATTGTTCACACTTATGGGTGCGTGCTCTTTGTGAAGTGGGTGATTCATTAAAAGGGTCTCATGTTTGTGATCATTTTATAGGTTAAGTATTCCATGTGTTTGCAAGATTGAGAGTGGGTTTTATTCCCCAAGAGGGTTTCCCACGTATATCTTGTGTTATGTGTGTGATATTTCATCATATTGATTATTCATTATTATGAAAATTTGTATGCTTTATGAATGCTTATGGTAATTGATTAAGAGTTTGAAAGAATTGTATTTGAAGTTTGAAATATCTTGAATCATTGATTCACCCCCCTCTCAGTTAATGTACCTCTAATAAGATTATGATTTTTTCATGATTTGAGAAGGTGAAATATACCTCACACTACCTCCTTCCATGATATGCAATACCTCATGTCACTCTATACCTTGAAAATATCATTCAGCCTTGAAAAAATAGTATTTCATATGGGTCTATACAATGGTTTGTATAGACCAATGCCATGGATGGGAATTAATTTGAGTGTAAAATCAGTTCTATGAATCTCTAAGACCAATTCAAGGCATTTGAGTGCATTACCTTTGGGTTTTCTTCAATCAGGTTTTTATTAGGGGATATAGGATTTTAGTAGCCTACCATCTTAATGATGATTCATAAAGTATAAGCCTCAAACTCAAGACTTATGTCCATGGATTTTAATCCCATAGACCCCTTTAAAAATCCTAAATTGGTCATGGTCCCATGAAACTTGTATGGTTCATATTGAGTGAAGGTTGGTAGCCCTCAAGCTCTTGGTAGGCATTCTAGGTGGTTGATAGTATTAGAGAATGTTCATAGAGTTGGGACCCTAAATCATACTATTTATTCTATGGATATTAAGTATATAAGTGTCCCCAACTCCCCCTAAGATAATTGGGTTTGATTCATCCTTCCATGTAAGATATGAGCATTGGAATATACAAGTTGACCTAGATGACTGTGGTAGTATAGCTTTAGAGAGGTGATAGGAATAAATATGATACTTTCTTACCCTTTGTTTGAGGTCAAGGATGGCTTTAGGTCTCTACCTAGATTGATTTTTATCCACCTATAGGTGAATTGGTGACTCCAATATTACCAAATCACTCATTTTATATCATTTCTCACCTCTTGAACTTGTTTCCAACTGTCATGACAACTAATTTAGTCCCTCTCATATAAGTTTATCTTGAATGCCATTACTACCATGTCTGAGTGCTTGATTAGTTATGTTAAATACCTAGAGTAGGCTCTTCTCTCCTTATACAATGATGATGAGGTTGGAATATAATATGACATGTTCTTGGGGTTGATAAAACCTATTATCTCTCTAACTTGTACCCTACAAGGAGGTTGTTTAGTCCTACCTTCAAGGTTGGGGTAACATGGGAATAACCGAAGGTTGTGGGTGACCTATGACTGGTCTAGACCTCTATATTATGTGGATATCTCCCTTGGTACATATATTTAGATCAATTCACTAATAACTATTATTTATGGGGTGAAAATGGATAGAGATATCATATAATAAACCTAATCTAAGGGTGGTGATGCACCAATATGTCTTAGCCACTCTATTTGAACTTAAACAACATTAATGGACAATTCATATAATTGAGTCACTATATCTAATGGATTTTAGGAAACAATGTGTCATATAGAGGATAGTTTGTATGACTATATCATGAGGGCAATGAAAGGAAGGCCTAGTTCAAAGCACTTACAGTCAAACTTCCACTCTAAACTCAGCCATCAACATCATAACACACTAGATGACCTACATAGAGAACTTATTAGCATCTAGGTGAGGCTTGGACCTATAAAGGGATAAATTCTACCACTTTTGTATATCAAAAAAACATATACACACTAGAAACTAATCATGAATAAGATGAAACATTCCATTAACAGTCCAAGAGGTCTACAAAGTACAAATCTAGATAGTTTTTTCTCATACCCAGTCAAGGGATACAAATAAAGGCCCTAAAGCCTAAATAAATAGAAGAATGAGAAGGAAAAGAGAGGGAGATTGAATTTATTTTATATTTATATGTCATAAATTACCATGTCCCACTAATACTATAGTTTCAATAGTTACAACAATCCTTCATATGTCTCTTAATGCTTTGGTATTCACAAATGGGCCTTTGAGGCATTGAGGTAGTGTGGTGGAGGCTGGGTTAGAATTGGTTGAGCCACTTAAGATCATGGAAATTCCAAAATATTGATAATTACTCTTCTCCTATTATTTATAAGGTGTGAATGAGGTGTCATTATGCCTACATGAGGCATTGAGCAACCCACCATCTCTTATGTATGTTGATTAGACTTGAAACTACCTCTTCCTCCATGATGACCATGGAATGTGTATCTGAATTATTTAATATATAAATTAAAATATTTAATGTGACCCTTAATTAACTCCTATCAGCACCTTCATGCCATTTTGCATCTCTTGTTGTTGAGTTAAAAAGGCCTAATAGGCCACTATGCCTAATTATTTGATTATCCATTGATGAATGATCATAGACCTAAATAGAAACCTTAAATAAGTTGAATGGGCCTATTTAATTTCTGAATAAAATGTTTATACCATGATCCATACATTTACAAGAAACATACATCTATAATTTTCCCAATCTAGGTGACTAGGTCACCTTCGATTAGCTCTCATGGACTGGCTCTTTTGCATAGACTAGTAGGAATAATTCTAAGGATATTTTTGAATAGTTTTGGGTCTAATAAAATTAAATATATATAATACTACCCATTCCAATAGTTTTCAACTCCTCAACAAGCTTTGTACCCTATTTTATACTCAAAACATTGAAAAAGTACCATTTTTTGACAAGTTTGTACATTGTCTATACAGACCAGTATCATGCTTAGGGTATCTTCTAAGATGAATAGGTGATACAAGTATTTATAAAGTAAATTTATAGTGTTTTATTTCAAATATATCCCCATTTCCAAAGTTGGGTCTATCTTAGGGTTTAAGTAGGGTTTTAGAGGTCTACCATATTAATTATGGTTAATAAAAATTAGACCTCTAATCCCAAACTTATGGTCATGTATGTTTAGTACATAGGTCCCCCTAAAACACTTGAAAATATCTGGGTCACATGCATCTTGTATGTGGAGATATGAATAGAATATAGTGGACCTTGAACTCCTTGCAAGCCTTCTACACATGTCTTCGATTTTAATAATGATTCATAGAGGTGGCCCCCTAAAACCAAGTCTTTCCTCCATGGATGTTGATTTCATAGGGGTTCCCAATGAATTATAATATCATTGGCCTTAATTCCATTTATGATGAAATATATGAGTAATTTAAAGTGTAGTTCAAGGCGGCAACCTTAGACTATGTAACACAAGTTAGGAGTAAAAACCCAATTTGAAATTTTGATTGCATTATTCTATATTAAACAAAATTTTATGAACTTTACCAACCTCCTAAATCTTCTCCTAATGTTAGTCCTATATATGAGGGTCTGGGTTGGTCACCAAGATTGAGGATGGAATATTGAGTAGCTAAGAATGGCTTTAGGCCTAATGAGCCTAAACTAATTATCAAAGGTTTTAGTTACTTATATGTAGTTGATGGTCTAAAAATTATCATGTTACACTAATCCCACATATTTATAAATTTCTAATCTATTCCCAATTGAGTAAACTCTATCTCTATTTCCATTTTTTGATGTGATTACTTGTAGGTCTCACTACTAGTTTGAGTGATTGACAATAATGTAGGGAGTTGAATGGACCTTTATTTCCTTCACTTTAATATTTATTGGATTGAATTGGAGAAATATGTATTACTTATATAAAAACACCCTTAGGATTAGGGTCTCCTTCAACTTTGCATACTAAATGCCCTCATATAGTTAGGTCTAGGGTTTATAGGAGGTTAAGCCTTTGTAGCCTTAAGGGATTGATTGAGTTATTTTTTTTCTTCACTAGAGGTTATTATTACCTAGAACATTATCAAATTTCTCTCTTGATGACTCCAAACCCTAAAAAATTCCTTATTCATGCATTTATCTCTATATTTCAATCACAATCCTATATAGGCCTCTCTAGGCCTATGTAGACAATTAGGTTCTCATTGCCCCTAAGGACTGAAACTTATAAATTAAAAAAAAGATATTATTATGAGGAAAATAAAAAAATATTCCTTATATCTTTCAACTTCACTTCTTTACATAGTTCAACACTCAACTCAACTCTTCCTCATATGCCATTGCTTTCTTGAAAATACCCTTTAGGCCTAGTAAACCTCATTAGCTTGTTAAGGATATTTGACATCTCAAGGCATTAGATCATTATAAAAGGGTATTAGAGAATTTAATAAATGGTGTTAGATACCATATTATCACCTATAAACTTCACTCCTTTGCATTATTTCTTATACTTTCATCCTTATACTAAAGTTTTACCTATAGATAGCAGTTAGGTCTGCCTTGCATTGTAAGCATAAACCTTATCATTTACTTAGCATTTGAGATTATCAAGAATAAATTATCATGAAGTATATTACCATTAACTTATACATATATTTTTTGATATTCCTTCATCTTCATTTTACCCACTAAACATGGAAAATAACTTCAGATTATAGTCATAGGCCTATATACTAGTTGTTTCATGTAAATTTTCACTTAAGTTCTAAAGAAAGAGAGAAAATAAAATCAATACAAGTTATGGTAAAAATACCTTTTTTTTTTCATGAATTGAATCAAAAGATAATAAAAACTCCTATTTATCTTGGAAGGATGACATGTAGATAAAAAATCACTGAAGCAAACTTGTTTTTTGGATAGATAGTTGAGTGGATTGCCTAGCGAGAGCTAGATCCTAGAAGTGAGAGCTTCCTTAGGGGCTATCAATCCACCTATTTAAAACAATCAATTTGATAAAACTAGAAATAAGATAGTTTCATCAATAATACAAGATTAATGAAATTGAATACAAGAAAATCTTGTTTAGAAAAGAGACTAAAAATGATCTAATTAGTGATAAACTAATTAGTACTAGTGATAATGGGTCAAGGTATGGATCAAAAAATTAGAAAGGGCCCTCTGAATAGGCAAGGACATAAAAAATGAATTTAATTACATATAAGGGGGTTAAATTATCTTTCCATTTTTTGGTACCATAGGTGACCATCATCGATCATGAAACCATCATTAGTCAATGGTAACCATCACCGATTAGGTGACTATCACTAATTGGGGATAATCATCACCGATCAGGTAACTATCAACAATTTCTTGTTAGTGAATCTGGAAGTGAATTTGGGGTCTAGGTTTGTTTATTGATGGGATATGTGAAGTGGATTATGGGAGATAGCTTAGGCTTGTAATGAAAACTTGGTAACAAATACAAGAAAATGAATACTTGTCTTACCATAAATTAGTTGCTGGGTGGTTAATGTAGATTTTCTTGTTAGTGGAATCTATATTAATTCTAGTAGCGTAACGATACTTGGGATCTTAGTGGAGTTTTTATGGCAAGTAGGCCCCCTATGTGATGTATGATATCACTTGATAATGTGGATTGACCTACAAAAAGAGATTCTAGATACAAAGAGCTCTTGATAACAATTATAGATGGTTTGACCTCCCAGGCCTCTCTCTCTTATAAGCACAAGAAAGAGGTGGAAGTGGTTGTCCAAAATAGACTTGAAGAAGGATTATAAATATAATTCATCCACACAAAGGGATCACAACTCGATTTAGACTAATGTATTTAGAAAATAAATGTAGTGGTTTGTAGGTTACATGTTGAGTCTAGATTGTCTAAGCTGACCATCACTAGTTAGGGTGACCATCATCAATCACCCTAATAGTTTCCAATCAAGGACTTGGGAAAAAATATAGGTTAAAATGGTTGAAAAGGTGTGTTAATCCAAACAAGTGACTAACTTGGCTCTGGATTAGGTAATTAGGTTAGGCTAGGTATTTTTTTTGAACTTATAGGTGTAGTCAATAGAGGATCAAAAGAAACCAAAGATATTGTAATGACTAGGATCATGTGTGTGGTTTTATAATTTCTACATTTTGCCTATTTTTGTTATGTAGTTTTAATGAATGAGTAGTTAAATAAAAACAAATATTAAATCTAGATCTACTTGGTCCAAGAGTAGGAAGAGGCATTCCCCTTCAAACTGAGAGATGGTGAGATGAAACATAAGTGGGTATGAGTTTGATAATAGGTAGATGGTAGGTCATGATGTAGGTGACAAAAAGAAGGGTTGGACATATGTGACATAAACATAGGCATAAAATGTGATAAAATGGTGTGATATTTGAGATCATGTAAAAGACTAAAATTTCTAATGGTGGTACAAAGTAAGGGTCAGTGTTAAGGAGAATAAGTGACAAGTGAATCACATGACTGCCTAAAGGCATGGTGGTTTGGAACACTTGTAAATTCAAGTCATCTAAGTAAGTTTCATGTTCTTGGTGGGTATCCAAGGCAAGAAGTACTCCTAGGGAAAACACTAATGGGTAAGGTGTCATAGGTATATGAGATAGGAAGTGTTCCCATTTAGACACAAGTAAGTAATTGTGAATGAGGTGGCATAAAAAATAAAAGGTTAGCATGATAATGTTTTCACTATAGTCAAGGGACTAGGTAAAAAAAGTGTCACAAACTTGCGTACTAGATAGATAAAAATAAACCAATAATGAGGTGATGAGGTTATGGGGTTGGTGGTCATGGTGAAGTTGAATCCATGTGCACAAGGTAGGTGGATGCTACCTACATAGTTACATGGATGCAATATCCAACAAAACTTTAGACCAAATGTAGTTCTTCCCATGTGAGAAAGATATCGCTGATCAACTAGGTTGGTTGTTGGTAGGTACTAAAAAAGTGAGGTGGGGATCATGATCGATGATGGTTAGGGGAATGCTCTAAGGGTTTATCAACACTAGTCACCTTGATTGATGATAGTTAGGGTAAAAACCTAAAATCCACTAGGGTAAAATTAAAAAATGAGTTTCATTTTCACTTATTTGGACTTTTGTGCTTTTGCTTTAGTGAATTACACTAATTTTTGCATGTGGTGGGCCAAGGGTTGATAAGGTGGAAGTAAGCTAGTGGTGTACTTGTTGAGAAAGGATGGAGAGGATGGATACAAGTCAAGGATGTAGTAGAGTGGTTGGATGAGGCTTGAGGTCATGGTAACACTCCCAAAATAAGGTAGGGGATAAAATTAAATTGCTAGTTAGGGTAAGTTTTGAGATTTGTTAGTGATTATGCATTTTTAGGCTTGTTATGGAAGCTATAGGTGGGATTTTGGGAGGGGTGATGGGGGATAATATCCCATATATGTAGATATAACCCAGGCACCAACTCAGGTATAAGGAGATGGACAAGTAATAACAACACTTGTCATAACACAGACCCAGGTTATTGGTTTATAGGGATAGGTGGCTACATTACAGGGATAGGCAGCCACCCTATAGGGGTAGGTGTAGTATTTGAGAGATGAAAGAGACTGTACACATGATTCCCTTGTAACTATATTGGAGCTTAGATATTATGAAGCCATGTTGATAGATCAATTTCCCTAGGCCATGAAATATGTAGAGTATATAATTGGTTTGATCGGTGGGGTGACAATAGCTACTCTAGGCCAGTGGGCAGCCATGGTTGGATAGGAAGGGGATTCGTGGGGACTACCAATAGGTATAAGTACAATTATATGACTATATGGGGCCAATAATAGTGGTACAAATCTAGTTGAGGTTTGTGGGGGCCCATGATTATGGTTGGATATGTGATTATAATGCATTATTTAGATATCAACCTATATGTCAATATAACATGATGTATATTTTATTGAGAGAGAGAGTTTAATACATTAATACATGTATTATTTGTGACTATTTTATGTATATGATATATTAAATTTGATGTGTTATATATGATGGATGTCTATAGTTTATGTGATGTTGATGTTTTAATTTTGTTCATGATTATGATAGGATATGTCATGGATGGATACATGTTATGGCTCATGTTTATGGTTATATTAATTGAATGGTAAAAGGTATATGCTATGATATTTTGCTCATTGATTTGGTTGATGCTTGTGATTGTATAATGACATGCTTATGGTTTATGACGTGATTGATGTTCATGGTATGCTATGATATGTTTACATTATGTTTGTTTCATTGATAGATAAATGTCATCACTTGTTGGTAGAGCTCATGATGTACATGTTTTTGATGTGATGTGTATTGTACATGTTCATAGTGATAGGCTTACATAAACTAATAAGAGATAAGAAAAAGAACATGATGCCCTTTTATTGGTAAAGACTGACACAAAACCCAAAATGGATTGGCTTAGTGAAAATAAGCCTTTTAGATGCTTTACATTAGCATGCTTGGGTTGATAGATAGGGATCTTAATAACATTATGTCAAGTGAGCTCATAGTCCTGTGCATATGATATGTGGAGGAAGAATGGGTGAAACTAGAACCATTAGCAAGACTAGTATGTATTTTTTATAGGTGTCTAAAGACGTATATCAACAAGTCCATGTCTATATATAAAGTGTAGACTAATCAATGTAGGAAGTCTACTAAGGAGATTTGATTTTGGCTTGACAAATTTATTATTATTTATGAGATCCGATTGTGGCTTCTACATTTTTTTACTTTTACCTTTTTCTTTCGATAATTACTTTTGCCTGATGGTTGAGGGAAGATGATCGATGTGGGAAGCTTCTAAGAAATTACTAGCTTTGAATAATGCTTTATCTATCCATCCTTTTAGGGAGTGATCTTAATTTATATGGTTTGTTCAAATTCTTTTGATAGTTGTTCTTCAAGGGAGCATTCCACCTTACATTTTAAGATTTCAGACTAAGTTTTCAATAGCTATCCTTTAAGGGAGTAGTCTGTGGATGCTAGGTGTGATCCATGATTTGTTTTTAATATTTTTCTATTATTGTTGCTATTGATTGAATTTTTTTAACATAGAATTACTCATACATATTCAATGGATTACCTTTATGAAAGTAAAACTAAGCTAACATGATGATTTAACAGGAAAAAAAAGAGGTATAGATGGCAACAACCATAAGAGCCTATCTCAAAGAGATGGGAAGTACTATTAGAATCATGTCATAGATAGAGCCATGGTATCCATAGTTCAATATTAAGCTAAAATTATGATGGATAATCACTTGATTCAATTTTAATAAGTTACACTTAAAAAGAGGGAAATGAATGTGGTTGCAAGGGACAAACTCAAGTTAGACAAATGGTGATTATGATCTCTATCTAATAATAAAAGGGATGCAGACGTGAAACATTGAGAGTCTTAAGTTCTGGTTTGCCTTTAAGAGAGGAATAATGATAAGCTCTTGATCTATACTTATGGGTAATGATGTAGGGTCCAATCCAATTGAAAGTAAATTTTCCCCTTTTTCTTTTCTCCATATTAGTGACATGTTGGTTTTCCTTGAGGACAAGATCTTCAATGTTGAATTCTCAAACTTTCAGGTGTTTATTGTAGGTTCATTTGATTCACTCTTGATATACATGAAGATGGAAAAAAGTGGCTAAATGACACTCATTAAGTAACTCAAGTTGGGATAAATGTTCTTGATGGTAATGATCTTTTGAAACAAGGTTGTGCAAAGATATGTGAAGAGAAGGTATTTGGATTTCAAAAGGCAAGATAGTCTTAGCTATAAAGATGAGAGAAAAAGGTGTAGCACTAGTAGGGGTTTGGATGGTAGTAAGATATACCCATAGGGCAAAGGGGATGTGAAAGTGCCAATCCTAACCTAAGACATTGACCATTTTGGTAAGCATGTAGTTAAGGGTTTTTTTAGATGCTTTGACTTGTCCATTTTATTATGGGTATTAAGGTGATAGAAAGCTAATCTTAATACCAAATACATCACAAATGCCCTGAACTTGTTCATTTTTGAAGGATTTTTCATTATCAATGAAGATCTTATGGGGAGCACCAAAATGGTAGATGATATGGTGGGTGATGAATTCGACAATATTTTCATCTTTTATCAAGACAAGGGGAATAACCACCACCCATTTGGTGAAATATTCAGCTACGGTAATGATAGAATGATGTTATTATGAAAAGTGGGAGTTAATTTCATCGATAAGGTCTAGATCGCATTGTGAAAAGGGCCAAAAGTCTACAAAAATGCAAATACTATTACTAGGTGTGTGATGTAAATTAGCTTTTCATTGACATTTGACACACTTTTTCACATAATCATAGCAATATTGGTTAATGGTAGGCCAATAATATCCCAAGTGAAGGATATGCTTGGCCACAACAAGGCCACTAAAGTGACCCCTAAAGATACCATTGTGTTTCTCTTTGATGACGTGAGAGGCTTCTAGACCATGGAAGTAATGGAATAGGAGGACATCCAAGCCTCATTTGTAATTAATTCCTTCCATAATTTTATAATTAGAGGTAATTTGAATAAATGCCTAATGGGCATTCCTTAAGAGGTGAGAGATAACTATGCCAAGGTGAAAGTAGTCTAAGGTTTCCTAATACCAGAGGTCAGGTAAAATTTACTCCACACTAAAGATGGTTAGAGTGTCTAATTTGGTGTAGGAAGGTATAGTGAGGTGATGGACAATGATTGATAGTTTAGAGTTTGAGGGTACTGATGAAATTTGAGAGGTAAGAGAAGCCATGGTATCAGCAAATTTACTGGTGGACCGAGGGGTGGTTTGGATATGCTAATGTTTGAATGAGGATAAGAGTTTTATGATGATTTATCTATACATTTGCATCATTTCATTCTTACATTGGTAAATGTCATTAACTTAGTTGACCACAAGCTAAGATTCTCCAAAGATAGTGATTTTTCTAACTCCTAAGGCTAAGGTGGTCTGTAGACCTATTACTAAGGCTTCATACTTGGCCATATTATTGATGCATTTGATGTTGATTTGAAATGACAAAGGAAGTGGTTCAATGATAATGGGGATAAGGATGATATCAACTCCCCCACCATGCTAACATTTAGAAATGTCAAAAAACATGGTTACTAGATTATTGAAATCTACTTGAGATAGACTTAGGATTGACTCATCTAGAAATTCTAGAGGGAGAGGTTGATTGTTTGCTAGGGGTGCCTCAACTAGTTGGTCAGCAATTACTTACCCCTTGATTGATTTATGTTAGAGGAATTCAAGGTCAAAATTTTCTAAAGGCATGAGCCACATAGCCATACACTAGTTTTGGTATGGTTTGGAGTGCATGTATTTAAGGGGGTCAGTATTGATTATGAAAAATGTTTTATGGTTAAGAAGGTAGTGGAAATTTTTTGTGGCCACAAAGACTAGGGCCAAACATAGTTTCTTTGCATGTGTGTACCGAGTCTTGTATTTGACAAGTGTGTGGATAATGCAATAGAAAGCTTGCTCCTTATGTTATTTGTCCAAATGGGAAAGTATCACCCCTAGGGAGTGGTCTATGGTAGAGATATATTGGTAGAAAGGGTGGCCATATTTAGGAGGTGTAGATAGTATGTACTCTTTGAGTGCATCAAATGCCTTTTGATAATTGACATTCCACTTGAAATAGATGTCCTTTTTCAAGAGGTGGTAGAAGGTTTGACATTGATCAGAGAGCTAGGAGATGAAGTGATGAATGGATTAAAGTTTCCCCTACAAGTTGTGGAGTTGTTTAAGATTGGTTGGAGGTAACATCTTAAGTATGGATTTAATTTTGGCTAGATCCACCTCAATTCATCAAAGGGAAAGGATGAAGTCGATAAGTTTTCCTGACAAGACCCCAAAAATAAATTTCTTAGGATTGAGGTAAATGTGATAATGGATAAGTCTCTCAAAGATAATATTGAGAATGGATAAATGGTATTTGAAAAGCTTGAACTTCTTGAGAAGGTCATCCACATAGTCTTTGATAATTATATGGATAAGGTCATGAAAAATATAGGTCATGGCATGTTGGTAGGTTACACCAACATTCTTAAGACTGAAGGGCATGAATCTATAATAGAAAGTCCCCCATGGGGTGATAAAGGTAGTTTTGTGTTGATCTTCAAGGCAATAAAAATTTGATTATAGCTTGAGAATCCATTTATGAGTGACAACATCTCTTGGCCTACTGTAAGATCAATAAGTTGGTCAATGCTAGGTAGAGGAAAGTCTTCCTTTGGGTAGGGAAGGTTGATGTCATGAAATTCCACATAAATACATAGTCCCCATGTGGCTTTAGTGATAGGCATGATGTTCAAAAACCATTAGTGATAATCGATGGGTTAAATAAAGTTGATGGAGAGGAGGTGTTAAAGCTCTTATTTGATAAGGAGGACTATACAAGGGTACATGTAGTAAAGTTTATATTTGATAGGTTTGTCACCATGATTGGTTACAATGTTATAGGTGGTGATGGATAGGTTGAAATCAGGTATGTCAGCATATGACCAGGTGAATGCAATACTATAGTCTTGGAGGAAGGCAAGAAGGTAGAGAAGTTATGTAGTTCCTTAGAGGTGAGAGTTTGGCCAAGTTTGATGATATGGGGGTTATCTAGAGTGACTATGCCAATGTCTATGGTAGATTAATTAAACATGGTTGAGGTTTATAAAGGTAAATATTTATGGATGGAGGAATATAGTATACTAAGGTAGGTGAGAGTAACATCATCATCTTGACACTAAACAATGTTAATGGTGAGAGAGTCTTCTCCCATGAGTTTAGGATGTATAAAAGGGATGGATATGGATTCCCCTTCATTTTGATAAGTTAGGGGGCTGAGGTTAATCATGTTGATGAAAAAAAGGTTGGGTGGGATGATGTTATCATCCTCACCCACAAGTGGAGGGGGTGTCAGTGAGGAAGGGGTTTCTTCTTCGATAATAGTAAGGGTAGTTTGTTGGTCTTTCTACTTATTAGGTAAAATGAAGCCAAGGCTATGCTTCTCATGGGGGTTTTAGGTCTCAATCTAGGTCAACATGTATGGTCTGTGCTTATATCATCTAAATCCAAATCCCTTCTAGGCACACTTATGAAGGTATAGTTTGGTGAAGTCTAGGTTTTCCAAATAAGAGAAGGTAGAGGTGAATGATTGAAGTGGAGAGGGAGTAATGGTAGTGTCAAGTGGCTTGTAAATTCCCCCATAGATAAAGTGGGTTTGATATCTTGGAGGCCCTAAGGGGGTAATATCTCCAATGTTGGGGTCATAACCCAATTGGTGGTTGAGTTTCCTGCATTCTTATGGAGTAAGGAGGGAATCAAGGGTAAGGAGATGATATTGTCCAAGGGTGAGGCATTAGAAGTTAGGTTCCAAAGGATCAGTGATGGGTATCTAGTCCATAAGGATATATGAGCTCATAGAGTCCTCAATGGAAGGGGAAGAAGTAACAAATTTGGCTTTCATGGGTGAGGGTTTGATGATGGTTATTTACAGTGCTTTGGATAGGGGTAAAATAATGTCATTAGGTCAGTAGGTCATATTACATGCTGTAAATGATTAGGTTCAGCTTGTATGGTAATAATGTGACCTTCATGATAAAAACTAACACAATTATGGAGGGTGGAAGGTGCTCATCCCGTGGCTCAGATCCAAGGTCTCCCTAGCAAAACATTGTACTAGAACTCACCTTTGACCACATAGAAGAGTTTGGGGAGCATGTGAGGTCTTAGATAAATATGAAGGATGACGGTTCCCAAGATAATGGTCATAGTGTTTTTAAAATATCTAAGGATTGATGAATTTGTAGACATGATATTATTTGGTAGCTTGAGTTTCTCATAGGAATGGGAACATATGATGTTGATACTAGCTCCCTCATTAATCATAACCCATTTGATGTGGGTCTAGTTGATGTAGGTGGTGATAAAGAGAGGGCGATATAGGTCTTTAGGGTGGATAAAAGGTATCTTTGAGTCCTTGAAGGTAACAAGGGTGGAGAGTTGGAGAGAACCAACAAAGGCCTCTATGGGTTGGGAATCTCTTGCTTTGACTTTAATGGATTGCATTACCTTGATCATGCCCTGATGTGATGTCCCTTACTTAGGGGCTCCTTATTCTACACAAAGCTCTAATATATAGCAATTAAAACCTTGGTACCACTGTAATATCCCCTTCAGATAGAGAATATAGAAACATAAACAGTTCTGAACAAAGATACAATCTTGTAGAATAAATTCAGATAAACAAAAAACCACAGTAAATCTCTTATCTGCTAATCAAATATCTTATCACTTGTTCAGATAATTACAATTACAATCTTTTCTCATACAAATAAAAGAATATTAAAATTTGGTCTTAAAACCCTGATCTTCTGCAAGTCTAGAACTGAAACCTAAATTCTGCTTCATCTCGGCCTGTTGTGTCGAACACATAGTCACCGGCGTCAGTTGATATACTACCGACGTCGGTCTCTATAGGTCCTTCTCTACCAACGTCAGTCTTCAGTCAGCCAATGTCGGTCACTAGGATGGCTGATGTCAGTTTCTGTGGATCTCTGTCTGTCGAGGTCAGTGCCTGAGCGGATCTATACGGACCTGTACGAACTTAGTAAGGCCGCGAACCTGTCTATTTTCAACCCCTGATAGCTAAACAACCTGATCTCAAGAATATATGATTCTAATATAGAAGATCTATATCTTTATAACTTATTGGATCAAAAACATAATAAAATAAATACCTGGAAAGCTCTGTGACAACTTTTGGATGAAGTTACCTCTCAAATCTATATACCTCTGTAATAAATTCTGTATGAAGCTATCTCTCAATTTGGCAATAGATCAGCTGATATCTCACAGCCTCTAAATCACACACAATGAAGAGTTGACGTTCTCCACTGCAAATGGAATCCTCGAACCCTTGGCTCAGTCTTCACAGAAGAATTTCTTCAATATCAAAAATCAATAATCAATTCATAATCAATAATGGCCTCCATGAGAAACCCTTATACCCTCAAAAGATATGCTTTCCCTAATTAGGGTTTTCTTAAATTAGAATTAGGGTTTCTAATTTAAAATTAGACCAAATGATTAATATTTGATTAAATCAATCAAATATTGATATCTCCCTCAATACATGTCCAATCAAGCCCAAATGAAAGCCAACTAGAAAAATTCTACTAAATGAAGCCACACCAATCTCCATCAAGACCCTCTAACCATCCTCTCAGCCTATGAGGGTCACATAATAGGCTAACCATGAACTCAGAACATGTCAACTGAAAAGGGGACATGATAATCTACCCCTCTTGGAATTGCTTGCCCTCAAGCAATCATGGAATGATACACCCCTCAAACCACCTGGATCCCAAATATAGTCATGATCTGCCCTACTGTCAATCAATGCTAACTCCATGCCATGTCCATCCCTAGTACTAAGATAAGCACCCCCACATCCAATCCATAAATGAAAATCAGCAAGCAACTCAAGCAAACTCCGTACCTGAATAATATCTAAATATGGATTATGAAGGCTAGAAAGAGTCATATCATCATCAACCTATGACCCAACTATAACAGAAAGTTGAGTCCCTACCACATGTGATAACTCCTAAACTACACTCAACTCAAGACCAAGCTCGTCCTCATATCTCTCTTGTGTTGGTGCCAATGTGCACTCATCATCGCACTCTATCATGTCAGGTGGCGTAGGCATCACCATCTGATGAAAAAACATATATCTGAAGCTGCTACCCTGTATTGCCTTAAGAATGTGTGTCTTCCCATCAACATCAAATAGAACCTCCATGTCCTTGAGATGAAGAGTAACTTCCTCAAATGAATGAATCCACTTCATACCCAAGACTAAGTCTATATCCCCCATGTCTACCACATAATAATTAGCCTTGAACTCATAGTTGTTCAAGTGCAATGGGAGGTCTCTAATCATACGCTCACACCTAAGAGTGTGACCATTGGCTACCTTAACTCTGATGACCTCAAAATCATTGGTAGTGAGTCCACGCTTCTCCACAAATCTAGCATCTATGAAATTATGTGTGGTTCCTATATTAAGAAGGGTGATAACCTTCTACCCTGCCAAAACTCCACGGAGTCTGAATGACTCATCCGACTGAATGCTGGATAGGCGTGCCTCCTATATGTGAAGCTCTAACTCTGCCTCTACCTTAGGCCCTGAAGCCTCTACCTCTGCCCCCTCAGAACTATTCTATTGTTCAGAATCCTCTGAATCTGAATCCTCATAATATGCCCACATCACATGATTTTCCTTGCCCTTAGGCCTCAAAGGGCAATCGTGATGGATATCATATGGACCTTTGCAGTAGAAGTAAAGCTTCTTCCTATGTAGATCATTAAGCACCTATGGATCTAAAGGTGGTGCTGCTAGATTGGCCTTTGAATCATTCTTTACACCTAATTTATCTATGTTAAAATCTAGTCTCTCTGTATCTGCGTTAGAGCACTTATGGTCTCTAGATGAAGAAGTACCTTTGGAGTTAAATTTATGGGATGGGGCTGCCATCTCCATACTACGCACCTTCTTCATAGCTACCTATAATGAAGGAGGATCAAAGGCTTTGATCCAACCTCTCAATGGCTCTGTCAATCCCTCCATGAAGAGAACTACCAATCTATGCTCAGAAATATTGGGCACCATGACTGCCAATCTCTGAAACTCCCTAATGAAGGACTCCAAGTTACCTGTTTGTCTCAACTATGCTAGATCTTGAAAGTAAACCTCAGGATCCTTCTTGTCAAACTGGTCAACCAATCTATCCACAAAGTCCTGGTACTCTGTCACCTAGTTATGCTAAAGTGTTACCATACCATGGTACCACCAATCATGTGCTACTCCATCCAAGTGAAAAGTGGCATATTTGATGGCCTCTATCTCTGACATTGGTCTCAATGCCAAAAAGGTGTCAAGATTATGAACCCAAGCTTGAGCTGTCATCTTGCCACTACCGTCAAAAGTAGTCAAAGAAAGCTTACCAGTAGCCTTCTTCAGCTCACTGAATTAAACTCTAGGCCTTCTGTTCTATCTAACTAATCTGTAGTGCTCTCTCCTTAGAGTAATGAAATGATCAAAGGACATCTTCTCCTAAACATGAGGATCTAATAAGTTCCACTCATTAGTTGCAGCCATGAGGGTATCTGTAAATAGGAAATCACCTGCCGCCTCTTCTGTTGGAGCCTCTAGTTCATCCTACACAAACGTAGGCCGTGTAGGTCTATCAGCGGTCCTGGAATGGGTCTGCTAGGATCTATGATTAATAGTAGCACTCCTATTATCTCCTTGTTCCCCATTCTATCTATCAGGTGCATTCATCCCCCTTATCATAGTCATGAGTGCCTGTAGTGTCTGATTCATCTACTATTGGCTTGTCATCATAGCACGGTGAAATTCTCTGGTGTCCTGATCAGCATCATACCTATGGCCCCTGGGTGGGCTACCCTCATGTCTATCACTCATGATAATCTATTGTTGTTCTAACAACTGGGTACCTTCAATCAAGGCTCTACTATGTGTGTTATACCTGTGTGGTCTCAACTCTTGTGGCTGCATAAGATTGTCACACCCTCAGGATGGCAGGATTTAGCTCTGATACCACTGTGATGTCTGTTACTTAGGGGCTCCTGCTTCTACACAAAGCTTTGATATACAGCAATAAAAACCTTGGTACCACTATAATATCCCCTTTAGATAGAGAATATAGAAACACAAATAGTTCTGAACAAAGATACAATCTTGCAGAATAAATTCAGATAAACAAAAAACCACAGTAAATCTCTTATCTGCTAATCAAATATCTTATCACTTGTTTAGATAATTAAAATTACAATCTTCTCTCATACAAATAAAAGAATATTAAAATCTAGTCTTAAAACCCTGATCTTCTGCAAGTCTGGAACTAAAACCTGAATTCTGTCTCGTCTCAGCCTGCTGTGTCGAACACACAGTCACCGGTGTCGGTCGATATACTACCAACGTCAGTCTCTGTAGGTCCTTCTCTGCCAACGTCGGTCTTCAGTCAGCCAATGTCGGTCACTGGGATGGCTAATGTCAGTCTCTATGGATCTCTGTCTGCTGAGGTCAGTGCTTGAGCGGATCTGTACGGACTTAGTATAGTCGCCAACCTGTATGTTTTCAACCCCTGATAGCTAAACAACCTGATCTCAAGGATATATGATTCTAATACAAAATATCTATATCTGTATAACTTATTGGATCAAAAACCTAATAAAATAAATACCTAGAAAGCTCTGTAATAACTTTTGGATGAAGTTACCTCTCAAATCTGTATACCTCTGTAATAACTTCTGTATGAAGCTATCTCTCAATTTGGCAATAGATCAGCTATATCTCATAGCCTCTAAATCGCACACAATGAAGAGTTGACGTTCTCCACTACAAATGGAATCCTGGAACCCTTGGCTCAGTCTTCACAGAAGAATTTCTTTAATATCAAAAATCAATAATCAATTCATAATCAATAATGGCCTCCATGAGAAACCCTTATACCCTCAAAAGATATGCTTGCCCTAATTAGGGTTTTCTTAAATTAGAATTAGGGTTTCTAATTTAAAATTAGACCAAATGATTAATATTTGATTAAATCAATCAAATATTAATATCTCCCTCAATACATGTCCAATCAAGCCCAAACAAAAGCCAACTAGAAAAATTCTGCTAAATGAAGCCACGCCAATCTCCATCAAGACCCTCTAACCATCCTCTCAGCCTACGAGGGTCGCATAATAGGCTAACCATGAACTCAGAACATGTCAACTAAAAAGGGGACATGACACCTAATGATGGTGAGGTGAGGTGGAAATGAGCTTATAGAGGCCAATTTTAGTGGGGGTTTGGAGTTGTTTAAGGATGACTCTCTTGATGGATTCCGAGGAGTTAGCATCTAATGCACCTAAGATAGTAACTTTGGGCTTAGTTGTAAGCATGGAGGTTAGGTTAAGGTTTATTTTAGGGTTAATTGATGGGTATGTCCATGGAATGGACACTTTAGCCTTCCCTTTATCCTTTTGTTGTGAATATGTGACCACATTAATAGTATGGATAGAGGGGGAAGGTATGATGGGGAGTTGGGTAGATTCTTTGTCACTTTGAGGTGAGAGTGGGGGTTCAAAATGTGTTGGTGGCTGATTATTAGGGGTAATGGTGGAGGCATGGATGGGAGGTCATCTACCAAGAGATCATCCTTATTATAGATTTGGTGGATAATGACCTAGAGAGCTTTGTAATTCTTTATGTCATGCCAAAGTGTCATATGATAGGAGCATATTTGACAATTATTATACCAGGTTGGATTTAAACCAAAATGATCGAAAGGTCTGATGGGAGGTAATGTGAGGTAGGAGGTTTTTACTAACCTTTGAATAATGTTTGTATAGGATTTTGATAGAGGTAAGGAAGGTTTTGGGTTTATATTTTTGGTTGTTAATATGGGTGTGTTGATGGTAATAGGTTGGGTGAGAGATGGCCTAGGTAAGGTGGTTCAGGTGGATGGTCTTAGCCTAGGTATGTTGGTAGTTGAGGTAACCAAATTTGGTGGTCTGACTAGTTGTGATCTGGGAAGGACTGGCACATTGAATAATAAATGTGTTAATGTAATCAATGGCAGTGGTGATATATGTTGAAAGGGGTTTTATTTTTAATAAAAGTGGAAGGATGAGGCCCTAAGATAGAGGGAAAGTTAAAGGGAGGTAGAGGCTTAGTCTTTGTCCTTTCAGTTATTTTATCCTTTTAGTTGGTGTGGGTCAAGATCTAGGTATAGACTTGGGTGAAGTTAAGTCTACTTTCAAGGATGGGTGAACAAAATTCTGAGTACGGAAGTAATCGATAGTTTTGAAAGGTTTGGTTGGTGAGGTGGTGGATTTTTTGGTTGACTAAGAACTTGAGGGGTTGTTGGAGGTTTAGATTTTTTTAAGAGGTAGTGGAGAGATGATGGATTGGTTGGTTAGAGGTGTGTTATAAGGTTCATGTTTGTTGATGGAGGGAAACCCTAACTATTTATAGAAAGTGGCTTGATTCATGTCTAGTTTTAAGGAAAATTCTAATTTTTTTACTAATGTGGAAAAAGGTTTGTGTACTAGTCCTGATTTGTGGGTAGTGGATGTAACGGATAGACTTGTAGGTTGGGTAAGATGCTTGGCAAGTTGGTTGATATCTTGAGTTAAAGGAAGAAAAGTTGAGATAAATGGCTCATCCATAAGAGGTGTGGGTAGGAATGCTCCTCCTTTAGGGACAACATCCATAGGAATAATGGTTTGTTGGGTAGTTAGTTTAGGAATGTTGATTTGCCCAGATGTACTAGTTGAGGTAGTAAGTGATGATTCTAAAAATTCTATGAGGGTAGCTAGGGAGAAAGGAAATTATTTGGTTTGGCTATCTAAAGGATGGTAAGGTGACTATATGACCTCAATAAGAGAAGTGGGGGAGGAATGGGTAGATTAGTTGATTGGGTCCTCATAGGTAGGTGTATTATGAACCATGTTGACCATGTGGGCATTATGACAACACTTAACCTATGTGTCATTGGATTTGATAGGGGCATGGTTGGGAAAAGGTTTATTTAAGATGTCAAGAGCTTGGTTTTGAGGGCATTGGGATTATCCAACATGAGTTCCCCTTTATTGATAATACTCTAAACAATATTCTTGAAAGTATTACATCAACTAACATCATGTCTAATTACCTAATGAAATGCAG
Organism: Torreya grandis; assembly: GCA_037957365.1. NCBI lineage: Eukaryota > Viridiplantae > Streptophyta > Pinopsida > Cupressales > Taxaceae > Torreya > Torreya grandis. The sequence goes on along the minus strand of JARHVA010003940.1, from coordinate 1,359,700 downwards.
AAAGATCATTCTCATTGTACCAAACAAGTGATTAATAAGAAGAATAAAATTATTGGGAGGTTTGATAGGTGGAATTTGTATAAGGTTAGCTTTTAGTAGCTTCTCTATAATTGAGATGTAGGATTCTCCAAGTGGAGTGAATTGTTTTTAGTTGTTTTGGTTTGGGTTCTTTGAATTTAGATTGGAGGTAATGGGAGAATTTTGTTGCTTTAAATTGGGTGGAGGGAAAATTTTAAGGACAATGACATTCATGGTTCCCCTAGTCTTGGTTCTATTATTGGCTTGGTTGCGTGGTTTAGAGGAAGAGGTTTCATTGGTCTTGAAGGTAGAGTTCTTGTTTTGTAACTTCAATTTACCCTCATCTATGGCTCAGTTTTCTAGCTTATGTGCCATGGTAAAAGCATCATTTAAGGTTTTGAAGCTCTAGACATGCAATGTAGAAGATATATGTTTGGTGCAAGCTCAAGAAAAAATTTATATAAGTTCAGGTTGAGGCAATGAAAATGAAAGTTGATTGATCAAGCTTCTCTAATGGGTGACAAAATTGGCAATGGACTCATCATCAAATTGTTTGATATAATAGAGGTATATGATAGAGACCTTATTGTAAATGTTAATGGAAAAGTGATCCAATAAGACTTATGTTAGTTGGGTGAAATAAAATATGAAATGCTTGGTAAAGGCACTATACCCATCAAGTGTTGGACTAGATAAAGACATGGGGAAGGTTTGAAGGAGAATGGCATCATTGTAAGAAATCATGTAGCATGCATGCCTATAATCCATAAGTTACTATTAGGGGTTCTCATTTCTTTGAAATTTGGTAGATCTTGGAAGCTCCCATTGAGGAGGGTAAGGTCTGATAAGAATAGAAGGATGGATAGTTTCATTAGAAATATGATATATGATAGGATGTTATGAGCTCATAAATTATATGACTCAAGGTTGGTCATCTTATCCATAAACATTTTTATTAGGTTAGTTTGAGGTGGTGCACCAAAAGGATTGTAAGGCTAATATTGTGGTTGAGGTTGGGAAACATATTGGTAATTACTTGGTAGTTGAGAGGCTACCACATATTGGAATGTGGATGCTATAGGTTGGGTAGGGTACGTGGTTGGTGGCAGTTGGGTAGTGGTTACATACCCTTGTGGGTTAGAAATGTATCCTATATGGGGTGCAACAAGTAACTACTAAGAATTCCCTATGGATTAGGCATGGGTGGTAGTTAGATTGGTGACCAGAGGGGAGGTAATGACCTTTGTGATAATGGGTGGTGAGGTAGAAGGGATAAATACCCCAAATATTGGTAAAAGGGTATTAATTGGTGGGTTAGGTTTGATAGAGGGGAGGTTGGTAACATTATTGGTGGGTGCTCTAGCTATAAGTGGGGTATGATGGGTAGTGGTTGGGTTCTCTCCAAGGTCTAGGAGTCATTAGTAGCAGTGGAAGGTGTAAGGGTAATGATTGGTTGGATAGGTTGGTTATTAGTTGTAGCATCAAAGTGGTTAGTAGATGAATATGCATGGGTGGTGACCATGGAAATAGGGATACCCTCCATAAGGTGGGACATCATGCCATAAAGAGGATCTTGAGGTGGAGTTGAAACTAGGATATGGCAAAAATAGGTGTTAAGATAGTGTTGAAGAGCAATTGGATTATTGTCTAGAAAAGTGGTAAAATCCATGTCTCCTTAGGGAAATACTTGAGGGAAAGTATGGATTCCCAATAGATGAGGTGAATCTTCTACCTCAAAGATGTACTCCATAGATGAGGAGTTAGAAGAGGTTGATTTAAGTGATGGGTTTTGTTCTGCTAGGTCTCTTTGCTACTGACGAGTGAGAACCATACAAGAAAAAGAGGAGAGAAAAGAAGAACAATCTCACCACTCAAATAAGAATATAACAAGAAAATGATCAAGGCAATCAAGACACACAATAGAAATTACATTAAGCCTAGAGGTTAGTTTTAATCTCACTTTTGGCTTATGCTTAGTTTATGAGAATGTGTGATAGAAGTTGGCTTGTAGATCAGGTACTATAAAATTAGTCTATGGTTGGTTTTGGTTTTTTTTATGTGCTCAAAATAATATATATTCAAATCAATAAGTGGCTTGGTATTGGGGCCTACCCCCTCACTTCACAGTCCTACAATGATAAGGGTGTCAGGTACTTAGCCAATATATGTTGATATCTAGAGTTTATACCCAACCAAAGATCTGATTTGGTTCTTCTCTTGGTAATTACCTCTAAGTAGGATAACTAGGAATAGGTAAGGTGACTGCTAGGTGATGAAATTAGAGTTGGGCCTTGTCTCAAATTGTTTTGATGTTTGATTGATGAGATTAGTTTGGCTAGTGTGTGAAACAAAAGTGGTGCTATAATAATATTACTATGCTTTAATTCAAAGTGAAATAATGCTAAAAGCAAGCAATGTATGTAGTTTATTTTAATACCAAAAGAAATTTTAGTTTTAATTATGAGCACAGATAGAGAGAAGAGCATACAAATACAAATAAAACATGAGTAAAGAATCTAGGTCCCACTGGACATGCCAGAATGTTTCATGTAAATTTTCACTTAAGTCCTAAAGAAAGAAAGAAAATAAACTCAATACAGGTTGTGGTAGGAATACCTATTTGTTTGTGCATGCATTGAATCAAAATATTGTGAGAGTTCTTCTTTGACTTGGGAGGATGACCTGCAGATAAGAAAGCACTAAAGCAAACTTGTTTGTTAAAAAAATAGTTGAGTGGATTTCCTAGTGAGATCTAAATCCTAGAAGCAAGATCTTCCTTAGGGGTTATAAATCCACCTATTTTAAACAATTAACTTGATAAAATTGGAAAGAAGATACTTGCACTAATAATAAAAGATTACTGAAATTGAATACAAGAAAAGCTTGTTAAGAAAAGAGACTAAAAATGATCTAATTAGTGATAAAATAATTAGTATTAGTGATAATGGGTTGGAGTATGGCTTAGAAAATCAAAAATGGGTCTATGAATAGGTGAGGATACATAAAATTGAATGTGGTTGGGTGTAAGGGGATCAAATTAGCATGTTAGTTTTTGGTACCATAGGTGACTGTCACTGGTCATAAAACCATCATCGGTAAATGGTAACCATTCCCAGTCAAGTGAACATTAACGATTAAGGATAACCATCACTAGTTGCTTGTTAGTGAATTTGGATGTGAAGCTGGGGTGTGGGTTTGTTGATTGATGGGATCTAGGAAGTGGATTCTAGGAGATAGCTTAGGCTTGGAATGAAAAACTGGTAAAGAATACAAGAAAATGAATATTTGTCTTAGCAAAAATTACTTAGTGGGTGGTTAATGAGTATTTTCCTATTTGTGGAATTTAGGTTGATTCCAGTAGCATAATAGTACTTGGGAGTTTAGTAGAGAGTCGACAACAAGTAGGCTCCCTATGTGATGGATGATAGCACTTGATAATGTAGATTAACCTGATTGACCTAAAAAAATAGATTTTGGATATAAATATCTCTTGATAATAATTGTATATGGTTTGACCTCCCATGCCTATCTCTCTTATAGGCACAAGCAAGAGGTGGAAGTGGTTGTCCAAACTAGAATTTAAGAAGGCTTATAAATATAAGTCATTTATACAAATAGATCACAACTAAATTTATACTACTATATTTATAAAATCAAGGTGGTGGTTTTCATATAGGTTACATGATAAGTCTAGGTTGTCTAACTTGACCATCATTAGTTAGGGTGACTATCACTGGTCACCCTGACCGTCGTCAGTTGAGGACTCGGGAAAAAGATAGGTTAAAATGGGTGAAAAGGTGAGTTAAGTTATACAAGTGACTAAATTGAATCTATATTAGGTAAGTAGGTTAGGCTAGGTAGGTTTATTGAACTTATAGGTGTAGTCAATAGAAGATCAAGAAAAACCAAAGGTATTATGATGAGTAAGACCGTGTGTGAAGTTTTCTAGTGTCTAGACTAGTATTAGGCCTAGTAAGCCTAATTAGGCCATTAGGACTCTTATTGTTATCAAATACTTATATATTTCAATGAAAACATAATTAATATTATGAAAAATTTATTTTTGTTTCTAAATTTATCCCCCTTATTGGTCTCTCTACAATTTTATATTCTAACTAAGGTCTTAATTATCTACCTGACTAGACTTATTAGGCCTCATCAAGCCATGAGATATTTTGTGTTATCTTAGAGGTTTAAATTATTGAAATATACTAAGGATTTAAATTAAACAAGACCTAATCTTCTATTTTGATCACATTCACCTATTATACAAAGTCTAAGACACATCTCTTTTCCGCATAACTTAGATAGGTGGTGAATGAGGTCTGCCTGAATATGTGTGGCCATTTTGAGTGATGGAATATGTTTAATTTCTCCCTTATATGACATTAATGTGATGATTACCTTTTTTATTATTTATAATATCTTAAAATATTCTAAAGCTCACCATGATTTCTTTATTTTAACCCTACAGTTACAATGTTGTCTCTATTGGGATCTTGAATGAGTCACTCTCTTGGGCAGAGTCAAGATTGTTGATCATGATTCCTTCATTTCCATTATTATTCATAAGACCACCTGACTCCTTAGGGATTATCAATGTCTCTAATACTTCAATTGAATAGTGGCACCTCATCTTGTTATCTTGTATATTAGGTTTGACATGACTGTGAGGGGTTTATCTTTGCATAGTGGGTTGAAGTGAAGGGTAAAACCATGTTGAAACCTATTAGACAATATATCATGTTGCTACATAAAATCCTATTACTTATTAGGCTCTTCAATGTTATTTCACACCTTCTAAGTCTTGTTGTTTGGCTGAAGCCGTTGGCGAACGGCCAAACAACGCCCGAGGGCAGCGAACGGCCAAACGCCTCCTGAGGGCAGCGAATGGCAGAACGCTGCCCAAGGGTGGCGAATGGCAGAACGCCGCTCGAGGGCGGTGAATGCCCAGCATCCACTCGCAGGTGGAAAACACAAAACGGCCACCCGAAGGTAGCAGAAATAAAATGGCCACCCGAAGGCGGTGAATAGCAAAACGCCGCCCGACAGCGGAGAAGATGGAAATGCCACCCTCCGGCGGTGAAGATGAAACCCCCGCCTGAAGGCATAAAAAATAGAAACCCCACCCCCTGACGGGAAAGTGGAAAAATGCCGCCCGACGATGGGGAAAACAGAACCGCTCTCCCATGGCGGGGAAATCAAAAGGGCCGCCCATGCAGCAGGCAGCAAATTTGCCGCCCACAACAGGCAGCGGTAAAAAACACCTACAATGCACCAAAAAAGACCTGCCCAGCCGCCAAAGTAGACTGACACACAAAATGAGGAGAGTGACTGGCACACAAAACGAGGCAATAAGCATGGTCTTGGCAAACTTATGACATCATCAACAGTGTTTTCCCTCTTCCCAATGAAACTTCTCTAGTCTCTTCTGATATAAATAAGCAGACTTGGTCCTTTTTAAATGATCTTTCCTGACTTTTGTAAAGAGCACTGCTCTCAAAATTCTCCACCTGAATCAATAAAAATATAGTTTTTGCCTCCATCTTGGATTGATCTGTTGTGTATGCCATGAGTATTATTTGTGTTTAGTTATTATCTTCCATGCTTTCATAGGTAATACCAACAGACCAGCTATCTATAAGGCACCGGTTTTGCAGCTGAAAGGAGAAGAGCAATATTTGAGAAGGACAGAACAGAGTAAGTTGCATGCAAGTGTGCATTCCATAGCACCTCGGTAAACCTCTATTATGTATTTTCCATTATACCCTCCCCCTTTGTCTTAGCAGCCTGGTTCCTCTACTAGATGTGTAGAGTATACTTGCATTTTCCCTGATTCTGAGAGTGGATCTGGGAGGTCACCACTTTATTTTGGTGTATCACCTCTTTTAGAGTAGGCTGTTTGTTTTCATGCTTTTTCTCTATCTCTTTTCATCCCCCCCAGTATACCTACATACTTATATTTTGCGCTACCTAAAATAAACAAGATACATCAGAGGGAACTAGCCCATATCTAGAGACTCTCCTCTCCTGCTTCACCGTCCCACAGGTGAGAGAGGGGTTTCCATGTTGCGGGGAGAGGGTAGGAATCTGTTCTCCTATCGCAGGGTGCACTTTCCAGCGTCAATAGTTTTGGCATGCCTGGTGGGACTGTAATTTTATCAGTTTTCAATGCAATAGTATTTCAAGATTGATGCTGGTCTTGCTATAGTCATTTCAAAGATTTCCCAGCATCTGGCGACTCCACTGGTAAGAGCTCAGTTCTTTATTTTTAAGACCAGTCACTTAAACTTCTATGCCAAAGGTTACCACAAGGTTAGCTTCAAGAAGGGTCCCCTTTGAGTTCATCGAACTACCTTTAAACTCTGCTAAAAGGCTCAGATTTGAAAGAACTCGCTCTTATCCACTGGTAAATCCTCCTAGACTTGTTGCTAGGAACACCAACCTAGCTCAGCCACAAATACAACCTTTTCCAACCATGACATTGCCTTTTGTAGCTTTTCGTGGTGAGAGCCCCTTAAACCTCTCACGCTATGATCCGATCCCCAGAACAACTCTAAAAAATGTGCCCTCTTTTGATGGAGTGGGACTTATTATAGTTGTTGAGCATATCAAGAATATTTCCAACCTTTGCAATATTCACAATATAACAAAAGAAAACATTGCCATCAGACTGTTAGCCTTGTCTCTGAAAGGAAAAGCTCTCGACTGGTACGACACCTTGCGTGTGAATTCCATACATTCTTGGAATGAATTGGGCACCCATTTAACTGATCATTTTGGGGAAAAAAGTGATGGCCTCTCTCTTGCTGAGCAGCTGACAACTATAAAAAGAGCTCCGCACGAGTACATGCAGGACTTCAATATGCGGTTTCAAAAGACTTGGGATAGAATTCCCATCCTGGTAAGGCCGACTCCTAGCTATGCTTTCTTGTACTATCTAAAAGCACTAAATAGTGATATTGTTGTGATGATCCAATCTATGGGGGGACACATACTACCAGCTACATATGACATAGCCATTGTGGCCGAAAATTACTTGGTTCAAGCTAGAAAAATTGCCCCTAAGCCTCATATGCCACTTTTCCCAGAACTACTGCCCCCAATTCAGGCTGTCACTCCCATAATTGCTCCCCTACCCATCATTGAGAAGTCAGCTACTTTTTCATCCAATGAATTAAATGAAGTTAAGGGCCTATTGCAGAGCATGTCAAATGAACTTGTTGCCCTTAAAAGGCAGCAAGCTCAAAGCAACAAGCCAAACCAGGGTTATCAGAATTATGGCCATGCCCCTAGACCCCCCTTTCCAAACTATAACCAAGGTTAGGGTCAACTTACTACAACCAGGCCTTATCAAAATTATAACTCAGGCCCCTCTTCGTCATCTAAAGCCATGGTGCCTACACAGAACAATCTAGTGCAGGAGCAGCCAGGTTGTTTAACCATAGGACAAAGTCAAGAGCAAGCTGTCCACACGAATGACATGATGAATTTCTTTTAGAACTCAAAAAATCAAGCTGCTAATTTTTCCCAATTTTTTGAGTTTCCAGCCCAACCCAGCACAAGTAACAATCAAACTTTGCTGGATTCTACCCTGATAAATCACGAAGAAGGGGAACTTTGTGTAATTAATCATAGAGGTGCTGCAAGAAATCATGCTGATTGCATTGTAGCCAACATGAGATTTAAAAGAAGAGCAGTTGGAGAAGCGCAGGCCTCCCCTCAGACAGCAACGAATCCTCCACCACACCCATTTCAAAAGGCCCCAATTGTCAGACAACCATTTGCACCTCCAGCTCCTCAGTCTACAGCTCCAGTCAGGATCAGCCCAAAGGAAAGCACGAAAGGAGTCAGTCCCCAAGTTAATATAGTTGATCAAATGAAGAAATTACATGTGAGCATTTCTCTATGGGATTCATTGTCTCTTCCGGGACAAAAGGAGGTATTGAAGAAAGAATTGCATGAGCTAGATCACCAGGCCATCCCAACAGACACTAATAACATCTTAATGACGAATGGGCAGCCTTCTGCTTCAAGTCAGGTAAAGAAAGAAGAAAAGACGCCCCCTTTTTATGTATCTTTGATCATAGGGGATTTCTTAGTACACAATTGCATAATTGATAGTGGGGCCAGCACTTCAGTGATGCCCAAGTGCATTGCTGATAAGATGGGGTTAAAATATGAAGCAATGAATAAGGGAGTCTTGCAACTAGATGGGACACCTGTAAAGATAGTCAGAGTCCTAAAAGGATTGAGTTTAACATTGCATGCCTGCCCGACATTCTCAATCCCCCAAGATATAGTGGTAGTGGACATTCCTCCATATTTTGCAATCTGTTTGTCTAGGGACTTTACGTCCAAAATAGGGGTCTATCTAGCAGTGAATTGGTCATATCTGGTTTTCAGAACCAAATATGGGACCAAAGTGAAAATCGAGTCTGAGCCACTCTACAAGGACCACCTAGAGCCCTATTCACCCAAGGTAGCGAATGTTAGTTACACTATCATTGATCCAGAAGACTCTCAGATGGACAAATCTTCATCTTCCGCTCTTAAAGGAGTTGCAGATCTACTCTTGGATGAGTGGGGAAGTGATAACTTTGAGCACGATCCTTATAGGTTTATTGAGGAGGCAGACCTTGGTGTCTATTGCTTGCATGAAGAAAGCACCGTCATGCCTAATATAATGAAGGAGAACAAAGAAGACCTTGGCCTGTGGCATCTGTACTTCGATGGTTCCAGAAGTAAACTAGGCGCTGGTGGTGGGGCAATGTTAGTTTCCCCTTCTAAAGAAAGGTACTTTTCAGCCTTGCATTTCTAGTTCTCTTGCACATGTAATATTGCAAAATATGAGTCTTTGATTCATGGACTTGAGTGGGCAAGAAAGAGAGGGATTAGGAAATTGCAAATCCTGGGGGACAGTGAACTAATAGTGAACCAAATAAGAGGCCTAAACCTGACCAAGAACTCCTTACTGAAGTCTTACAAGCATAGAGTCTGGGACTTGATGGAATATTTCTTTGCTCTTAACATTACCTCAATTCCCAAGGAACAAAATAAGCAGGTTGACAGGTTGGTAGCTGTTGGTGCCCAATTTGATGTTTCAAAAGAAATAAGCAGGGGTTGTGGTTCGCGTCATTTAAAAGTAGTGGTTCAGCCTTCAATTCCAGACAATGTTACAAATTGGTAGGTCTTCAAAAATGACCAGCAGATAGCTCTTTTCCTGCAAGAGGAAGCTGAGTTTGCGGTCCACAATCAAGTGAAATTGCAGCAGCAATATGGAAATCAGATTGTTCAATTGAAAAACAATAAACTCCCTAAGGGTCTGGTCACACTTGAAAGTATTTTCAATGGAGAGGACCAACTAAGAGATGACAAAGCATGCATCACTACCAAAAAGGAGAATTATGAAAAAGTTGAAATCTTCAAGGACAAGTTGCTAGCGCTTGGTAAGGTCTGCACGTTTCAAGAAAGGCAAACTTTCATTCTATTGTGTTAGGAGTTCGCTGACGTCATCCCTTGGAACTATAGCAACTTGAAAGGCTTCGATCCAAGACTCGCCCAACACACCATTGAATTAGATGAAGGCGCAAAGCCAGTCACACAAAAGCAGAGGCCTATTAATCCGATGGTCGAGCTCCTTATGCAGAACGAATTGGTCAAGTTGATTGAGTCTGGCATTATATTTTTGATCAAACATTCCTCATGGTTGGCTAATTTGGTTCCAGTTAGAAAGAAAAATGGGGAGATCAGGCTATGCATTGACTTTAGAGACCTTAATAAAGTCTCTTTAAAATATCATTATCCCCTTCCGAACATGGATCAGATCCTCCAAAAGGTAACTGGGTCTGAACGCTTCTCCCTCTTGGATGGTTATTCGGGATATAATCAGATTCTGGTACGAGACTCTGACCAATACAAAATATCCCTCACTACTAAATGGGAAACGTTCGCCTATCAGAAGATGCCTTTCAGGCTATCCAATGCTGGTGCTACTTTCTAGCGAGCCATGGACATGGCTTTCAGTGGTTTGATAAATAAGAATGTGCTAGTGTACCTCGATGATATAACGGTTTTCTCCAAGGAGGTGGGACAGCATATGAAGCACCTCAGGCAGATTTTTGAGAGGTGAAGGGAATTTGGCATCTCCCTAAATCCAAAGAAATGTGTATTTGTGGTTCATGAGGGGAAACTTCTTGGCCACATTGTGTCCAAGGAAGGTTTGTCTATTGACCCTGAAAGAGTCCGCTCCATCTTGGAGATGTCCCTACCAAAGCACAAGAAAGGTCTGCAGAGTTTCTTTGGCCGGATAAATTTCATTCGGAGGTTCATTCTAAATTTTGCTAAAATAGTTAAACCCCTAACCTCCTTGCTAAGGAAGGGTGAAGAATTCAAATGGACAATGCCAAGAAAGGATAGCTTTGAAGCTATCAAATAGGCTTTGACCCAAGCTCCCGCTCTAATCAGCCCTGACTTCAACAAAGACCTCAATCTCTATACCTTCAGCCCCGACTTCAACAAAGACCTCAATCTCTATACCTTCAGCAATGGAGAAGTAATATCTACTATGCTCACCCAAGCAAACAGTGATGACCTCAAGCAACCACTCGCCTTCTTCAGCGAAGGGTTAGAGGATTTTGAAATTAGGTACACCTACATAGAAAAGCAAGTCCTGGCAGTGGTGCACAGTTTGAAGAAATTCAGATATATGTTGTCAAACAGAAAGATCCATCTCATGGTTCCACATCTTGGTGTCAAAGATTTCCTGACCAATCGAGACTAAAATGAGAAAAGAGCAAGATGGATCACCAAAGTGATGGAGTATGACATAGATATCAAAATCGCCAAGTTGGTGAGAGGAAGGGGCCTATGTGAATAGCTAGCTACAGATTTGAGACAAAAGGGTGAAGATAGTTTGTTGATCCATGGCACAGCCACTACAGAAGAACTAGCTGTTGTAAGAGATTGGACGTTGGACATGAGGCATTTCCTTCTTATGGGCGAATGTCCACAGGGTCTCGGTAGGTCTAGAAGAAGGTATTTTAAACTTCAGTCCCTTCCCTATGTTTTGATTGATGGGGTATTATTTAGGAAGGATCTCTCTGGGGTTCTCTTGAGATGCATTGACTCCAGTCAGGCTGACAAGGTATTGGTTGAGTTTCACGATGGGCCAGCAGGTGGCCATTTTGCCCCTAAGACCACAGCAGCAAAAATAATGAGAGCTGGCTATTTCTAGCCCACTCTCTTCAAGGATACCCATGCCTGGGTAAGAAAGTGTCAAAAGTGTGCACTCTTTGACGAAAAGCAACGATTGGCTGTCATGCCCCTACAGCCCATTCAAGTTGAGCAACCATTCATGCAGTGGGGCCTGGATTTTATAGGGATGATCATTCGTCCCTCCAGTGCCGAACACAATTGGGTCTTGACTGCTACAGATTATTTTACCAGGTGGGTGGAAGCCATTGCTTTGAAGGAGGCAAATGAAAGCGCAGTCTTGGATTTCTATGAGGACTTAGTGACACGTTTTGGGGTCCCCGCCACCATAATCTCAGATAACACTTTGGCTTTTCTGGGAACCAAAACTAGTGAATGGGCGCTAAGGTATGGTATATACCTCAGCACTTCATCAAATTACTACCTGCAAGGAAATGGGCTGGCCGAGTCCACCAACAAAAATTTGATCAGAATTATAAAGAGGACCATGGAAGAAAATCATAAAACTTGGCATGCCAAGTTGAAAACATCTCTATGGGCCGATCGAATCACTCTAAAGAGATCAATCGGAAATTCTCCATATACGCTTGTGTATGGAAGAGAAGCAAGGCTTCCTATCTCACTCGAATTGCCAGCACTAGACCTCACTTATCAGCTGCAGTTGGAAGAAGGAAGTAGCATGGAGGTCAGATTGTGTGAACTAATGGAGCTCCAAGAGGTAAGAAATCAGGCCATGGTCTCTATGGTCAGTCGCCAACAGTAGGTGAAAGGACATTTTGACAAGAGATCTTCATCAAAAAGTTTCATCGAAGGAGACATTGTCCTAAAATGGGATGAAGATAGAGCTAAGCCTGGAAAACATGCAAAATTTGATGCCCTCTGGAGTGGTCCTTACATGATTACTCAGTGCAAGCAACATAACGCGTTCTAGCTCTCTAGGTTGGATGGCGAAGAATTGCATATCCCAGTCAACAATATACATTTGAAACATTGCCACTTATTTTCTTGGTTCGGCTGTACATAGTTTCCCTTGTTTTCTTTCCTATTTTCCCTAAGTGTAGTTTACACAGTTAGTTGTTTTTAGCTTTGTGTGTTTCCCTTTGTTTGGGGGGTAATTTCTATGTATTTGATTCTAGGATCTTGAAAGCTGTGAAGAACTCCTTTCAAATTCACCATCTGACTCCGCACCCAATGGATATTCAAAGGCAACTGGGTTCTAAGCATAGCAGGCATGCTTCCCCTATAAGTCACCAATTTGTTGTTCGGCTGAAGCCGTCAGCGAATGGCCAAACACTGCCCGAGGGCAGTGAACGGCCAAACGCCACCCGAGGGTGGTGAATGGCAGAATGCCACCCAAGGGTAGTGAACAGTAGAATGCCACCTGAGGGTGGCAAATGCCCAGCATCTGCCCGCAGGTGGCAAACACAAAACGGCCGCTCGAAGGCGACAGAAACAAAACGGCCACTCGAAGGCGGCGAACAACAAAACGCTGCCCAACGGCGGAGAAGATGGAAATGCCGCCCTTTGGTGGTGAATATAAAACCCCCACCCGAAGGCGGAAAAAATAGAAACCTTGCCCCCAGCGGGAAAGTGGAAAAACGCCGCCCGACGGCAGGGAAAACAGAACCGCTTGCCCACAGCGGGGGAAAACAAAATGGATGCCCATGCAGTAGGTGGAAAATTTGCTGCCCATAATAGGCAGTGGTAAAAAACACCTGTAGTGCACCAAAAAAGACCCACCCAACTGCCAAAGTAGACCAGCACACAAAATGAGGAGAGTGACTAGCACGCAAAATGAGGCAATGAGTGTGGTCTTGGCAGACTTATGACATCATCAACAGTGTTTTCCCTCTTCCCAATGAAACTTCTCTTGTCTCTTCTAATATAAATATGCAGACTTGGTCATTTTTAAATGATCTTTTTTGACTTTTGTAAAGAGCACTGCTCTCAAAATTCTCCACCTGAATCAATAAAAATACAATTTTTGCCTCCATCTTGGATTGATCTGCTGTGTATGCCATGAGTATTATTTGTGTTTAGTTATTATCTTCCATGCTTTCATAGGTAATACCAACAGACCAGCTATTTACAAGGCACCAGTTTTGTAGCTGAAAGGAGAAGAGAAATATTTGAGAAGGACATAATAGAGTAAGTTGCGTGCAAGTGTGCATTCCATAGCACCTCGGTAAACCTCTGTTATGTATTTTCCATTATAGCCTCCCCCTTTGTCTTAGCAGCCTGGTTCCTCTACCAGATGTGTAGAGTATACTTGCATTTTCCCTGATTCTGAGAGTGGATCTGGAAGGTCACCACTTTACTTTGGTGTATCACCTCTTTTAGAGTAGGTTGTTTGTTTTCATGCTTTTTCTCTATCTCTTTTCATCCCCCCCAGTATACCTACATACTTATATTTTGCGCTACCTGAAACAAACAAGATACATCAGAGGGAACTAGCCCATATCTAGAGACTCTCCTCTCCTGCTTCACCGTCCCACAGGCGAGAGAGGGGTTTCCATGTTGCGGGGAGAGGGCAGGAATCCGTTCTCCTGCCGCAGGGTGCACTTTCCAGCGTCAACAAGTCTCACCTCAATAGTCTTCCATTTGATTCGTTTGCCTTAGGCCTATAGGTAGTTGAATGCAAGCTAGTTTCTCAAGGATTGAGAATGAGATTGGTCTAAGTAGAGTGTATTGAGGTACATTGGGTATCATAATGACTAAAACATATTATTTATGTTTATATTTAAATAAAATTAAGGACCTTCTATAACTACCCTTCCATTCACAACATAAGGAGGCTATACATCACTCATAACAATCACCATGGAGTAGGATTTGAAGCATTGCTTGGTCTGATGGTGGCTTAGATAAGTTATTGGGGAATAGAGAAATCTTGAAATACTTTAATTTACTCATCTAATAACTTAAACCATCATTATCCTCTATTTCCATGCACTATAAGTTCTACAATATGAGGAACACTACCATGTAACCTTTATAAGTGAAAACCTAAAGCTTTGTCTACTCTCACATCCCCACATATGTCAACCAAGGGTGGAGAGTGATGGATATATACATTGAGGAATCTTTGAATCACCATCAAGCATTTATTTTCATAAACACTTCAATAATGCACCAAAATCATTGCACTTCTGACCCCTTGAACAAATGAAGAAGACCATTTGAGTGCCCAAATTGTTAGAATTTGTTCATAGAGAATAGGATATGAATGTAAAGACAAATACCATAAATGATAAGGTCAAGTGAACCCCTTCCTCTGACCAAATTATTAGATCTTAATTTTCTCTCTCTTTTATAGAATCAATAAAAACTTGAAAGCTTGTTTTGACTGCTAAGGAGCTTGGTGGAGACAGTGAAATGGTTTTGGTCATATTTTTCATATTTTTGCCATGAAAATTCACTGGAATACATGACATGATATTTTATGCAACCTTATAACCTCCCCTATATAAAACTAGTTATATAGGTCTGTACAACCTATAAAAACACCTAAAAACTCTCCTTTAATGCATTTTCTTCAAGTATCTGACCTTGGGATGCCATTGGATGGTAGAAGGAAGGAAAATATAAGTCAAAAATAATTTAAAAAATAGGATTTATGATAGGTGAGTTGAATATTAATGGTTTCCCATGTGTAGGACCCATTTAATGAGTGGGAAGTGGAATTAAGTCACAAAATGGACCTTTATGGCTATGGATTACCTACTCATGACTTTATGATGAGAATGGAACCCCTTTAAGACCTCTACAATGTAATTTTTATTAAAACATTCCCCCATTTAATTTTTTTCAATGCAAAGAGACTGATATGAGTGATTTGAGGGTCTTAAGAGGGATAATCAAAGTTTGAGACATACTTGAATAGAAAGACCATGGGGAATGGCTTTGAAATACATCATTAGGCTTCACCTTATAATTCAAGGATAGTTTAGAAACCCTTCACATTTGTTAGAAAGGGATATCTCACAAGGAATGAATTTAAATAGGCTCATGTACCATAAGAACAATAAACTTTAAAATATCCAAGATACCTTAGCTTTGCCAAAAGATCCTCAATCTTGTCAAACAATGTTTAACCATATCTCTAGACCTCAAAATGAGTATTTTAACTTTCCTTCTCACTAAAAGATCACTATGAGAACTATCACATCACTGATAGACCTTAAAATAGATATTATATATGATGATCCATGAAGGTAAGTTCCAACACATATATGCGACTCTTAACAAGGTTAAAATACTTCCAATAGACATTTATAAGACCATGAAAAGTTTTATACACCATGGACAAACTTAGGGGGTTTTGCATGAAATTTTTTGACTATAAGGGTTGAAATTTGGCTTGGGAGGCCAAATTGTCTACAAATTTTTGTGACTCATAGATTTGACCAACCTACTAGTTAAGATAACCCACTAAATCTTAATGATAGTGATGACTCATACATGGTAATCAAACTTGGGTGACCACTCTTAGACTGCCAAAGAGATTAACACCTCATAACGCCCTTAAGGACTAAAACAACCCACAAGACACAATAAATATTACTAAATAAAAACCATATAACACCTAAAAACTAACAAGAGAAGACACTAAAACAACTAAGGTAACTAACTATACCACACTTGTGTAGACACACTTATTGAAACAAGACAACAAGCACTATAAATAACTAACTTGAGATCAAACTATTTTCCCCTCATGAATAAAATGTTAAACTTATTTGGTCACCATTAAACCATGAGGTATAATTTTCGTGTCTTTACTAGAGTCTGATTATGCATTATTCACTAAATAGGGACTTCCACTTATAGCTAGAGGCATTTGCATGTTCATGGCCTATTAGAAGAGCATTTGGAACCTCTTGCTCCACCCTTAGGTGCATGAGCTGGTCATGTGATTTTAATACCCAATCATAATAATTACAATATTTCCTTCCTTGCATCAAAATTCTAATTTATGCCTCAGTCATGGGATGTTCCTAATTTTTCATTCTCTCATTTAGTGATTATCATAACAACCTAGACGGTATGCCTTGATTTGTGTCTCAATTATTATATATTTAAGATGGGGACTTATTAATGCCTTCAAATTAATCATAAGTGTATAATCATGGATGACACATGTCATTATTCTCTTATTGATTCTTCTCATTAGACTCAACATGATCAGTTTCAATAGTGTTAGTTTTAAGACCCTTCTCAAGCTCCTCATGGGGTAGAGGTGGGTTATCTAAACTTGAATAAAAGTTCCACAAGAAGCCATATATTCATGATAAATTGAAAATACATGGAGTTACACATCATTATTACCATTCACTTGATAAGGATTATGTTTATCAAGTATCTCCAACTCTCCCACGAGTCATAACAAGGCTCATGACTAGCTACAACTTGGTCATCCTCATCTTCTGTGGAGAATGGGAACTCATAAATCCAATAAATATCCAAATAATATTGTATTTATATTTATAAACTTGAATTTACTTATCCAATCTCTAAATAAGAAATGATACATTTAATTTAGACCTCAACTTGTGATCATATTCTACTATTCCAAGTTACTATGTTGAGTTCTTCAATCTCACCTATGAATTCATGGTACAACTACTAACAAGGATCATATAAATCACTTTAAATGTTATAAACTCCAATATTAGTCTCATGTAGGTTATTTCCATGAATTTATCCTATAGGGGAATTTGCTTGTGCTTTGTCTTCATCTACTTCAACATCATACCATTATGATTACTTTACATCATACAACTTTCCTTCATGTTCACAATATGATCTACTAGGATAAATAGTGGTACCAATAGTGATATCCTCATCATATATGCTTGAGGTATCATTTTATAAGTGTTCTTCAAACACAACTACATATATAACATCATCAAGGTCTTGAAGGACTTCCACCTCATTAACTAGTCTTGACAAATTGTTCCCTGTACTTGAATGTTGAAATTATACCTTTAATGAACTTGGTTTCTCCTCAAAAAAGGATAGCATGGGAGGGTAAGGTACTTCCTTTTCTTTATTGATAAATTCTAGAGTTATCTTCTAACTTGTATCCTTATGAGTATAAAACTTGGACACTACATTATTCTTATTTCATTCTTCAATTACCTTGTCAAACTTGGATGTATCTTGATCCTCATAAATGTAAGGATAGATGGGGAACTTAAAAAACTTGACATTTCTTGAGATAGCCTCCATACACTTGTCTTATTATTGATTATAAATATGCATAGGAGAAAGTACTTTTTTAAGAACAAGCATAACATAATCTGGTGTTCTAGTCTATGAAGGCCTCAAAGTTGAAGTTATCATAGGATCTTGAGAAGGAATGGGTGGATATAAAAGAGGATTTAGAACACAAGGAGGATAACTATAGGTATGAGGGTAAAGGCAATTTTAAATTCATATGTTTGGTGTGTAAGTCTCAATATTAAAATTTGAGAGTGGTATAGATTTGATTTTGACTCCTACACCATACCCAATCTTGTAGACTATATAAGACAAATCAAATGATAATTACCCGCAATATTTGACATAAATTCATTAGATAAACATATAGAAAAACAAGGTAGAAGTCTGCAACAATAATTTTTATGTAATTGAGATCTTGGGGTAAGCATGAAGGGTATGTTTTGGGTCTTTGATGAGGCCAAAAGTCCTTTTAGTTGATCCATTTCATTAAAATTCAAAGTTGGAAGTAATTTCATATATCAAATTCAAGTTATCATATACTATCATAAGAATAAATGAATTGCTTGCTCTATCATCAAACAAACAATTATGGACCAAGGAGTCTCTAATGATCACAGAGGTAAAGAAAGGAGATGGAATGATTAGCTTAAATAGCTATTCTTGGTTTGCAATGATGTTTTGTTTATGAATAAAGGCTTGATTTTAAACTTCTTTTCACTTCTTAATACATTAATTCAATCTATCCCATTTTTCCTTTAGATTCTCAATTTCTAATCTCAAATCATCCTCATTTTTTTTGGGATAACTAAGAACATCATGATGTTTCCATGATTGATTAGGATGATAAGGGGTCTACCAAGGAGGTTAATAGGATTTATAAAGGGGTGAGGGTCAAGAGGTTTTTTGTGATAAGCATCATAAGATTGGCATAGGTGATAGGGATGATGATAAGGAGGTGTATGACAAAAATTTTCCCCATATGCAACCATAATACATCATGGAACATATGAAAAACAATGTGAATATTTTTAAAAAAAAATTATTACCCATATAATGATGATGTTGTGACACCTTCTAACATGAAATATAACTACCAATATGTTACTGAGGTGCTTGAAGCTCCCTAAGATGAATAAGTGTTGTAAGAGAGTTATCCAATTCTTGAATATGGCCCTATTAGGCATGACATAACTATTAAATCTCTAACTTACACCTTAAAAGGAGGTTATTCAAGCCTATCTTCATTTTTTGGGTAACATGGGAATATCCCAAGGATATGGGTGACCTATGACTAGGCTATACCTCTAGATTATGGGGTTAACTCCTATGATGCATCTATTTAGCTCAATTCATTAAGACCTACTACTTTTGGGGTGAAAAGGGATATCTATTTCATAAAATAAACCTAATATAAGGGTGTTGATTCAACAATATAGCTTATCCACTCTATTTTAAATTAAATAACACTAATAGACAATGCATAGAATTGAGTCACTATCTCTAATGGCTTCTAGGCAATAATGTTTCATATA
This sequence comes from Torreya grandis, assembly GCA_037957365.1. Classification (NCBI taxonomy): domain Eukaryota; kingdom Viridiplantae; phylum Streptophyta; class Pinopsida; order Cupressales; family Taxaceae; genus Torreya; species Torreya grandis. The sequence goes on along the minus strand of JARHVA010003940.1, from coordinate 1,340,711 downwards.
GAGGTTGGTTTAGATGACTATAAAATGAGGGTAATGAAATTAATTCCTATTTTAAACCACTTATAGTCAAACTTCCACTCCGAACTCAGCCATCAACATTGTGACACATTAGATGACCTACATAGAAAACTTATTAGCATTTAGGTGAGGCTTCGACATGTAAAGGGATAAATTCTACCACTTTTACATATCAGAACAAGCATATATGTTGGAAGTACATCCACTAAAGTGGGGTATAAATTAGTTTCTTCAAAACATACATTCAATTACACTTATCATTTATGAATCATTCATTTAAACACATAGATCAACCAATGCATAAAAAACATAGACAAGAACATGAGGTAAAAAAACATCACATATGTGGGAAAACATAAATGGTATAAAACAAAATAAAAAATATCTTGGGATAAATTAATATAGTCAATTAATCAATATTTAGTGAGGCACCAACCTCACAAGGAACACCAACCCTTCACTAGTCAAGCACCAACTTATAAGGAAGCACCAACCCCCTAGGTGAATCAACACCAACTTAGCCACCTACAACCTATGATAACCTTTGGATACTTATTTAAAACTAAACTAATGATGATAACCTTATTTTTCTCTTCACACTCTTCTATCTCTCTCAAATCTGCCTCATAGGCTTCCTCACCCAATATGCCTCTTACTAGGCTTATTAGGTCAACTAGCCTTGATATGTGGTTATTAAGTCAACTAACCATGATATCCACATAAAAAATCTCTATTATATGTCCATAATAGTATATCACCCCTCTTATTATGTTCTATAGGACCTTCTTGAGCTCAAAAATCTCCTATCTCATTTGCTTATTCAACTAATCCACTTCCTCACACAAATAGGCTCATTAGGCCTTATACCAATCACTGGATCACTAACACTCTTGGTTGGAAAAGACACTAATCCATTAGGATCAATAAAAAAACATGTCTTGTGAAATTTTAAACATATAAATAAATCAAAATAATAACATAATTAGGTTGGCCAAACATATTTAGACTTGATTCTTCTTTTAGGCCTAATAGAGACCTAATGCATTATGTCTATCATATTCATGGAACAACTTGAACCTCTATGGCCAAGATGGAACTAAAAAATTAAATAAAAACTTTAAAAAAATTATATAGAAACCTAAAATACTCTCATATATTCTCAATAAGTCACAAATCCTTCGCTCACACCTTGAAAGCACAATTAGGCCATAAAGACCTATAAGGCCTACTTACCTCAAAAACACTATCTTCAAATATGAAGATTATAAAAATTGTAGAAACAAATTATAGGCACAAAAAACATATGGATGGAAAATTAATGACATAAATTTGATAAAAATTTCCATTATACATATTATATAAATCTCCAAAGACTCAAGAGCACCTCATCAATATGCTCACTTAGAACTGCCAATTTTCTCAAAACCTAGTCATTAAAAATTTGACCTCAAAAATCAATATATGAATTTTAAAACACTATATATGCATATATAATATATAATTTAATGAATATAACATCACCACATTTGTTTTATATCTTTAATTAGGATATAATGGTTCAAGAACAACTCTTCACTCAACTTACTTAAGTCTATCAAAACACCTTAGAAACCAGTCATGCATACTTGGACCTACAACACTTGAGATAGAACTTAAAATTAATAAAAATAATAAATATTATTTAATTATATATTTATAACACCATAATATTATTGAAACACTTCCAAACATGGAATAATGACTCAGTAATATCAATCTTGCTAACACATAGAAAATTTCCATAATCCCTAAAAACATAGTCCTGGTGAATGTGTTTTCAAATCCTGTAAGGACACTTAAAAAGTTTATCATGAACATTCATAGTTCCTATGAAACCTATATAAAATCCTCCAACATATAAATCATAATTTATAGTTTCAACTATTGGTATTGCAGACCAATTTGTTAACCTTCTCTTTCACAGTTCTTACACAGCTGGACAAGTCATTTTATATTCCATATTTCAACTTATTATACTAATTATTAACATTATAAAAATAATTTATAGATAATATATATCCAAATAACAATATAATTTGAATTTTTTTCTTCATATAAGAGCATAGAGTCTCCAACTCAGCACTCCCACTAGCTTACTCAGAACTACCATTCTACCTTAAAAACTAGCCATGGTGAACATGACTTAAAGCACATATAGAATAGCTTTCATGAACTTAAAATTAAATTATATGATAAATAAACATTATAAAATAAATATATAATGATAAAAATATAAATATTTATCTTTATAGACCAATCTCATGTCTTGAATGTATAAAGACCTCATTGTGTTAGACAAGTCAATTTGAGAACAAATTTATGCTTATATATAATCATCTCAAAATATTATATATAATATGGATATGTGTTTCATTTATTTAATAAAAATCCTATACAATTATATCCAACCCTAATCCACAACAACACATCTCTAATCTCATTTCCACATTTGCCTATGTTTCTCACTATCTTCCTCACTAGGCCGTTTTAGTGATAGGTCAAATTTCATGACTAGTTTAGAATATTTGAGATATATAAAATACTAATAAAAAAAAATTGTCATAAGATATAAGTATCAATATTCAACCTCCATCCATTATGCAATTTTGACTCAGTTAACCCTACCTGTCAGACTAAATTTATGATAAATAAGTACTTTTATGTGGGGTTCACTTACTAATCAGATAAAATAATGCCACTTTTAGGTACCTATAAGATTCAAATCCATGATAAAAATATAAAAATATTTCATCCAATCCATTATAATCCATAAATCAAGATGTTTCATATTGGGTCACTATAAGTGTTTTAGACTAGTTTCCATTCTTAACATTTGTTCATAAATATCTATCCCTAAAACCAAATCCTAATTATTTAAAATCATTAATATTACCCTTTAAATTCTATCCATAACATCTTAGATTACCATGTAACAATCACATGTTCCAACAAGCATGAGAAAATCCTTCTTAGGTCTGCAACACTTCATTCTAGCACTTGAGAGACCTAAAAATAACATTTCAAGAATTATTATTCAAAATATGACCTCATAAAACATTAAAATACTTTACACAACATTTAAAACATTTATCCATACTCACCTTTATAATATTTCCTTGGAAAACTGATCTCATGCCTTAATAGGCCACCATATCTCTTTATGTTCTCTAGGTTCTTAACTTGTAGGATGTATTAGGTCTTTGAAAATGATCTTCATTACACTATATATTCACTATCGACATCAATCTCACGTAAAAAATACCTCATACCATGATTAACCACTACCACACATCTTCTCACAAGCCTCAGTCTACTCACCTCATTCTGCTATCAAGACTTTACCTTCTCACTAGTTCTTCTCATGCAAAAAAATAAGCCATGAAATGGCCTTGAAACATCCTCTAAAATATTATCTACCTTATACACATGTTTACATAGTATCAAAAATATTCTCACTAAATTGATCACACTCACTTCATCAAGATTTACTAATCACACCTTCACCAAGATAAGACTAGGCTTCACAAAACACCTTCTCTACAAAGACTTGATTCTTATGAACTTGGTCAACAATGACCTTATCACAACAAACACTTAAAGACAATCAGTACTCTCTTTTTGATTATCTATCCTATCAATACAAAACAACATTGCTCATAATCTTGTCACATCACAACATTATTCTAAGACCCTATGCAGAACTCAAGGACCTACTAGATTATGCTTAAGCCATCATGATCACTTACCATGCATATTCACAAGAGAACCTCTAGGATATAAAAATTACCTGAGATTTTAATGACAAAATATATTCCTTAATATAAAAATAGGAACAAACCTCAACAATCTCCCCATTTGTCATGGATGGAAAACACTCTAACAAAGTAGATCATTCTCATCTCCCCAAGCTAGATCTCCCCCTAATTGGTATTTCTCCTAATCTGGTCTTTCTCCCCCTTTAACATTAATTAAAAAAGGGTCATCTCTTACAATAGAACCAACTAATCCTTTAAAATCAAACATGATTTCTCCCCAAACAAGATCAATCTCCCCTTTGTGAACTGAATAAGATCTCAACTCACATAAGTACTCAACCATATTCCCCCTTAATATTATTCATACATAAAACACATGAACATCACTATCCTTGATTGATATATGGAAATAACTGAAAAGGGAACTCCCCATTTGACAAAGCATCTTTTTAGTAATTACAACCATCTACAACAACTAGAAACTCAACACATATGAACAAAGAAACTTAAGAATCATCTTAGACACATGATCCCCCTAACACCATGCATACCATTTTTAGATGAATGTAGAACACACTCCTGATCACCTTGTCCTTGACATGATTTAATAATCTTCCCTTCTCTTCACAACTTGATCTCATAGAATGAGTCATTAAGAATCTCAAACTAATACCACTCTCTTAACATAGAACTACATAACTCAAATACTAACTACTAGACACAAATAGTCTATAAAGAATAACGTCTTACCTTTAAACAACACTTCTAGCTTTGTTAACAAACTTCAAATGGTCTTCATAATCTCATTGGTCTTGTAGACCAATATATAACTTATATGCCTTCTTAAAACTCATGATCAAACTGAATTCCTCATTTGGGTCTTATTAGCTTAAAGCATATATGCTCAATAATCATACAAACATAAACAAGGATACATGATCATACGTTTATACATCATGAATCCATATCATATTCTGATATAAGTATGGAAAATGTCCATCATCACTTTATTATTCAAACATTCATCATGTCCTCAATCCTATCAATTGTATCTAATATGTTTTTATGCCTTTGTGTACCTTATTAGAACTATACATTAGTTCATGATTAGTTCCCCTTATCTCTATGATTTATTCAGATAGTATCATGAATTTGACTTGTTTTATTAAGTCACCATACATATACTTTGTAACCCATCTCTTACAATCACACATCTAAAAGACTATTAGCTAAACCTTGGACTTGAATATCAACAAAGAACACAAAGCTCCCCCTAAGCTAATGATTTCTCTTAAGAACACTTGATGACCAACCATCTTCAACAACTTTTCTTTTCACCATAGATATCTTCTCAAGATAATCTTTATGACTACAACTTCATAAAACTAATAATATAAGAGTATCTCTAATGCTTCATATACATGTTCAATCATCCTCAAAGATCTACCTTATGTCACTTATGAAGGATTCCATACTTAACTCTAAATCCCATACAATGCAAAATAATTCCTCATAAAATTGGGCTCATTTACTTCACCATGCTACCTACACATATTATAAGACCTGAAATAAGGATTTTCAAGACACCTTGATACCTTGACCTATTATATCCATGTTATGATCTCATCCTAACATTAATCAATAAAAAATGATACACTTAGACCTATACCTTTCTCTCACATGGCATAGAATCCTTTGATCCATAGACCTGACCACTCATAGAGCTAGCAAGCTCCCTCTTTATCCATACATACTTCACATAACTTATTCTCATTAGGGATCTAAAATGATACTAAACAAAACATGATTCCTAATTTTAAAGCATCTCACACATGTTAAAGAGACATAAATTATCTCCCATTTATATTTTTAGCTTAGGTTTGACCTTTGATTTGGATTCTACATAATTATTCTAAGCTAGCAAAGAACATTTTTGACATTCCTTCAAATATGACTTATGATCTATAGTACAAAACACATCACCTTAGTTTATGAGTTTATAATGAATCATATTTTCATCCTTATTCTTATTACTCAACTCTACCAATACCATCATTCTTTGGTAGATCATCATTATAATCATGAAAAACACTATCATCATCATTCTTCAATCTTGTACTTCTTATGATCACCTTTAGGCTATTTAGGCCTCTCTCAAAGGACCAACTCTGATACCAAATACTAGAAACATAGCCACTGAGGGGGGGTTGAATTATCATCTTCAAAGCATACATTTAATTCCACTTATCATTTATGAATCATTCATTTAAACACATAGATCAACCAATGCTTAAACAAGAATACACAAGATCATCAAGCAAAAAACACATCACATATGTGGGAAACAATCAAGGGGGATAAAACACACTAAAAAATATCTTCTAATATAGTCCTATAATAAATTAATTTATATTTAGTGAGGAACCAAACCCATAAGGAGCACCAACCCCTCACTAGTCAAGCACCAACTCAATCAGGCCTTTAACAAGCACCAACTTGCAAGGAGGCACCAACCCCCTAAGTGACTCAACACTAACTCAGCCACCTAGAACCTCTTATTACCTTTGGACACCTATTTATCACTCAAATAATTATGATCACCTTAATTTTCTCTTCACTCTTTTGTCTCTCTCAAACCTACCTCTTAGGCTTCCTCACTCAATATGCCTCTTACTAGGCTTATTAGGTCAACTGACCTTGATATCCACATACAAAAACTATTTTATATATTCATAATATTCTCTCTCCCATATTATTATGGTCTATAATACCTAATTGAGCTCAAAAATCTCCTATATCATTCACTTATTCAACCAATCTACTTCCTCACACAAATAGGCTTATTAGGGCTTACACTTATACCAATCACTAAATCACTCACACTCTTGGTCGACCAAAACACTAATATAATAGTATAAATAAAAAAAAATTATTATTACATGTTACACATAGGAATAAAACAAAATAATATCACAATTAGGTTGGCCAAACACATTTAGACCTCATTCTTCTTTTAGGCCTAATAGAGACCTAATGCATTAGGTCTATCCTCTCCACAAAATAAATTGAAACTATATGGCCTAGATATCCATAAAAAATTAAAATTAAACATTTAAAAAACTTATATTTTAACCTCAAACAACTTCCTCTATTCTCAATAAGTCATTAATCCTTTGCTCACACCTTAAAAGCACAATTAGACCTTAACGACCTATTATACCTAATAACTTAAAAAACATTATCTTCAAAGATGAAGATCATATAACCTATATAAACACATTATAGGAACAAAAAAAAATTATTTATGGAAAATTTATGACCTCAATATCATAAAAATTTCTAATATACATCTATAAATCTTTAAAGACTTAGGAACACCTCATCAATAAGCTCCCTCAAAACTGCTAATTTGCTCAGAACCTAGTCATCAACAATTTCACCTCAAACATTAGTATAGGAATTTTAAATTAATATATATGCATGTATAATATCCCATGTAATATATATAATATCAACACATTCTTGGTATATATCTTCTAAGGATATAATGGCTCAAGAATAACTCTTCACTAAGCTTACTCAAGTGTGTCAAAATAGCTTATAAACCAATCATGCATACTTGAACCTCCAACACTTGAGATAGAACTTCCCATTAATAATAAATATTATAAATTATACAATTATATCTATATAACACCATCATATTCTTTAAACACTTCCAAATTGGTTAGAATGACTCAAGAACATTAATCTTGCTAACACATAGAAAACTACCATAATCCTTAAAAGCATAGTCCTGATGAATGTTATTTTCAAATTTTATAAGGAAACTTACAAAAATTATAATTCACATGAATATTTCCTATGTGACTTATATAAAATCCTTTTATAGATAGATCACAATTTATAGTGTCAACTATTAGTCTTGTAGACTAATTTGTTAACCTTCTCTTTCACAGTTCTTACACAGCCAAACAAGTCATTTTAGACTCCATATTTCAATTTATTATACTAAATATAAACCTTATATAAATAATGTATAAGTCATATATATCCAAAAAAATATATCATGTGCATTGGTTGCTTTAGCTAAGAGCAGAGAGCCTACAACTCAACACTCTCATTAGGTTACTCAGAACTACCATTCTACATTGAAAACCAATCATGGTGAACATGAATTAGAAAACCTATAAAATCACTTTAATTAACTTAAAATGAATTCATATGATCATTTAACATCATTATATAAACTTAAAATAAATATATTGTGAGCTCAAATGCCAATATTAATCTTTACAGACCAATCTCATGTGCTCATTATATACAGACCTCACTATGTTAGACAGGTCAATTTCGGAACAACTTTCTTCTTATATAATCATCTCAAAATCTTATATCAAATTGGGATATGTGTTTTATGTCTTGAAAAACAACCCTATGTAATTGGATCCATCCCTAATCTCATTCCCACTTTTACCTATTTTTCTCATTATCTTCATCACTAGGTATTTTTTAAATTAGGTCAAATTTCATGACTAATTTAGCATAATTGAGATCTATAACCTACTCAAAAACCACCATGGGCATTAGCTATAAGTGTCAATATTTAACCTACATCCATTGTGTAGCTTTGAATTATTCAAACCTATATGTTATACCTTTTATTTTTATAAACTAGTACTTTTCTATAGGCTCCACTTGCTCATCAGACAAACCAATTAAACCTATATGTGCCTATAAAAGTCCTCTCCATGATCCAAACATAAAACTAGGCCATCTAATCTATTCTAAGCCATTTTCATCAAGATCTTCCATATCAAGCCACTATGAGGGTTCTAGACCAATTTTTATTCTTAACATTTCTTCATAAATATCTATCCCTAAAAAAACCTCCTAATTCTTGAAAATAATTTCTAGGACCCTTTTCCATCTCTCCCTAATATCTCATCTTCCCATGCAATATTTAGATGTGTCAACAAGCATGATAAAATCCTTCTCGGGTATTTAACACTTGAGAGACCTCAAAAACACATTTAAAGTGTTATTATTCAAAATATGACCTCATATTTCATGAGCATACTTGACACAACATGTCAAACCTTTATCCATACTCACCTTTTCAATCTTTCCTTGGAAAATTGATATCATGCTTCTATAGGCCACCATCTCTATCTTTGATCTCTATGTTTTTGACCTATATAATACATTAGGTATTTAAAAATTTACCTTCCTTATACTATATATTGAATCTAAAAATCACTCTCATTTAAAAAAAAACTCATACCATGATCAAACACTACCACACATATTCTCATAAGCCTCAATCTACTCACCTCATTATGTTATAAAACCTCTACCTTCTCAGTAGTTCTCTTCGTGCTAAAAAACAAGCCATGAACTGGCCTTGAAACCTTGTCTAAAATATTATCTACCTTGTAAAAATGTTTACACATTTTCAAACATATTATAACTAAAATTAGCACACTCACTTCACCAAGCTTCATTAATCATGCCTTCGCCAAGACAAGACTAGGCATCACAAAACACCTTGTCCACAAATACTTCATTCTTATGAACTTGGTCAATAATGACCTTATAAAAATAATCAATTTAAAATAACAATAACTCTCTTTTTTATGATATTTTATATAAATACAAAAAACACTACTCATAATCTTGTCACATCACAACATTATGCCAAGACCTTATGCAAAACTCAAGGACCTACTAGATCATGATTAAGCTATCATGATCACTTATCATTCATCTTCACAAGAGCACATCTAGGATATAAATGACATTAAATTAATTTTAAAATCAATGCCTTAATACAATAACATGAACATACCTCAACAATATACACACTAGAAATGAATCATGAAGAAGGTGCAACATTTTATTAAGAGTCCAAGAGGTCTACAAAGTAAAAATCCAAGTAGAGTTTCCTCATACCCACTTGACGGTTAAAAAAAATGCCTTAAGGCATGAATAAATATAATAATTATAATTAAAATATAGGTATAGTGCATGGATATGATATGTGAATGTCATAAATGACCATAGCCAACTCATATTGTAATTACAAATAGTTACAACAATCCTTCATATTTCTCTCCATGCATTGGTGTTCATAAATGGGCCTTTTAGGCATTGAGATGGAGTGGTGGAGGATGGATAATACTTGTTTAATCCCATTTATATGATTGAAATTCCAAAATATGGTTAATTAATCTTATCCTAGTAGTTACAAGATGAGAATGAGGTGTAATTAGGCCTCTATGAGGCATTGAGTAACCTACTATCTTTTATGCATGTTGACTAGACTTGAAACTGCCTCCTCCTACATGATTACCATGGAATATGTATATAAATTACTCAATTTATTATTTATAATGTGTAATTTTACCCTTAATTGACCATCTATCATACCCTCCATTCCATTATATATCTCTCTTTGTTGATCCAAGTAGGCCTAGTAGGTCACTACACTTAATTACTTGATTATCTATTGATGAATGATTAGATACCTGAATATAAACATTAGAGAAGTTTAATGTGCCTTTTTAAATTATTAATAACATTTTTATACCATGAACCATGACTTTATAAGCAAAATACATATTTAATTTTGCCAATCTAGGTGACTAGGTGACCTTTTACTAGCTCTCCTAGATTGGCTCTTTTGCATGGACTAGTAGGAATAATTTTAGGGATATTTGTGAAAAAATTATCATATAATAATCTATAATACATCTCACACTACCCCCTTCAAAAAATTTCAAGTCCTCAAAAAGATATATACCCTATTTTATGCTCAAAACCTTGAAAAAGTACCATTTTTAGACAAGTTTGTATAGTGTTCATACAAAATATAACCATGATCAAGGTCTCCTCTAAGTGGAATATGTGATACAAGTATTTATCAGGTCAATTAATAGTGTTTTATTGAAAAAATCTCCACTTTTACCAAGCTAGTTCTATCTTAGGGTTTAATTAGGGCTTTAGAGGTCTACCATCCTAGCGATGGCTCAAAAAAATCAGACCTCCAATCCCAAACTTATGGTCATGGATGTTTATTCCACATACCCCAATAAATATATTTAAAATTTTTGGATCCCATGAATCTTGTGTGTGTAGATATGAATAGAAGATGGTGGACTTTGAACTCCTTCCAAGCCTTACAAACATGTCTATAGTCTTTAAAATGATTCATAGAAGTAGTTTCCTAAAACCAAGCCTTTCCTCCATGTATTTTGAGTCCATATGGGTGACCAACTCATGATAATATCATTGGGCTTGAGTTCTTATTTGATGAAAGATATGAGTAATTGAAAGTGTAGTTCGAGGTGGCATCTTAGGAATGTGTAACTTAAGTTAGGCTTAAAGACCCAATTTAACCTTTTGATTCCATTTTCCTATATTAAAAAACCTTTTATGACCTATACCAACCTCTTAAATCTTCTCTTGATGTTATTCCTTCTTGGGAAGGTCTAGGTTGGTCACCAAGATTGAGGATGGATTCTTGAGTAGCTAAGAATGGCTTTAGGCCTAATGGCCATAAACTAATTCTTAAAGTTCTAATTTACTTGTATGTCATTGATGGTCTCAAAATCATCATGTTACACTTACCCAACCTTTTCCCAAATTTTTCATTTATCCTAGCTTCCTAAACACCATATGTGTTTCCATTTTCTCATGTTACTGCCTGTAGGTCTCACTGGCAGTTTGAGTGCTTGATATTAATGTAAGGAGACGAGTGGTTTATTTACTTCACTTTACTATTGAATGGATTGAATTTATTAAATATGAATTCCTAATCTAAAAATACCCTTGCTATTAAGATCTCCTTCATCTCTGCATATTACATGCCCTCATATAATTAGGTCTAATATTTGTAGGAGGTTAAGCCTTTGTAGCCTTAAGGGATTGATTAAGTAATTTTTGTGCTAAAATGGAGGTTATTATCTCCTATAACATTGAAAAATATCTATCCTAATTATTTTAAACGCTAAAAAACTTCCTTATTCATGCATTCATCTCTAGCTTTCAATCACATCCCTGCATAAGCCTATCTAGGCCTAATATGCATGTGTAGACCTTTAGGATCTCAATACCCCTAAGGAATGAACCATAAAAATGAGGAAATTTGAGATATTATTATGATAATGAGTAATAAACCCTCCTTCAATATTCTAAATTCACTTATTTACATAGTTTAACACTTCAACTCTTCCTCTTATGCCCTTTCTCGTCTAGAACTACCCTTTATGCCTAATAAGCCTCACTAGCCTATTAATAAGGCTCTTTGACATCTCAAGGGATTATATCATTATAAAATGGTATTTTATCCTTTATTAAATTATGTTATATACCCTGTTATCACCTTTTCACTTCACTCCTTTGCATGATTTCTCAGACTTTCATCCTCATACTAAAGTCCTTCCTATAGATAATAGATAGGTCTACCTGGGACTATGAGCACAGACCTTCCACTTTGCTTAACATCTGAGATTGTCAATAATAACTTATAACAAGGTATATCACCATTCCATTTTACATATATCTTTTGAGATTCCTTCATCTTCATATTACCCACTAAACATGCAAAATAAATTCAAATTATAGTTATAGCCTTGTATACTAGTTTTAGGCGTAGTAAGCCTAATTGAGCCATTAGGCCTCTTATTATTCTCAAGGACTTATATATTTAAATTAAAAAATAATTAATATTATTAAAACTTATTTTTTTATAAACTTCTCCCCCTTATTGGTATCTCACACTTTTATGTTCCAATTAAGGTCCCAACTGTTTGCTTGACTAGACCTAGTAGGCCTAACTGGGCCATCATCTCTTTTATTTCATATTATAGGTTAAAATTATTTAATTAGACTAATGGTTTAAAGAAAAAAGTAATAATTCTCTATTTTAATAACATTCACCTCTTATGTAAATTTGAAGACACTAGCTCTTTTCCTCATAACTCTAACTATAGGTGGTAAATACGGTTTACTTGACTATGTGTGGCCATTTTGATGGATAGACTATATCTAATTACTATATTAGATTAAATCATTATGATAAATTTTTTTTTGGTTCTTTCTAATCCCTTGAAACATTCTAAACCTCACCATGCTTTCATTATTTTTTTATTCTTGTATTTATACTATTTTCTATATTAGGATATTGTTTGAGTCACTCTCTTTGGGTGAGTTGAGAGTGTTGATCCTTATTCCTTCATTCACATTACTATTCATATGCCCACATGAATACTAAATTATTCTCATTTTATCTAATACTTTAACCCAATAGTGTAACCTCATCTTATTAGCCTGCACAGTAGGTATAGAATGACTATGAGGGGTTTATCTTTGAATAATGGGATGAGGTGAAGGATTGATCCATTATGAAACCTATTTGCCCATACATCATGTTCCTCCATATAATACTATGACATATTAGGCTCATCAATTTTATTTCACACCTTCTATGTCTCACCTCAACATTCATCCATTTGACTAGTTTTCCTTAGGTCTATAGGTAGCTGAATGAAGGTCAGTTTCTCAAGGATTGAGAATGAGAGTGGTCTAAGCAGAGGGTAATGAGTGACATGGGGTATTATAATGAATAAAATATAGGATTTATGTATATATTTTAAACAAATTAAGGACCTTCTATAGCTACCCTACCCTTCACATTCTTAGGAGTCTACACATCACTCATAACAATCACCATGGAGGTTTTCCCATTGGAAGGTGACTTGTTTGAGGTGTTTAAACAAGGATATCAACTTATCATCCTATTTGTAGGTATATATTCACTATATATTAATTAAACTAAATTTAAATGGTCTTATTATGTCATGAAGTGAGACTCATCTCTCTTATAATTCAACCCTATAATCCTGCCACAAGAACCACTTCAAACTGTTTAGCTTGATTAGGAGAAACTTATGGGTGGGGTAAAAATGATATTATTCATTAAAAGTAGAAAATTATGAGATGTATATGAATACTTACATGATTCACATAGCTATCCTAGGCACTTGATAATGGAGTAAGAAGGTCCTATTTCCATGCCAAAAAGATATCAACATGCCAACATCTCTAGATGTAAGTGGAGGTTATCATCTCATGAACAATATGTAATTGGAATACTATCAACACATGATAATCTAATCACATGGTGTCATGGTGATGAAATAAATTTCCCATTTAATCCTATAGGAGGAAAAAGTTTTTTTCATGTTAGTTGTTTCTAGTAGGTTATCTTTATCTAATTTTCAATAAATCTTATTGACACAAACATGGTGTGTTAGTTTCCTCAGTGCTTTGTTGTCCTCTCTTGTTGTTTCCTTAAGTGTTTAAGTGGTGTTTCCTTTTTAGGTGGTTTTTACATTCCTTGAGGGTATTATTAAGTTCTATATATAATTGAAAATCTAAGGAGGTGGTCATCCAAGTCATGTTGTCTTGTATGAGTCTTGAGCCTATCATGATGAGATAGTTGGTTCTCTTGACCAACAGGCTGGTCAACCCCTATGAGTTACCAAGGATGTTGATAGTTTATCCTTTCAATCTATATTTTAGCTTGTATAATAAAAAAAAAATTCATGAATCACCTCCAATCTTGTACATGGTGGTCTAGAGCTTGTCATGGTCTTTTAATTGCTTCTTAAAAACCTTATTAGCATGGTTTAAGGTTTCATTAGTGTGCTAGATCTTATTTGAGGTATCCTCATGTGATATCATCTTGTGAGTCATTGGGTGATGTTTTAGGGATCTATAGGTTGTCTTTGGGTGATTGAAATTGCGTAAAAAGTCATTTTAAGCCTAGTTAATGGTCCTTTCATTATTTGAAAAATTAAGGTTTTTTAGTAGAAATTAAGGTAATTTTTGAAAATTAAGGTTTATGGTTATGATAGTATTTATACCTATCCTAGCCATTTATTGAGAAAATACCTTGCTATCAGGATGGTGAAGATTTTCCAATCCTTATTAAATAATTGACATAGTGGTTAATGAGGTATCTAAGGTTGTTTCAATGGTTCACTTATTCAAACCTATTTCAAGCCTTAATTAACCCCTAAGGTCATCAAATGATTGATAAACATGATATATGAGTTAAATTACACATTAAAAACGTTTTAAAATGGTAAATTTTTTATGTCACATTGTAATAGGGGTATTAAAAATATTTCATTGCCATCCTATTGTCATGACAAGGTGTTCATATGCATAAAAGGTATCCTTTTAAAAGCCAAACCCATCTTTCATTCACCAAATGGCCCCACACATGTGAAAATATGACTTATAAACTTCCCCACCTATACCTTGTGTTTTTAAATGTTTTTTTACCTTTATATTCCCTCTTCCCATCCTCTAATGACATTTCAAGGCACTAAATTAGAAAAACAAGCAAAAAATAAAGGGTTTTATAGGTGTTTCAGACTTGTACAGAGCTATAAAGATAAGTCAAGGTCAATGGAAGTTATAAATTTTTAGAAGTAAATTAGTTCAGACATCATATGGAATATCCATGATCCATCAAGTAAAATAGGTCAAAATCCATTTCCCTTTCTCAATTGAGCTCTTTGGTAGCCTTAGACAACTAGTCATGTTCTTGCTCAGTACAAATAGGAGAGAGAAGATAGTGAATTGAAATATTGTCCATATGAAGGGGGTATAATGGAATTAAAATAAAAGGAATTAGTTTATAGATTGATCCCCTATGGTTTATGAACAAATGTTAAGAACTCAAGTAACTAGATTTGCATTCTTCATCCACACAGGGTTATATTTGTAATGGTTCAAGTGTAGTTATAGTTTGTTTGATGAAAAAAGTGTTTTTATGTGTCTTATATGGGTAATCATTGTCCATATCAATCATCCCCTACTATTGGTTCACATGGTTGATCCATATATAGCAAGGAAAGCTCTAGGTTGTCATATTGTCAGGTTACAAGGAGTGTTTCTTGATGTTGTAGAGTCTTCAACACATAAAAATGGAAGTGGATGATTTTTTAAGTTGTATGATGGGTTATTGGAATCCATAAAAGTTTCCTTTATCTATTATAAATCTCAAACTAAGTCATTAGGCCAAATAACTTGTTTAATTCCTATTATAAGGTGACTTCCATATATGTAATGTGATCACCTTGCAAGTGAAATAGGGTGTCATTATATTGACTATGGTGAAACATAAATTTAGGTTAATAAAATAAATGGATTCATATTATGGTCACACTATATTTTCATACTCATGCTCCTCACTTCCCTATACTCAGAACCACTCACATCCTCTACCCTAAAAACACAAGTCCTCATAGTCTTAACTGTAGTGGCTTATTATGCAAACTAAGTAAATGAAGGACTATTAGGATAGGGAATTGAGGACATTGAGTATCTTTGAGGATTAATAGGTACATATGAATAAATATGAGGATGAATATATTAGATTCAAATAGATATCAACACCATCAACCCACCCTAGATAATAAGCTCAGTTAAAACCCCCATTGAATACACATAGAACTATCACTATAGAGTAGGGGGGACACTCAAAGTGTGATGAGAATAAGGAGATTTATAAGGAAAAAAGGAAAAATTGTGTTTAATAAAAATGTTTATGGCACCGATAGAAATAATATAACATCAAATCCCACCTCTCAAATTAAGCACTCATAGTCAAAAGGCCTAGAACCACCACCTACAGGCTTGACTATAGAAATAGGGTAGGTTGAGCATATAAGCCAGTTTTAAGGATATTTGAAGGTTTATAAGGTGAAAACGGATTTAAAATACATGGTATAAATGTTATATGTGTGAATTATAAATAATATTCCATGAATAAGATAATAACCACACTCGCATAGTTAAAATTGTAGGACCGTCACCTACAACTAGGATCTTTAGAAAAGAAGGTGAAAATGTTAATAAATATACATGGTGGTGAGGTGATAAAAGGGTAATAAGTATCCTTACTTTTTTACTAAGCCTCTAAGCCTACAATGAATCCTTTATTTATTTGAGATGGGAAAGAGAGGGCCTAATGGCCTAATTAGGTTTATTAGGCTTAAAAATAACATGTACATGCACGTGCTTAAGAGTCAAAGAAATTTTTAGGTTTGGAGGCTATTTTAGGTCTTGAAACATCAAAATGGGAAGTTAGAAAAATGAAATAAGGGTTTTTAAGGTGATAATAGTCTCAAGATTAACAAATAAAGCACTAAACCAAGTATAAGGGCTATACAGGCCCAAATTTTAATAAACCCTAGGCAAGAGTTTGATAGGTATGTAAAAAAAATATAAAAAAGGCCTAGTTTAAAGGGTGTTATAAACCCTAAAAACATTCATATGAGATTTAAACCTCATCAACATTGTAAAAGGAGAGAAGATCCTATTCTAGGTCTCTAACATAATTGATCAAACACTCAGGCATGATAGTAATGACACTCAAGGTAGACCTACATGAGAGGGACTACAATGGTTGTTAGGGAAGTTAAAAACAAGTTAAAGAGGTGATAAACTATGGAAAAGGGGTGATTTGGTGACATTGGAGTCACCAATTTAGTTACAGGTGGCTCAAACTTAGAATAGGCATATGAGACCTTAAGCCATCCTTGGCCTCAAGACCCCATCTCCATCTTGGTGATAGAATCAGACCCTCCAAGGAAATTGAAGGGCATGAAAATATGTATGAGGATGATATAGGTTCTGAATAAGGTTTATTAGAAAAAATAAGGCAAAAAAATGTCATATTTAGTCCTATCACCTCTCTCAAACTATACTACCCTAGTTTGTTAGGTCAAGTTTCCATTTCTAATGCTCATATATTATATGGCAAGATGACTTAGACCCAATTCCCTTACGGGGAGTTGGGGACACTTATTAACTTAATATACATGGAAGAAAGAGTGGGATTTAAGAGCCCAACTCTATGAACAATCCCTAAGATTTTCAACCCACCTAAAATGCCTACCAAGAGCTCAAGGGCTGCCAACCTTCACTTAGTACACACCATAAAAATTTTATGGGACCAAGAGAAATTTAGGATATTTATAGGTGGATCAACATCCATGGCCATAAGTTTTAGGTTTGAGTACTTTACATTATGAACCATCATTAAGATGGTAGGCCACTAAAACCCTTCATCAACCCTAGTAGAATATTGATTTAATAAAACCTAAATATAATGCACTCAAATGCTTTTAATTTGTCCTTAATACTCCTATAACTCATTTTCCAATATGAGGAGGTACCATCTATGGATTTGGTATGTATGAACAACTATACATATCCATTTCAAACACTATTTTTGCAAGGTTTAATGATATTTTCAAGGTTCAGAGTGATATGAGGTGTTTAAAATATTAGAATGAGGTATTTTGAGGTATATTTCACCTTCTCAAATCATGAAACACTCACAATCCTTCCCTAAAATCTCATACAGGTTTATACCAAACATGCAGTCAAAAAAATCTAGTAAGAGGTGACCTATTTACCTAGATCGAGAAACATTCTAGGTGTATACTATTGGTAAATAAAATTTCATGATGTGAAATTTTCATTTAGGTATAATCCATGCTAATTTACCTATTCTAAAGGTCTTATTCATGTCCCATATCCATCTAAGCAACTTGCAGTCAAGTAACTAGGCCTAATTACCTAATAGGTATGTTTTAGCAACAAGAGAATATGATTTTGGCATAAAGGGGATGATACAAGAGTAATTAAAGAGTCATAAAACCATGTAGCTACATAATTAAGACAATAAAGCACACTTCTCATGACTATTATGGAGGAAAGGGCAGTTTTCTAAGCCTAGTCAACATAAGGAGATGAGGCTACTTAATGATCCATGTAAGCTAATTGGAGAAAAATGCACCTTTTTAAATGTCATGAAGAGAGGTTTATTGAAAAAACATTCATGGCCATGCTTTAGATGAGGTCAAACAAGTTTGAATCTACCTCTACCACTCCATCTCTATAGCAAATGCTCATTAAAGACCACCAACCATGAATACAACACATGAAGGGAACATGGAGCTATTATTAAGACTTGTAACTGATGATGGAGTGAATGATGGTGATTTATGACCTTCTAGTGACACTTACATTACATATTTCCCTCTCTCCCCTTCTCATTATTCTATAAATTTGGGCTCTAAGGTCATTGAATTCATCCCTCTATTGGGTGTGAAGAGATTCAACGCAAATTTGTATTTTATCACCTATTAAGCTAATGAAAGGAATTTTTTATCTTCTTCATGTTAGTATATAGTGTTTTATATGATTTTTTTATATGCATAAGTGGTAGTGGTATGCTTTCTCCCTTTTTAGGTCCTTACCTCACCTAGATGTTAGTAGATGTTTTATGCATGTCACATAGTGTGTAAGAGTGTTGGTGAATGAGCTTGGAGTGGAATCTAACTAGTAAGTGTCTTGAATTAGAAATTAAATTCATGAACCTCATGTTTTAACCATTTATCATATCCTCTATGTGAAACATTTAAGCCTAGAAGCTCTTAGAGATAGTGGTTTAGCTACTTGATAGGTTCATTAGTGTTATTAAGAGGTAAAATAGAGTGTATATATCATATTTTTGCATCACCTCACTTATCTTAGATTTAAATTCCATTTTATTTCTCCATTTTCACCCCAAAAAGTTATTAATCTTATGATATAATCCATAATGGATACACTAGGGGAGATATCCCCATAAACTAGAGGCTTAGCCCATCCATAGGTCACCTGTAACCTTGGGCTAATTGCATGTTACCCCAAACTTGGAGAGGTCTGAACAATACCCTCCTAAGGGCATAGTTTTATGAATTAACAATAGTTAAGTAGTGTAAAAATGGTGATAAATCAATAATAATGACTCTTGTTTATGGTTTAATTCTTCAGCTTAAGCTTCAAATCAATATAATATCATGTGACTTTGTCTTGGGATGAGGTAAATGTTAAATTACAAGAAAGTGTTGAGTGTAAACAAGGCTAGTAAAATCATAGAGTATATTTATTATAAATATACATGATTTTCACTCATTTTGTCTTTTTTATAATATTTATGCATGTATTATACCTATGTAAGCATAATGATAGACATCATAATGCAAAGACTCACTCCTTTTAGAAATATAGAAAAGATGGAATATGAAGAGATAGTGTAGGGTAAAAATATATATAAATGATCAATTATATTTATATATGGTTTATATATGATAGAGATTAATACATATTATTTTAAAATAGTTTCTTATTAATACATATTATTTTGAAATGGTTTCTTATTAATACATATTGATAGTGAGTAATACATATTGCTTGGTTTCTTATATATATTTTATCATTTTTTTACACATAGTGAGTATGTTGATTGATTTAATTTGTTAATCATATGAGTTTATAACAACTGTTAAGATTCTAATAACCTTATGTTTTTTGGAGCATCTATCTGTTTTGTCTAACTAGTTAATATATTTAGTCTAGATTGCCATCAAATTTTTATCTTTGTTACTCCATGCATAAGCTATACATAAATTATCATGTTATAAAGGGTTTTTAGGAACCTCTACTAACAAATTTTTTTATTATTATAAGACTCTAGATTTATTACTTTCAATCTATGCATTTGTACGGTGGTTGTGAGCATTTACTTCATTATCTGATTCCCTTTGGAATATGCATGGCTCTATTTATGATTATTTGCATGCTGATCAAGAAATAAATTAGGTTGTGGAGTTCACTAATTTATAAATCTAGATTTCTCATTCACTATTATAGTATTTATTCCTTCTTTCCCTCTTTTTTAATCTTTTTTATCGAATCTTGTTAAACTAGGGTTTTATTTGATGGTAATCTATTTTTATTTTTTTATCGTGATTGCTTGTGTTATTTCATTATCAATTTATTATTGAATTTTTTAATTAATAAATACATGGAAATTACTAATTTAATTTATCATTTTAACTACTTTTTATCTATAACCCTAACTTTACATATGGGTAAATGTATGTGCATGCTTCACTATTTTCAATATCTGATTAGATCCCAGTTGAGTAAAATAGGAAGCCATAATTAATATATAATTTATTTTAGGATCATAAAACTATTAAAATTAAGTATTAAATTTACATAAATAGGCCCCTTGATTGGAACTATCAGAATGCACAACTTAGTGAAGATCAGTGTGTTATGACCTGATAGATAAAGACCTTGGAGAGATCCACCTCACATGACTCCTTTCAAGAGAGGCTTAATGGGCTTCACCATGTTGAGAGCCTAAAATTGGTGATTTGTGCCAAATGACACATCAACATTATCAATTATATATTATATGCAATGATTATGTATTGTAACATGCTCTTGGTTGAAAGTCAATCACCATCAAAGCACTCAATTTGGACTAAAAAATGATAAGGTATGTTATACAAACCCTAGTACTCATTCTTTTTCTTTAAAATACTAATTTTATTATTATATTAAAAGGGAGAATGTAAACACTATTTCTTAGTTATATAACAGCTTACTCTTTTACACTTGGTAAACTCAGACCTTTGTTTTTCCTCTTAGTTTTAGACCTTTATCACTTTTGTAACTCTTGAATTTGATCTCTCTTTTGTCCTTTAGCTTATACCTTAGCCCAATTATTCTTATGTTGATAACATAGGCCTTCTATCTTGCCCAAAATTCTTAAAAACTTCTTATCTTATGCCTCTACAAGTTATAATCTTGTACTTATTTTCCTTCTCCCCAAACACTTATGTCCCAGACAAATAACTACATCAACACAAGTGTCTTGCTTTGACTTAAGTGTCTAGTGCCCTAAAATTCATCTAATTTTCAAATAAAATGTATCCTAATGGTCAGCCTAAGTGATATTATGCAATATATTATCCAACATGATTGGTATAAATATAAGATCAAACTTCATTCATTCATCACCTACCACATACCTATAAACTTATTATATATTTACCAGGTAACATAAAAAAACATTCAATCAAGCATTCAAGTGAGAAAATCTTCCCTATTTTATCTTATTTCCATATTTTAGAGTAAATTTTTACTCTACGTTACATTCAAATTTTTAGTCGAGCACTACAATTTTGGTTCCTGTATACCTTAGTCGTAGTGGCAGAGTTGGGGCAGAGCCAAGGTTCATTTTCCATCTAAGTGTCGAAGTGTAGTGGAGGCTACCAAATGTCACTATCTATGCATGGATTCTCTTTCTCCTCTTTTGTTTCTTTCATTTCATTTTTCCTAAATGTTTGAATTTGAGTGAAAGCTGCTAGGTGTCACTTTCCCAAACATGGGGCCAGCCAACTCTCATCGTTCGAGACATTTTTCATAACATACAGGAGGGAAGTGAAATGTGCCACATATCAATTAGTGGCTAAGTGGAAGCTTCCACATGTCAGCATCTGTGTCTCATATCGGTGCCCACATTTCTTCTTTTTGGCAAAGACTTTAAATGAGCTAAGTAGTAGAAAAGCAGAAAGCACTAGGTGGTAGTCACGGAAGGCCCTGAACTACCTTCTTAAAGAAGTAGTGGAAGTCACCACGTGTCGGCATCTGAGAGACTTTGGTTCAACTCCTGGGTTCAATGCTTTAGTTCATTATGGAAAAGCATCATTTCATTTTGTTTAAGTGCCATAAAGTAGTGGATGCTGCCAAGTGTCACTCTCTGAGCCCCTTCTTACTCCATCCCCATAAAAAGTGAAAGGTGCCACATACCCCTAGTAGGATAAGTATAAAATGCCATGTATCTTCCCAGGGGCAGCAGAGGTCACCACATGTCAACTTTTGAGAGACCATCTTCGAACCTCATTTCTAAATAAATATTGTGGTGGGTCTTGAATGTTATTTCAAAGGTCTGTGGAAGCGTCAAGTGTCAACATGCGAAGACTGCCACATGTATTCATCCCCTTCTAAAAAGTTGCCCGAGCAAGGAACATGGTGAGTTTTATTTTGTTAAAACTACAAAGTATCGAGGAAGCAGATTGTGATAGGTGTCAAAGGTGGAGCATTATTGAGCAGAATATAGAAAAGAAAAAGGCACCAAGTGTCATTATTCGATGCCTTCTAGACCATAAAGGGAATTTTCATGGATTGACTAAGTGTCCTCTTCTATTTCAATAGAACAGAGTGTTCATCTATTTGTTATAGCAGTGATGGAAGGAAACTTAGTGAGAGTTATTCTTGGTAGATAGAATAGTGCACTGGGTAGATTTTTGGGGCTTGCAAGCATTAAATGGCCACATATTTATCCCTTGTAAGTGGAGGTAGAATAGACAATTGAGCGGCTAAGCAGGTGATGGAACAAGAGATTCAGGTGTGAAGGGAGGTACTAGACATAAATTGCCATGCTGCAGTTAGAACAACCATCCCACTCTAGCATGGCCCTTCTTGATAAGACCAAGATACACCCAAAGCATTAAAAGCACCATCTATCTTGTCCTCTATGAGTGAATGACAGAGTAGAGTTATGTGGGAAGGGCAGTGATGGAAGGAGACGTCGGAGGCTATAAAAGAAGAAGAATTATAAGAGATAGAAGGGGGGGATTCTATAGTTTGAGAATTGCTAGAGTTTTTGGCCAGTAATATCATTTGATTTTGTCTCATTTTCTTGAATTGTAAAGTTGATGTAAATGTGCATGTTTTTGTGCCTTTTATCTGGCTAAATGAATTGAGAAGATTGAACTCTATGCCTTGGTTGATATTATCTATTTCATTTGCAAAGGTATTCTATACTTTAGATTTTTTAGAGTTGTGATTAGGAATGTCATTTTTTTTTGTCTCATTTTCTTGAGTTGGAAGGTTTACATAATTGTACGTGATTTTTGTGCCTCTTATTTGATTGGAAGATTCTTATAAGAAGATTGAACACTATGACTTTGTTGATGTTGCATGTGTCTCAGTGAAAGAAGCCTCTATTGTGAGCCTCTATTTCTATTATTTCAATCTTTTACATTGATCATGCACTTTTCTGCTCTTAAATGTAATTGTATCCTATATATAGTTTCATTGTGCTCAGGTTAGGATTAGGATTACACTCAGGCACATTGCCATAGTTAGGTTTCAATTCCTGCATTTGTGTTTCTTTTTAATTTCCTATCCCTTTTCCCCTAAACACTTGATATAAAAGAAGAGACCAACTTATCTAAAATTTGGAGGTTGTTTCAAGCCGTAATGTCCCATAGCTTGAAACTTCCCATTGTTGATTGATTAGAATCAAGTGTAATTTTCATCATCAATAGTTTTTGGCATGCCCAATGGGACCAGTCTTGAAGTTTTTTTCAAGACCGTATGAACTAGAGAGCTACGAGGAGTTAGAGCTGTGGACCAGTCACTAGATCATAATCTACTACAAATCTAGGTATTCTTTTGCCACCTCTAGTAACAAGTCCAAGGAGAAGAGCTAACTAGTTTTTACCAATCCTAAATATGGGAGCCCTTATACCCCCAAGAAATTATGCAAGCTAGAACACTGGTAGCCCCTTAATCCTCCCAACACCACCAGCTATTTGGGATTCTATCTTAGTAAATACTCTAAAAGCTCTACCCAAATTCAGTGGGTGAGACTCAAAAACACCCGTGGAACATCTTCAAGATGTATCAGATGTCTGTGTCATACATGGTGTCACACAAAAAAATGTGGCCCTAAGGTTGTTAGCAGCCTCATTCAAAGGGAAGGATTTAGAATGGTATCAATCTTTGACCCCAAATACCATATCTACATGGGACCAGCTCGGAGATAAGTTCTTTGAAAGATTTGTAGAGAAGGGTGATAAGTCTTCTTTGTTACAGTAGTTAATCACCATTCAAAGGGGACCACAAGAGGACATTACTGACTTCAACACCAAATTCCAAAAAACTTGGGATAGAATCCCTATTGTAGCTAAACCACCACCTAGTATGGCCATAGTATTCTATCTCAAAGCTTTAAATTTAGATATATCTGTTATGATTCAGTCACTGGGAGGACACACTTTTCCAGCAGCTTATGACTATGCGGTCAGAGCTGAGAATTATTTAATTGATGTTAGAAAGTTACCTCCAAGGCCTCCCATGCCTATATTCCCAGAAATCACCTTGCCTAAAGAAGTTCCTAAAGTTGTAAGCCTGCCTGTGTCTATGTATACTTACCCTCCATCATCTGCAAAACAACTGGTCCCTACTCAATCATCTGAGATGGATGATATCAAGAATATGCTAAAGACATTCTCCAATGAGCTGATAAATATGAAGAGGTAGCAAAATACTTTCCCTAAGCCCCCTTATCAAGGCTATCAAGGAAATAGGTTTCCATCCCAACCAAACCAATATCAAGGCCCTCCAAGACAAACTAACCATCAACCAGCAAATCAATTAGTTGCAGTTCCCACACCCTCATAGACCATCCCTCCCAACTCAAATAGGGAGATGGTTCCAAGTCAGAATAATTATGTGGATGATACTAATGCTTGGTGTTTCCCTTGTAATGATTCTCACACACCCAGGGATTGTCCTAAGGGTAATCTACAATAAGGGGTGGCTGAGCAGAGAAGAATAGATGGTCAATTTGCCAGTACCAGTAGCAATCAAGCCTACCAGTCTCTCGGCATGCAAAATTTAGTTCTAATAGCTTAGATGCAAGGAATGTCCTTGCAACAAGAGAAAAAAATATCCTTGGAACATGTTTTATTCTCATGGGTTGAGGATGAAGAAGTAGTTTTCTTGAATGAAGCATCTACCTCCCAAAGGCCAGTAGTGCAGTCTGATTATTACACCAGATCAAAGAGGAGGATGGTGGAGTAGTCTGAGATTGTAAGTGGTCAAGTCAAGAATAATCCTCCATCTCAGGGGCAAAGGAATGCTACTATTAGATAAGAAGTGCCTTAGCTGGTACGAGATCAAGAAATTCCTACCCAGATTCAGGAAAAAATGAGGTATCCCTATTACCAAAAAACTCAGTCCTTGGGACCGATCAACGTAGTAGACCAATTAAAGAGGAATCAAGCATAAGTATCGATATGGGATATTTTGGCTATTCCTAAACAAAAGACACTACTACAAGAAGCTTTGCAAGGGTAAGCAGTGCTCGAAGGTGTTGTTACTAAGGAAGGACCTACTGGAAAGGAAAATCTCAAAGATATAGTTCTTCCAATGATAACAACCTTCGTGAACGATGCAACACAAGTAAGTAAATCCAAGCTACAGCCTTTCTATTTGACTCTGATAGTTGGAAAGAAACTCTTGCATAATGCATTGATAGATTTAGGAGCTAGTACAACTGTGATGCCCAAGCAAATAGCTGATGCTTTAAAAATAAAATATGAACCCCTTACAAAATGAGTTATGCAGCTAGATGGAAAAATAGTAAAAACCATAGGGAGAATTAAACAAATCCCCTTATAGTTATACACATGTCCCAACATAGTGGTCAACCAAGATATAGTTGTCATGGATATTCCTCCTGTCTTTGGTTTATGTTTATCCAGAGACTTTACACTAAAAATAGGATGATATATGTCTCTTGACTGGTCTCACCTCATCTTGAGAACCAAATACAATTCAAAGATGAAAATTCTATCTGAACCACTGTCTAAAGATGACATCACCAATGAACCAACAAAAAGATTAGAAGCAGATCATGCCATGATAAATAAAGAAGAAAGGATTTTTGTTGAAGATCTAGGCAACTGGATTGAGCATGATCAAGAAGAAGAAAACAACCAGCTGTTGGCTATGATGCATAGTGACCCGTATGGGAACTATGACTCTACTGGTTTGGGTACATACATCATTTTTGACAAGGATTAGGCAATCCCAAATGTTATAAGGGTAGAGGCATCCACTATTCAATATTTAGAGATCTAGACCTTAAATTTTGATGGAGCTAGAAGTAGACATGGTGCTGGAGCAAGAATTTGTCTTACTGCTCCAAATGGTGATACAATTTTAAGGGCTATTCAATTCCAATTTGCTTACACTAATAATGATGTAGAGTATGAATCTTTAGTATATGGGCTCTTGTTAGCCCAAAAAAATGGAATAAAGAACCTAAAAGTAAAAGGAGATTTAGAATTAGTAGTAAAGCAAATTAGGGAAAAGACGGCAGCCAAAAATGTGAGAATGAGATCCTATAAGCATAGGATTTGGGATTTGATAGAAAATTTTAAAGATTTCAATATTGAAATAATCCCTAGAAGTCAAAAATTTGAGGCCGATAGGATGGCTTAAATTGGCTCATAGTTTAACCTAGCAACTGGCTTATTGGTTAACAATGAGTTGATAAAAGTTATAGTGAGGCCGACCATCCCAGACAATGATGAAAATTCACAAGTGTTTGAAAATGATGCTTAGGTAGTCTCTTTCTTAAAATAATTAGATGAGTTTGTTGATCAATTGCAAACTAAAATTGAGGAGGCATATGGTGATTAGGTTATTCAATTAAGGACTAATAAGCTCCCCAAGGGATTGATCACCTTAGAAAACTTGTTTGACCTAGAGGATGTAAGCCTGGAAAATAAAAGGTTCAAGGTAGATAAAGTAGACTATTCTAAAATAGAGGTGAGTGATGGGAAAAGACTAAAAGTCAAGAATTCCACAACTCAGGAGGAGAATGGAAGATTAATCGAATTGTGCCAGAGATATGACAGAGTCATAGCTTGGAGCTATGAAGACCTTCATGGATACGATATGAAGACCTTCATGGATACGATAAATACATTATCTAGCACACAATAGAGTTGGCTAAAGGATCCAAGCCCATCAGACAGAAATAAAAGCCAATAAATCCAAGGATTGAGCCTCTAATAGTAGATGAGTTGCAAAAAATTTTAGATTCAAGAATAATATTTCCAATCAAGCACTCAACCTGGGTATCAAATCTAGTCCTAGTTAAGAAAAAGAATGGAGATGTAAGACTGTGTGTAGATTTTAGAGATATAAATAGAGAGTCTCTAAAAGACCACTATCCCTTTCCCTCTATGGAACAAATTCTACAAAATGTGGCTAGATCAGAGAGATTTTCTTTACTTGATGGTTTCTCTGGGTATAATCAGATTTGGCTAGCTGAGGAAGACCAGTACAAAACTGCTTTCACTACCAAATGGGGAACATTTGCCTATGTGAAGATGCCATTTGACTTATCAAATTTAGGAGCCACCTTTCAATGAGCTATGGATATATCCTTTGGAGAACTTATAAATAAGGTCATCCTAGTCTATCTAGATGACCTCACTATTTCTCAAAAAATACTGATGATCATTTTGATCATTTAGAATCTATCTTCAAGAGATGTCAAGATTTTAGGATATCATTAAATCCCAAGAAATGTATTTTTTTTGTACCTCAGGGTAAACTATTGGGGTACATAGTATCTAAGGAATGGGTTTCTATACATCTCGAGAGAATCATAGCTATAATGGAACTACCTCTTCTAATAAATAAAAAAGTAGTTCAGTCCTTTTTAGGGAAGATCAATTTTGTCAGTAAATTCATATCTAATTTTGCAGGCTTGGTTAGACTAATGACACTCCTGCTAAAAAAAAATTGGTCTTCAAATGGAATGCAGAAGGGAAGCAAGCATTTGAAGAGGTCAAGAAGGCTATCTCAGCAGCCCTAGTGCTCAAGAGCCTAGATATTTCCAAACCCTTCATAATTTATGTCTATGGAGAAGAGTCAAGTATTGCTGCTATCTTAACTCAAAAGAATGATGGGCTATAAGGGGAATACCCAATAAATTTTTTCTCAAGAACTCTCAGAGAGTATGAGACTAGGTATAATTTTTTAGAAAGACAAGCCTATGCCATGGTAAAATCCCTCAAGAAATTTAGGCATCTGATATCATGGAATAAAATTCTGATACTTGTAGCTGACCCAAGTGTTAGGAAATACATCATGGAGGGGGAAATTACTGAGAAAAGAACCAATTAGATGACTAAGATCCTTAAATATGATGTAGAGGTTAGACCCACCAAGCTAGTTAGAGGTAGGGGGCTGTGCCAATACATAACCCAAGAGATTGAAAAGATGTTACCAGAGGAAGCAGATTCAGAAGGAGAGACAGAGATGGTGCTAAAATTACAAGAGGTTGATCAGGAATCTTGGGTCACAAGTAGGATTCAATTTATGAAAAATGGGGTTTATCTGAGAGAACTCCTTTGAAACAAGAGGAGATATTATAAGATATAGGGAGTTCATTTTGTTTTAATTAAACAAGTCCTTTTTAGAATAAATTCTGATGGAAAATTGTTAAGATGTGTAGAACATGCTGAAGCTAAGAGGATACTACATGAAATGCATCATGGAATATCAGGGGGGCATTTTTTTGCA
The DNA here is from genome assembly GCA_037957365.1 of Torreya grandis. Lineage (NCBI taxonomy): Eukaryota > Viridiplantae > Streptophyta > Pinopsida > Cupressales > Taxaceae > Torreya > Torreya grandis. The sequence goes on along the minus strand of JARHVA010003940.1, from coordinate 1,311,579 downwards.
AAGACCATAGCCATAAAGATAAGTGAGGTATGATATTTCTGGCCTACTTTATTTGCATATTGTTATTAGCTAGTTAGAAAATGTCAACCCTACCAGTATTATATGGGGATGAGGAGGAATGCAGCCATGCCTCTTAGTCCTATAGTTGTGGATGAACCTTTTGCTCAATGGGGTCTTGAATTCAATGGAATGATAAATCTAGTGTCCAACATGGGTCACAAATGGATATTAACAGTCGTAGACTATTTCACCAGATGGACCGAGGCAGTCCCACTTAAAGAAGAAACAAAGAATGTGATCCTAGATTTTTTAGGGGGTATCACTACTCATTTTGGGGCTCCTCAAACCATCAGTTTAGATAATGCTAAAGCATTCTTGAGGTCTAAGGTATTTGAATTTGCCTTGAGACATGGAATATATCTAAAAACTTCATCTAACTATTACCCTCAAGGTAATGGCCTGGCAGAGTCAACCAACAAGAACCTGATAAGACTCATCAAAAGAGTAGGGGCTAACCATCACAAAGAGTGGCATAAAGTACTTAATTTAGCACTATGGGCTGATAGAATCATGCCCAAGCAGGTGACCAAAATGTCTCCATATGAATTGGTATATGGTAAGTCTTCCATGATTCCCCTAAGCTTGGAGATCCCTGCTCTTCAGTTGATCAAACAAATTGAGATTGAAGAAAATGGCCCCATGTAGGTCAGACTCATAGAACTTTTGGAAGTTTAGTAAAAGAGGGATATAGCCCATGATTCATTGATCAAGCATCAGGTAATGGTTTAGGATTGTTTTGATAAAAGGACTTCAAATCCTAATTTTGAAGTGGGCTCGATTGTTTTGAAATGGGATGCAAGGGCCACCAAGCTGGGTTAGCATACCAAATTTGAAGTGCTATGGATTGGCCTGTATAGAATTCACACGTGCAAGTAGAATAATTCTTTTGAGATAGAGTCAATGGAAGGAGAACCTGAAGAGATTCCTGTAAATAGAATCTATTTGAAACATTTCAATTGACTTGGGTCTCTAATGTATTATAGTTAAATAATTTCCCTTTATTGCATTGTTTTTCCATTGTTTTTCTACTTTTCTTTTAAATTAAGTGTTTTAAACACATGTCAATGGCTCTTTTAAATCTATAATTGTCACAATTTTGATCTAGAAGGAGGTGGAGTTTTCTTTTTGAGTAGGCTCAAAAGTCCTGAGGGTCGTCAGTAACTGTAGAGTAACTTTTTACTCTATGTTGCATTCAAATTTTCAGTCAAGCACTATAGTTTTGGTTCTTATATACCTTGATCATAGTGGTAGAGTTGGGAAAGAGCACAGGTTCATTTTCTATCCAAGTGTTGAAGTGTAGTGGAGGCCACCAAATGTCACTATCTATGCATGGGTCCTCTTTCTCTTCTTTTGTTTCTTTAATTTCATTTTGTCTAAATGTTTGAATTCGAGTGAAAGCTGCCAAGTGTCACTTTCCCAAACATGGGGCTGACCAACTGGTGTTGCCTGAGACATTTTTCATAACTTACAAGAGGGGAGCAGAATGTGCCACATATCAAATAGCTGCTAAGTGGAAGCTTCCATGTGTCAGCATCCATGTCTCATATCGGTGCCCACATTTCTTCTATTCAGAAAAGACTTTCAATGAGCTAAGCAGTAGAAAAGTGGAAAGCGCCAGGTGGCAGTTGCAGAAGGCCCTAAACTACCTTCTTAAAGAAGTAGCAGAAGTCACCACATGTTGAATTTTGAGATACTTTGGTTCATTGCCTAGGTTTAATGCTTTGGTTCATCATGAAAAGGCATCATTTCATTTTGTTTAAGTGCCATAAAGTAGAAGATGCTGCCAAGTGTCACTCTTTGAGCCCCTTCTTACTCCATCCCTGGAAAAAGTGGAAGGCACCACATACCCCTAGTAGGAGAAGTGAAAAAGGCCACGTATCTTCCCAAGGGTACGGAGGTCACCACGTGTCAACTTTTGAGAGACCATCTTCGAGCCTCATTACCGAATAAAGATTGTGGTGGGTCTCAGATGTTATTTCAAAGGTCTATGGAAGTGTCAAGTGTCAACATGCGAAGACAGCCACGTGCATTCATCCCCTTTTAAAAAGTTGCCCAAGCAAGGAACACAGTGAGTTTTATTTTGTTAAAACTGCTAAGTATCGAGGAAGCAGATTGTGATAGGTCTCAAAGGTGGAGCATTCTTGAGCAGAATATAGAAAAGCAGAAGGCACCAAGTGTCATTCTCTAGTGCCTTCTAGACCATAAAGGGAATTTTCATGGATTGACTAAGTGTCCTCTTCCATTTCAATAAAATAGAGTGTCCATCTATCTATTATAGTAGTGATGGAAGGAAACTTAGTGAGAGTTATTCTTGGTAGATAGAATAATGCACCGGGTAGATATTTGGGGCTTGCAAGCATTAAAGGGCCATCTGTTTGTCCCCTATAAGTGGAGGTGGAATAGACAGTTGAATGACTAAGTAGGTGATGGAATGAGAGATTTAGGCATGAAGGGAGGTACTAGACAAATCACCATGCCGTGGTCAAAACAACCATCCCACTCTAGCATGGCCCTTCCTGATAAGACCAAGATACACCCAAAGCATTAAAAGCACCATCTGTCTTGTCCCCTATGAGTGAATGATAGAGTAGAATTATGTGGGAAGGGGAGTGATGGAAGGAGACGTCGGAGGCTATAAAAGAAGAATTATAAGAGATAGAAGGTGGGATTTTATAGTTTGAGACTTGCTAGAGTTTTTGGCTAGTAATATCATTTGCTTTTGTCTCATTTTCTTGAATTGTAAAGTTGATGTAACTATGCATGTTTCTATGCCTTTTATGTGGCTGAATGAATTGAGAAGATTGAACTCTATGCCTTGGTTGATATTATCTGTGTCATTTGCAAAGGTAGTCTATACTGTAGATTTTCTAGAGTTGTGATTAGGAATGTCATTTGTTTTTGTCTCGTTTTGTTGATTTGGAAGGTTTACATAATTTTACGTGATTTTTGTGCCTCTTATTTGATTGGAAGATTCTTATAAGAAGATTGAACACTATGCCTTTGTTGATGTTTACTATGTCTTTGTGAGAGAAGCCTCTATTGTGAGCCTCTATTTCTATTATTTCAATCTTTTACATTGATCATGCACTTGTCTGCTCTTAAATGTAATTGAATCCTATATATAGTTTCACTATGCTCAGGTTAGGATTAGGATTACACTCAAGAGCATTGCCATAGTTAGGTTTCAATTCTTGCATTTGTGTTTTTATTTAATTTCCTATTCCTTTTCCCCCAAACACTTGATACAAAAGAAGAGACCAGCGTCTCTAAAATTTGAAGGTTGTTTCAATCTGCAATGTCCCACGGCTTGAAACTTTCCATTGTTGATTGATTATAATCAAGCGCAATTTTAGTCATCAACACATATAATCATAGGGACAACATAACTATAGTTTTGAAGTACTAAATGAGTAGCTCAAGAGCTATATTTTCCATGTTACAAGCTAGGTCACTATTTTACTTGCTTTCCACATATTGCATGATTCACACACAAACCAACACATAAGGAATAAGTACATAGGACTAGGGCCCTCTTTGGAGTATTAAATATATAGGCAATGATATTTCATGAGGGGGTCCTTATGGCAGTTTCACACTATGTTCCCACTAACCCATTTTTTCCCACAACCACTATAAGGATGAAAAACTAGGGTTTGATCATTTGATAAGGAGTGATAGTCCATAACCTAGATCTGAATGCACTATAGTGAAGGTAATGACAAACCTAGAATCATATAGGTAGTTGCATCCTATTTTAGTAGGTATTATGTACAAGAAACCTATGTCTAACCTAGACACTAGTATCAATACAACTTTCCCAAGTTGATGCACGTGTATGTAGCTACATAGGCACCTAATCTAAAATTTGGCGATTGTTCTAGAACACTCTTCTAGTAATCTTCCTACATGTTACAAATCCATATTTATATTAGTATCATAACTAGCTATGTATCTTTTTTCTTTGTCATTGTAATATCTAGCATTGTTGTACTTTCCAATTTTACCACATTTCAATATAATAAATTCAATATATGTTCTATTTGAGTTTTGGAATTAATTAGCATGCTATAGATTTGTTTATCACCCTTGTGCTTATTAATTTATATATTATGAACCCTATTTATTTCAATAGGATCCATATATTATTTGGGGTTAAACAACATTGTAGATATGATGCACTACTAAATTATCCTTGTTTATGTCATGGTTGAGAAATGGCTCACTTAGAATAATCAACTTAACATTTTCATTTTATTGAGGCTTAGTCTATTTTGTAGGAGCACCTACCTCACTAACATTATTATCAATAAGATCTTGAGTAAGGTGTTTAATCTTGATACATTGTTATTAGAATTCCATTACATTTACAGTTGTCACAATATTAATTTTAATATAAATATTTACCTTGAGGTTTACTTATGTCAACTTCAAATGGTGGAGATAGGGTGATAAAATTTCACTCAAGTAATATTTTGTATAAATTTGTGAGGTAGTTTTGGTAATATATAAAATTACCTCCTTTTTTGATTTGATAAGGCAATTTTGTTAGTAGGTTGAGAAATAAAATTAAATATTATTTTTGAATTATCTTTAATATTTTTTGTCTTAGCTTTGTAATGTGGTTTGATCTGAAACTTCATTGTGAAATTAGAAGTAGATGGAGGTGCATATTTGAGCTTTTTCAAATCAAGAAGCTTGAATTCTATTTATCTTATTATATGGTAAAGATAATTAAATTAATTAATTATTTTTAATATAATTGACTCATAAAAAGGTGAAAGTGATATTTGTTTTAAAATATATTTCAATTCATTAACTTCCAAGGTATTAGTCATTTTGTCAAGTATGGCCTCGTAAAGAAGTATATAATCATTGGTAGGGTCTTTAGTTCCTTGATTAAGCTTATTAGTTTATGCATAATAAATATTTTCATCAATGTTTATAAAACTAGTATTCAAGTGGATTAAATGCTTTGAAAAATTGAATAGGTATATCATAATACTAATGCAAGGTGTAATCTTTTAGGCTTCTTGTAAATAAATTATTTAATGATTATTATTTAAAATTATAATCCAAACATGCCACATGAAAAGATATAATTTTTTGTTTTAGGTCTCATTTACCTTCATACAATGGAAGTTTAGGAGCTACAAATCCTATAGGTAAAGGATATGCTATAATTTTAGGTTTTAATGGATTATTGATCAAGGCTTTATAATCTACTAATTGGATAAGTTTTGGTATACCTTGCTATAACTACTACACATTAGCATAAAAATGTGAAATAGTTTATACAAGGTATTTTGTATTAGAATAGATGAAAATATAGACCAAAACATAGAACTTACATAGTATAATAGAATAGGAAAAAGGTGTGTTGTAATGATAATTGATCAAATTGGTATTATATGCACAAATTGGTATAAATATTGGGACAAACTTTATCTGATCATGAATAACTATGCACATGAATGCAGTCATGAGCACCAGTCAATGAAACTCCATGACCACATGAATAGATAAATATTTTAGTCAAAAATTACTATTTCATGAGTAACCCATCTATCGATTTTATTATGTTTATAGTGTTGTGTATATTCTATAATTGATTCATTATCATGCATATATGCACACTGTGGCATATAACTATCACATAGATCATGAGTTTGACAATTCTTTATAAAGAGATAGATAATTTTATAATAGTAAAAAATGAGAGTTAGTTTAGATAAGGAAAAACTATTTTGAATTTTAATTTGATATGAATTCATAAGATGGAATCCAAAATGTTAATCTTGAATGCCAATAACAATGCATTAAAAAAAAGTCTAAACTAAATCCATAAAAATATAATGATGTGGATGTTCATATAGCTACACAATATGATACCAATAGATATATATTATACGTGTTCATAATTAGATGCTAGGTGACATTGAGTAGTTAATGCACATATTTTAAATTCACAATAGAACACACATAATGTGATAGAATCGGATCATTCAAAAATGAACTATGGATATATAAAGTTCAAAATTGAATAGATGGTACAATGACATATCTTGATGTTAATGCATCATGGCCATGATGCATGGATGAAAAATGATTACTATGAAAGATCATATCTTGAATTTAAATACTCTCATCTTGAATTAAACTGCTCTAATACCAATGATAGTAATTAGGTGACCTTATTAGAGCTTTAATTCATACAATTACACAAAGATAAACCATACAAAGAAAATGTGTTTAACACATAATGTATTATACTATTTTGTTATGATATTTGAACTATACATTTGGCTATTATATAGCCATATAGATAGCACCACCACCTCTTAATAAATAGTGAGGACAAATAAAAACTAACTCAATAATAGACATGAGTAACAATAAACATATGATAATATAATTACCCATAATAAAAAATAAATAACAATAAAATAATACACTAATCAAAGATAATTTACCCCAATGTAAAGACTATTTCCCAACAGGTCTAAGGATACATGCCATTCAGGAGGTCTAAGGAGGTTATGTGCTCATATGCATAATTTAGCTACAAGCCTACAATATTTGATTTATTGTTTCGTAGGATGTTTAAGAGGATTGAGTTATCATATGTATAATTTTTATATAACCTTGTATGTGTTATTTTATTATTGATTGGGAGGTCTAAATTGTTTAGGAGGTATGATGCTTGAGAGGTCTAAGTAGAATTCTATTTGGGAGGCCTAAGGAGTTATATTGTTTAGAATGCCTAAGGAGGTATGATTCTTGGGAGGTCTAAAGGTATTATTTTCATAGAATAGTGGTTTATCTATTGTTTTAGTTTTGATAATTCTATTTTTAGTTTGTATAGTATACGATTACAATAGTACCATATTTTTGCTCTTATTACTATTAATCATGATTGTATGGAATGATAAATAATTTAACTTCGAGATGGATTACAATAGTTGTATATAAAATTATGATAGCATATCTAAAATGTGTCAAAATAAATAAATACATATATGTATATATAATTTATATTGTTTTTGTATTTTGTTTTTGGCTTACATTAATGCATTATTTTGGTTACACACTTATTTTTCATTAAGTAGTTGGTTAATGCATCAAGGACGATGCTTTTATAAGAGCGGGAGAATTTAATGAATACTATTTATATATCATATTCTTGAAAAACTTATCTTTATCTTTACATTTCATACAACTTATGATTATTTGTATCTCTCATTAGGCAATTGACAATGGTTTACAACTGATTATGCTTGTCAATTGTTTAAAACACATTATTATTAAAACTTTAAACTTATATATATATATATGTCTTTGTTGTTGTCACTTTTAGTACATTGTATTGACAGTTTAATTTATATATTACCCTTATTTAAGAAGTGATTTTCTTGTTAGAAGAACTTATTATATCCTAATAAATGTTTTTAACTTATTTGATTAAATTATGATGTAATTACATTAACATTTGGTCATTCAAGGTATGACCATTATAGATAATATTATGTTCACCCTAAAATAGATAGGAGTTATAGTTATGTCATGCTATTAATTTCATTGTTCCATTAATCTCATGATTGGGACACCATTATACTGAGTTCACCTTAACATGTATTTGTATTCATGAGGATGTGATTAACAAGAGCCAATTGTGCCTCTTCTTATATGATTACTTAAACCTTAATTAGGACTTTGATTTATAAATCAATGAATATATATTATCATTGTCCTATTATGCATGATAATTATAATTTTATCCATGGTTTAAAATTAAAATTGTTGGCCATGATTAAAACATAAATTTTGACAATAGTCAAGGATTTTTAATAATAATAAAAGCCATGATTAGGGAACATTATTATTATGTTTTGAATCTTGTGTATATAATGTGTTGTAAACATAATTAATAATATGGGGATATGATTCCGTCTATTAAAAATTTATTTCACATGTACTTAATCCTTAAACCATCAAAGCAATACAAATATATATCAATGCAAAAAGAGTCATTCACATGAGCATAACACAAAAACACACATACGAGTGGGAAAGACTCAAGGGGAAGAAAAAACATTGATCCCTAAAAATGGAATAATTTTTTAAATTAAAAATATCAAGTTTAGTGAAGCACTAACTTCATATGGAGCACTAACCCCAACTAGCTAACCACCAATCTAGGTAGGCTTTAACAAGTACCCACTTCAAAAGAGGCACCAACCCCCTTGATGGATCATCACCAAATCAACCACCTGATTACTTTGATCACTTTCAAAACACCTTTTTTCTAAACCAACTAATGATAACCAATTCTTCATTTCTTCACACTCTTATTCCCCTCAAACTGCTTTCTAGGTCTCTTCACTCAACTAGGTCTTATTCAAGATAGATTAGGTCATATGACCTTGATAATAATCTATAGTGAACCTATTATATCTTTATGATATTTTTCCTATGAACCTATGATGGTCTATAAGACCTTCTTTAGCTCTTCAAAATTCTATTTCCTTAATTTCCATAATCATACACACTTACTAGAGAATTAGGCCTATTATGCCTTGTTCTTATACTAGGATCTTGCTCATACACCTCTTGGTTGGAAATATACTCTTATAAACATATATTTTCAAACCAAAAGGACTTAAGACATGTAAAAAACATGAATCAATCATTACATTAGGTCGACCATAGCTCAAATGGACCAAATCTTTTTTTAAGCCTTACAAGGACCTAATTCAATCAAACCTTCATTAGTACATGTTATATTCAATCTAAAATGCATCATATACATAAATCAATCCTAATCAAATGGGATAAGGCACACCTACACTTCTGAATAGGGAGCATACAATTGTTAAGTAAGAGCATGACCAATGTGAGGATTTACTAGACTCGATTAGGGGATCACTTATCACAACACACCATATGAGGTAGGTCTACAAAGCCTATAGTCTAACATAATCACACAACAATCCTAAAAGAATCCTATGATTTAATATTTCACAAATCTAATAACAAGAAAAGGTAATCTAATCTAATGTTCACCAAAGCTTGTGGTACAAAGTGGGGGTTAGAAACAAATAAACAACTAAACTAAACATGTATTAGAAGACATATACTCACATCAATGTAGATTGAATCTTAATACATAAAAGAGAATAATAAAAATGCATTATCTATCTACTCTTACCAAGGAAGAATAAAGTTAGGAATACTTACCTTTGAAGATGAACCTATCAAGCCTCAATATCCCCCTTGGCCAAGGTGCTTCACAAGATATTGTCATGATATATAAGGATAAATAAGATAAATCATCTTTAGGATACAAAACCTATCCAAGAATCCAAAATACTTATCCACAAGATGAGATCAGAGATCCAAATAAAGTATCAAACCCTAAAGATTTATTCCCTAAGCAGAATGGTCAATAGGTAGATGTTCATTCACACTTCTTTGCTTAATTATTCACTCTTTCATATGGTGTTAAATGACCATGCATATATATATATATATATATATATATATATATATATATATATATATATATATATCTTACCCTAAAATCATTTGAGAATGCTGGCTATACTAGGTTGACCCAATCAACCTAGCATATGTTGAGATTTAACTCACTAGGTTTGTGTTAGGTCAGTCGAGAGGCCAACAAACCAAAAGAGAGGGAAAGTCCTTAAAATATGCTAGGTTGATCTAGTCGACCTAGCACAACTGACATGTCAAAAGGGTACTAAATAAATGAATGAAAGATAAAACATAGCAAGTGATAACAATATGTATAACTAAGAAGAATAAAGTTGGTTCCAATGGTTTTTAGAGGCTAATGTGTGGATGGAAAGTGGTAAAAGGAACAACAATCTTACAAAGCACCAATGGTTTACCCACCCCTTTCTTGGTGCACCCCTTAAGGCATGCACTCAGAGAGATTGAGACTTGGAAAGTTCCTATAAGATATGAAGTATTAGTAATCAATTAAATTTTAAAAATATTATGTGTATACATATGCCCCAATCGAAGCTCATCATGTGTCATATAAGTACAAAATGGGATGGTGCTTCAGAAGAAAACATGATAACACATAATTTTGATGCTATGTATGGTGTAATAAGTAGTAAATAAGACAAATGAAAAGCTATATTGAAAAAAACATACCTTTAACTTACCTTAGAGCCATAGAGAAAGAAGTAGACTATAATAAATGAAGGTGTCTAATGTAGAGTACAATAGGAAAACCTAAAGAAGTTAGTGCAAAAAATAGCCAAAAGTTGAAATTTTTGGAAGATAGACATATGATAGTGGAAATTAATCTCTACATCATCATGATTCTAATGAATTTTATGATTTGTAAAATGTATGAGCAGAAACAAAGATAGAGGCAAAATAAGGAATTTGCCTAAAAATAAATGAAAGAATTGAGTTGCTAAAAAGTGGTTTTAAATAGGGAAAAAGAGAATTCATTTGGCATTTAGAATTTTGAAAGATAGAAAAGAGAGCTCTAAGACCAAACAAGGTAGGGATGGCGAGGGAATGACATGCTAGATGAGGAGGACACCCAGAGGCAACAATAGGTGCACTACAAGTATGTAACTATGAATCTCAAACCAATTTTTCAAATTTGTATTGAATTAAGTGAAATTTTGATAAATTTTGATTTTAAGCATTTAAATATGTCAAAATTGAGTAAAATTATATTTTAAGGGTAAAAAATAGGAAGAAAAGAAATGGGTTTGAAGGAATTAGGAAGAAAATGAGTGAAATGCACATTTTGGGAAAAATTTATTGGGTTAGCACACATGATGCACTAGGTTGACCAGGTTGACCTATTAGGATGAAACAAGGTAGAATCCATATTGTTGACCCAGTAGGTATGGGTCAACCTAGTGTAATCTACAAGCTAGAAAGCTAGAATGGAATGAGTAACTAGTCTATAAGGGCCAAAATGAAAACTTAGTACTAGGGAGGGGAAGATAAGAGGGTTGAATTATAATTTGAAGTCAACTATGATAAAAATAAGGATATTTTGGTCAAACTAGGTTGACCAAGGAACCAAAATAAGCACAAAAAGCTAAAAGAGGGATAAAATGGCCTAAAATTACTAAAGGAGGGTAAGAGGGACCAAGAAAGCAAAAAATAGGATAAAATGAATAAGGTAATAGAAATTTGGCTTGTTTCTAACTAGAATTATAAAAATGATGTATAAAGAATGTATTATGATTATACATAACATGAAGGAACTAATATATCTTTTATTATTTCTTTTTAGTTGTAGAGATGGTTGAGATTTTAGAGGTTGGTGGACGTGTCTTGGTTACTAAATTTGGTAGATAGATTATTAGATGGAGATCAAGCTAAACTAGTAGCTTTGGGTCTAGAATGTATATTTTATGTGTAGGATCCCCCTCAACATTAACCTATTAGTCATGTTCCTAGGATACTGAGAATGATTGACTAACAACTTTAGATGGGAGGTTGATGGGGATGTGATAGAGGTGGGTATCACACTAGAGGATGTCCATGTCATCCTTAGGATACTTATAGTAGGAGCACCTCCAACCATAGGGATACTAGATAGCTTAGAGGAGAGGAGAGCCTTAGCCATGTGGTATATAGGCTTAGAGATGATATTGAGAAGATGGAGAGTTAATATGGATGATGTGTATATATCATAGATTTCAAACCTCTAGAAGGCAGTGATAGGCCTTATGACTTAGTGGGTGCTCTATCATAAGTCAGATGGAAAGGTACCACTGTTTGTGGTAGGCTTGAGAAGGATGATGCTAGAAGAGGGATTACTATATGATCTAGGTTCTATCATCTAGGTCAATCTCATACATGAAGTATTTGAGATGTTGGTCAGAGGATAGAAGACTATAGGATCGATCATACTATTGACAACATGGATATATGAGAGATTTCTCATGTATTATTTGGTTAGGTTACCCCATGCAATTGATGATGTGTTACCTCAAGTGTAGATATGGAGGGAGGACCAAGTATCATGGGCCATACCCCACATGTTATTGTTATAATTAGTGAGACATGTAAACATAGTGTGGTAGTCATATGGGCACATAACATCTACATGGGTAAGATGGCACACATTTACACTAACACTAGAGAGGAGATACGTGGTTGGACACTATACATGGTGGAGAGAGAAAAATTTGGTGGCATAGGTGTCAGGATAAATGGGCCTAACTCATATGATGACAATGATATTGATACCCAATTAGTGGGTTCAACATGTGAGGGAACCATGAAGGAAGAGGGGACTTGGACCACTAATAGTGAGGCCAACACTAAGGCCATGCCAAGAGTGACCATATACTAGTTAGGCATGATGAGTGGTAGAGAAAGAGGTGAAGGAGGTAGAGATACTAGATGTACCACTACTATCTGTATAGAGAGATGAGAAATAACCATTAAGGATATGGTAGTGATGGAGATAGGAGAGAGTGGAGACTATAGACATCCCAAATGATCCAATAGATGAGTTAGAGGATATGATAAATATACCACTTAGATAGAATTTTAGATAGACATGAATGATGAGAGCTAGGTTCAAGCAGAGGAGGTAACTTATCGAGGAGGTACTAGGAGGTTGCATAGATGGAGAGACTATGCTAGGCGACCATGTGGATGATGATATCATAGGAGATAAGACACATATAGGTTTGAATATGGTTGAATTATTTATTAAGTTTTTATTTGGTAGTAGAGAGATATAGATAAATATTATTAGATATAACAATGATCTAATATCCATCTGGTGTGATTTTATAGGTGTACCTAAGGATGAGGAGGAGAGATGGGGGTCCTTGGTGAGGGGATCAATCCATGACATCCTAGATGAGACTCTATAGCCATATAACCCCATGACACTAGAGGATCTAAGTGTACCATCTACCCTAACTTAGCTGAGATGATTCAGCTTAACTAGTGAGGTAATGAGAAAGATATAGGTATAGAGATAGAGAGAGGGTGCAACCATCAACAAAGATGGGTATAGGCAAGAGATAGGCTTGGTAGGCCCTGGTAGATGAGAGAGCTACACATTTGTAGATAGTGACACAGATGATACAAGTATATAAAATAATGAAAAATTAGCTAACATAGGCACATACAATGACCAAGCTGAGTTGGTATAGGCACAGGTGTAGATAGCATTCCTATAGGGATAGGTAGAAGGATTGAGATCTTAAACTACCTCATTATAATGTACCATTTAGATGAGTCAAATTAAGGCCTCAGTAGGTAGTGTGACTAGGCCATGAGATAGACAAGATGGATCCCAACCCTAATACTAGGGATTTGTATATGGTTGTATTATTGTATCAAACTCATGGTGTATATATATGATGTATCATTTTGACTTATTGGTGTTAGTTGTGTGTGTTGTATTTATGATGGTTGTGTTCATGGATGCTTTTGGATATATTTATTTCTATCACATATATTTAGCTTTGTTGTATATGCTATATGAAATATATGTGGTGTGGTTTCTTTTATAGCATTATGGCGTACACTTACATGGTTAAAAATAAACAAGCAAAAAAATGAACTTGGAAATTTATAATTAATCAAAAATGTACTACACATTAGTTCAAGTTCAGAAATTTGTAATAAAAACGACTAAGTATAAATATCTAATAAAATGGAAAACAAGATGGTAAAAGGGGATTTGTTTTTAAACCAATGTAAAATATTTTTTCACCAAATTAAAATAAATTAAATGATACTAAATATCACGTTTAGAAGTATGACAAACAATGTAATAAAATGAAAGGTATATAAAAGGGAACAAATGGTAATAAAAAAATTCAAATTAAGTCAATCAATTATACTATATCATGATGGGAAGTATAAAAGAAAAATAAAATTTTCAAAAAGTTAGTCTTAAATTTATCATACTAATTCAATTTGGGAAGTATGATAAATTTATGAAATGGTTACAAGCTTACATGCACTTAGAAAATAAGAAAATAAAAGGTGAAATAAAAATGAAGTAAGCATAAAACATACTAAATATCAAGATGTAAAGCATGTCAGTGATGTGTAACCTCATAATCAATTGAATTTTATCTCATATTTGACACATGTAATTTTGGATGGTGACTTGATTATTGGAAACTTTTGTGAGGAGGGATAGGTCCTATCCATGGTCTTACACTAAAACTCACAAAATAAAAACCCAAGGGGTACCAAATCAAGATTGGTAAGTAGAAGGATAATTAATGGTAAATCAAGGATGTGGGTAATAAGATGGAAAAGATGGTAATTTGTGAGGTATGTCAAGTCCTAGTCATAGTCTTATAAAACAACTCACAAATGGTATCCCATGGGGAGTGATCAATAAGCAAAACAATATTTCTCAAGAGGAAATATGAAGGAAAATTAATGAAAAAGGGAGTGTAAGAAGAAATACTTTCGAATCTTATGAGAAGACCTTAGGAGGTAGGAGGCATACTAAGGACGTTAAAAGACACTAAGTGCCTAATGGTCATCTATGTATAAAGAAAACTCGCTTGTTATAGACACAAACATTTTTAGGCAAATAGGTGTTCTACTAAGATCAACTCATGATGGTATATTGGTAAAAATAAAATTAAAATGGACCTACCTTCCCACGATGTGTTCTCTGCTCCTCAGGACCCCTTACAGAGCTATCAGTCTACTACAAATATTGGGTACTTGCATGAGAAAGTAGGTAGCACTAAAAGATTTTCAATTCTCCTCTTATAATCTACTGGCCTAGAACACCCCAAAGGACCTTAGATCTACCATGAGGCCAACTATGGAGTTTGATATTTGACTAAAAGAAGGAGATGTGCTTTGAATCATGTCTTTTAGTGTGATTAGACTTCTAAGAATATTCAATATTTTTGCCTTTTGATATCATTACCTTTTGTTTAAATGATTTATCTTTTAACTTTATTTTGAAGGATTTTTAAGATTCCTCCTCCATATGGATTTGGAATGACGAATCATGAGAGAGATAGTGATACACACGAATGAGCTATAGGCTAATTTCTAAAAGAATATTAGTAAACAAAGACAAAATATCAACTTGAACACTTAGGCTTGATAATGAAATTAGCATGTGATCTTAAGTCTCAATTGTGTATATGCTTAGTTTATGGAAAAATGAAGAAAAAAATGAGATCAAAAGGAGGACTAGTGAAAATAAATAGTAATGAGAAAGATTACTTACAAAATAATCACATGGTAATAAGAGATAGTCACCTAAGGGAAGAGGGTAAATATAACTAAGTCACCATGATAACTATCTGTGAAAAATAAATATAAGAAAGCAATCAATCATAAAGATACAAGGGAAGAGTTTTGAGAAAAAATCTAAAGGAAAATAAATCAATGATAAGGAAGAAAAGGAAATGATAAGGAAAATACAATTATATGCAAAATGTAAAATTACAACATAAGCTAACTATAGTATAATAAGAAGGAGAAAATTGATATAAGATAAGAAAGAATTTGGCATAGTGTTAAATGATATAATCAAATAGATAAAAAATGAGTGGAGCACATGTCCACTCCAAATATAAATGTGAAATAACCATGCATGTGCTCATAAATATTGCTAAATCTATCCACACACATTATCCAATACATCATATAAGTCTCTATGAAGCTAAATGTGTACTACAGTGAATGTTTCATCAATCTTTAGTAAATACTAGGAAAATACTTCTTTTATGGTTTCCTCAATTGAAAAAGTAGGAATGTTCAAAGGATCATGTTGAGGAGGAAATTTAGGTAAAGTCTAGTCAAGAGAATGCATGGAAACAAAATTTATAGGAAAAAAAGGAATCACAGGTGGAGAAGGATCCATGGGTAAAGGAATCATGGGTGGAGAAGGATCCAAAAATGAGGGAAGGTACATAGGTGGAGGCATAGAAGGTGGTGAAGAGACCATAGGAGGTGATAGAACCACTAGAGGTGGAGCCATGGGAGAAGGAGGAACCTTCTTATGGGAACGATCTGTGAGAGGAATGGTAGAAGTTCCAGGGATGGCTATAATGTGATATTTAAGATATTGAAGAATGTGGAAATGGTCAGTATGATGTATGCCACATAGGTTCCATAGATAATATAGTATACCATACTTAGGTAAATATTCAAGAAGTACCTTCAGGGGAGGTATGTATTTGTTTGATGATGGTGAAGAAGGATGCAAGGTTTCAAGATATTATCACAACTTCCAAAACTGGGTATAAGAGTGGTTATTTATCCCATGAAATTAATAGATATGAATGTGAGTTGTTTTATGATCACTCATGAAAGGAGGTGAAATAAGAATGGAAGAAGCTGAAGAAGACTCATTTGCCTATTTGGTGGGCAACGGAGCCATCTTAGGTAGTGAAAGAAAACCATCATAAATGGAGGGTGATAATGAGGAAAGAGTAGAAATAAGATCAATAATAGGAACACTAGGATGAGAAGTAGGAAGAGACTCAATAATATTAGGAGAGGAAATAGGTTCAATTATAGTGGAAAATGGAATAAGTGTAACTATAGCTAGCCCTTATGAAGGAGGGGAAGGATTTACAGAAGGTCTAAAGAGGATGGCCCTAGGTATGGTAAAGTGATAAATTTCAATCATAGTATGATATAAGAGCATGTTATTATGTGGCTCCTTAGAATTGGGGGTATCGGTGTTATCTCTACACTATGATAAAGAGGAAAAATACAAGAATCAAGAACTATAAATAAAGGAGAACAATGAGATGCATGAAAAGACTCAAGTAAAAAAGAGTGGTAATAAACAATCTTGGCATCATGGGCCTAGACAAGGCCACCTAAAAGAGGATCATATAAATAATATCCTTCATCATTGTTTGGTGATTGAAGATCGATGAAACAGGTCAGGATGACCTTGTCATCAGAGGAAGCTTGGTGAATAGAGTGCCTAGTCTTAGTTAAGACTACGAGAATGTCATCACAAAGAGGCTTACAAGAATGAGGCTGAAAGCAAGTCAAAAGCTATGAGATGAGATGAGGTGAGAGATAATTTTTTTTGATCTTTTACTTAATATTGTAGGGCTCATCATCATTAGAGTTTAAAAGGTTGGGAGGAATATTACCAATGAGTTTAGGATGCCCACTATAACCTCTAGTTGAGTTGACAAGAAAGTTGAGACATTTTGAATCATGGAATAGAACACTAGGCAAAGGTTCAAGAATAGTAATCTTGAATACACCATGATCTTATAATTGTTCAAAATTCCAAGGGTTAGTGTCTCCTTGAATCCTATAAATGGATCCATTGTGAGGAAATTTTATGCATTGGGAAGTGGAAGATATGATAGCTCGCATACGATGAGTTCACGACCTACCAAGTAAGATGTTATACAAAAAGGGAAAATTGAAGATCATCACCTTCACATAAATGATAATAGGTGTGATATTAATGGGAAGACACACAC
The DNA here is from genome assembly GCA_037957365.1 of Torreya grandis. NCBI lineage: Eukaryota > Viridiplantae > Streptophyta > Pinopsida > Cupressales > Taxaceae > Torreya > Torreya grandis. The sequence goes on along the minus strand of JARHVA010003940.1, from coordinate 1,294,048 downwards.
ACCATAAGGGAAGTATTTACCTTTTATCGTATCATTGGCATGTGCTACGCATGGACTTGAGATTACATTTGGAATACCTAAGAATCTTAATGAAATCAAGGAAAATGACATAGGTATCAGAACCATCATCAATCAAGGCTTGATTAACTTGGATATCACCTATTTAGATGCTAATAAATAATGAAGGATCATCTTCATGAAGTAGAATCTCATCTAGAATCATAAATGTGATAGGAAATCATAAAGAAAGAGAAGTCTCTAGAGTTTCATCAATGATAATGGACATCTATTCACATTGTTGTAAGATACTATCCTCAGATCCAAATAAATTATCCTCCCATCTTAATATAGGAGGGTGAGGGATATTCATCTCGAATAAGAGTTGCATCAAGTGGTTTCTATGACATAGAGATGTCCTCATGAGTTCAAGGAAAGGTAATTGAGATGGAAGATTAGTAAGTTCCATAATAGGATCCCACTCATCATAACCAATAAGGATATTATTATCTATAGGTGCATAATGATTAATAAGGTATTTAGAAGGTTTATCAGAAGATCATGAAATTTATGTTGATAAGAATGAGAAGGTTGAGAATAAAGTTGTAAATCATTTGGTGATGAAAAAGTAGTTGGTTTAGATTGATCTTGAAGTTTGGAAGAAGAAGTGCTATTCAAAATTGGATTGTTATTAGTATTAGAAAATGATGGGAGAGAAGTAAAAATAGTATGAGATGTGTTATCCAAGGGAGAATCATAAATTAGATCATCAAAAGAACAAAGATCTTGCCCCAACTCATTTAAATGAGTTGAAGAAGAATCATGGATAACACGATATGTCTTATGGGAAGGAGGAGTGTAGATAGGTTGTGAATCAATGAAATCCACCACTCTTCTAAAACTATTCATGCTAACCACATTCTCTTCAAAATTTGGTTTAACAAGACTTTATACATCATTGGTGGAAGAAGTGGGATTATATTGACCTTCTTGGATTGGTTGATGACTAGGTAAGGGGTCCTTATAGATAGCTAAATGAGCATTTGCTTGATTTAAGGCTTGAATTTTATCATGTGATTTATAGTCTTTGAAACAAATCTCATTAACTTGTTGACACTTGCGAATAATGGAATCATGATCAAAATTTGGGCCAAGAATAAAGTTCATGCCTAAATTATGGAGTTGTCTACAAGTCTCATGAGAGTGATCCCAGCTAGCATGAAACCAACAAAACTTATTAGGATCATGCCATGATTTCCTAAGTTGAGTAGGATCAATATCTCATGGGAGAGGCCTAGATATATTTTTAATCAATTTAGCCAAGGATAAAGGCTTATGGACATTAATTTTGTTTATTGAAAAATGAGGATTAGTGAATTGTTGAGAAGGAGCTAGTTCTGAAGAAGGGGTAGGAATGATAGCTTGAACATTGTAAATGGTGTCATATGAATCAATAACACCATCATTGGTCATTTTTAGGTTTTTATTATTTACTAATAGTTTAGGGCCTATAGAAGGTTGGGGAAGCTTGAATTGTTGCATGAGGAAATCTTATCTTTTGGCTTGATCGATAGCTTCCTCCAAGGTACATGGAGAAAGGGTATAAAATCTATATTGTAATTTAGGAAATAACACATTTGTAAAGAGATGAAAGATATTATCTGCCATGTTATGTTCACATTTATTTGTCAAAGTATACCATCTCTTGATAAAGGCTTGGGTACTTTCATTTTCATTTTGTTTGTAGTTGATGAAATGGGCCAAAGTGTTCTCTGGAAGATCACTAGTTTGAATTTTTTATACTAAATCATTTACTAAGTCCTCCAAACTAGTGATAGAGTGTGTTCTATGTTGATTATACCAATCCAAGGAATCACCTATGAGGGTTTTAGCTAATATTTTTGTAGTGGTAAAGGTATTTAACTTGACCTAATCCTTTTAAAATTTTCTAAATGTCTTGAGGTGAAGATTAGGATTGGTTGATCCATTATAATAAATTGTAGGTGTTATATCTCCAATGTCAATGCTAGCAATTTGGGTGGTAAGAGGTTCTTTTTGTAAATGCTTGATGACTTTGTTGACTAATAGATGTTAAGGAATGAGATTACCTTGAGAATATTGAAGAGTAGGAGGAGGAACACTTTGGTTATATGTGCCCTAAGTCATTGATTAAGGAGTGGATTGAAGATTAAAAAGGTGGTTTTACATTCTCATCATATGATTCATATTATGAGTTTGAAATGTTTTCATTTGATTAAGAGCTTATAATAGTAGTTGATGAGTTTGACTAGTGTTATTAGAATAAGTAGTATTAGTGTTTGTGTTGGTGTTAGTGGCTTGGGTGCCACTATTAGTGTTGATATGAGCTTGAGAAAAGTTATGAAAATTTGAGGTACTAGTGGAAAACTTTGCTTATGAAGCAAAAGATGGAGTAGTAAATGGTTGAGAGGAAGAAGCACTATAAGAAATATTACCTTGGGTAGAAAATAAAGCACTAGTAGAAGGATTAAGGATAGTGGATCTTATGAGAGGCCCACTAGATTATAACCTATCATGTTAGTTGAGATACTAAGCATAGAGGTGGAAGAAGTTAAATAAGAAGATGTCATGGCATAAAGAATCAAGATTGAAGGAAGAGGTTGAGAAGAAAATAAATTAGTACCCCAAATCAAGTTAATAAAGTGGGAATAGGAGAATGAGGTTCTTCAACTCGACAACTAGTCATAAGGTTATAGATGGTGGAAGGATCCTTCCCTCTATGTTGAGGGAATTCCTTGATAAAGAAGATCATTTCAAGAGTATACTCTAACTTAAGCTGATCCTCAAAGAGAAGAGGAGGGTTTTGTTGTAAAGGGGTATGAGGGGGGATCCCATAGTTCATCATGTGGGTTACAATATGAACATTACTAGAATTCATGAAAGGAGCCCTACTTTGTATATGGGAGACCCTATTAGGATTGGTGAACTCCCTCATGTCTATTGACTAAAATTCAATGTTGTCACAAAAAAAAATTCCATGATGAAAGAAAGAGAATCAAGATAAGAAGGCAAAGAATCAAAAAGTGACTAAAATAGTACTAGGTCAACTTGGTTGACCTAGTACAAAACAAGGACTGTAAAACTATACAAGGTCCACAAGGTAAACCTAGTTCAATGAATAGTAACTAGAAAAAGGAGATAAATATGCTATAAATAGTATTAGGTCAACTATGTAGACCTAACATAGTGTACATGGGATGCAAAAGATATAGGGTTGATAAGGTCAACCTAGTACATCAGACAGGGAAGAAAATAAAGATGATAACAAGCTATGAATTAAAGAAAGATAATTACAAGTAACGTAAGAAAATAGTAAATACTGAAAGGGAAATAAATAGTTAATTGAATTAATGATAGCTAATCCAATGATGCACGCAAAAAAAAAAACTTACACTAATGTTGTCTAATGCAAGTGTTTACACACAATTGATCAAAGAGCAAGAAAACAACTTGAAAGTAAACCTATTTACTAAGTCAACCTAGAATGTTGATTAGATTATTAAGAATTATTTTAAATGTGAAAGGGAGATTAGCTATAATCAAGGTACTAGATAGAAATCTAATGATGGTTTCAGGTAGTTTAGGATGAAAGGGACTTTACTGGTAATGATGCAGGCTTAGTATTAGGGCCCACCCCCTCACTTCACACATTACAGTAATAAGGGTAATGGGTGCTTAGAAAAAATATACCATTAACCATGATTTATACTTTAATAGAGCATCAAGTCAGCTTCCCCCTTGGTGATGAAATCCAAGTAGGTAAACTTACGTAGTCAAATGTTTAAATGCTTATTGATGTTTATGTGGTTTGGCCATGTGTGCAAAAGAATAGAAATGGTGAAACTAAGTAATTACTTGAAAATCCCTTAATTAGACTATGTGAACTATTCTAAGCATGCAAATAACTTAAAATAAATATGTGATAAACATATATGGTTAATTTTATCATTGAAACAAGTTATAGCTAAGAAACTATATGGACAATCATAAAGAATATGGTTGATAGGGTTAAACCTATACTATGGAAGCAAAGTCTTAAAGTGAACTAGGTCAATCAGGCTGACTTAGTTTTTTCAAAAAACAAAAAACACAAAACTATGTCCACAAGGTCAACCTAGTTGACTGTGTAGAGGAAATTTTGAAGACTACAAACTTGAAAATAAAGTACAAAAAAAATGATATGGAGGATTAAAAACTGACCTTGGTTGAGCAAAGATGAAAAGGAGAAGATTGTTAATCTGAGACCTTGGAGAAAAATAGCAAAAACCTACAAATTGGGTCATGTTGGTCAATCAAACTACATAGAAAGTTGCTAAAACAGTGTTGAAAATGTACTAGGTTGACTTGGTCGACCTAGTAAGCTAAAAAAAAATGTCTAGAAAACTAAAAATATTATACTAGGTTAAACTGGTCGATCTAGTTGTCTAAATAAAATTCTACAAGTTCTAGAAACTTGTACTGCATCAAGTTGGTCAAGCTAGTTACTTATTCCTATAAACTTGTGTACAAAGATAAATAAATTGGGTCAACAGGGTCGATCCAACATAGTAAAGATATGATAAAAATAGTGATGAATAGAAATGAAATAAGTGAAATAAATCCTATAAGGGTTTGATTCACATCAAGTTCACCAGAATGTATGCAATCAAAAATGCATCATGTCCATAAATCAATCCTAGATCAGATGGGATAGAGCACACCTACACTTTTGATTAGGGAGAATATAATTGTTAAGTGGGAGCATGACTAATGTGAGGATCTGCTAGACCCGATTAGGATATCACTTATCATAACACATTGTGTGAGGTAGGGTTCTAAATCCTATAGTCTAACACAATCACACAACAACCCTAAAAGAGTCTTATGATTTAATATTTCACTAATCTAATAACTATAAAAGTAAATCGAATCTAGTGCAAATCGAAGATTATGGCACAAAGTGGGGGTTAGAAACAAAATAAATAAATAACTAAAATAAACATGCATTATAAGACATATACTCACGTCAATGTATACAGCATCCTAATACATGGAAGACAAGAATACAAATGAACTATCTATCTACTCTTATAAAAGAGGAATAAAGTTAGGAATACTTACCTTTGAAGATGAACCCACTGAGCCTCAATCTCCCCTTGGCTAAGATGCTTTGTAAGAGATTGTCATGGTATGCAAGGATAACTAAGATAAATCAAATCTAGGCTACACAACCTATCCAAGAATCTAAAATACTTATCTACAAGATGAGATCAAAGCTCCAAAGAAATTATTGAAACTAATTTAACTATTTTGAGAATATTAGATTCTTATTCTTAATTTAGTTATGGGTCTAAAATAAATAAATCAGTAAATAATATTGCTATAATTTAACCACTAATTTGTATAATTTATTTATATTTTTTACCTTTCTATAAATAGCAATAAATATGGAGAAAATAAGACTTATCTTAAAAAAATTTAAATGGATGTTGCAGAGTTTGATATTGGTTATGTAGAACTAAACTAGTGTCATAAACTAGGTTCTGGCTTTCATTTTGTGAAAGTATAGGAGTACTAAAAGAGGACACCCTAGGGTCTAATGCTATTGTCTTCTTCTACCACTATTTTTTAGACTACTCATACAGACCTGAGTTTTTTGGGGTTGGTTTTCTATCCCTGTATGAGCCTGCTTGTGAAATCTTGATTGCTGAAAGTCTATGAAACCCCTTATAGAACTTATTTAATCTTCAAAACCTATACTTCATTATTTTATGATAAAACTTGAGAAAGAAGGGGGTTAGTGTGTGTAAGATGTACTAAATGTGTATCCACTCCCTTTATGTGATTATGTTGTGTACATAATAATAATTTTAAGATGGATCATGCCATATGTAGTTCTCCAAGTTGATGTGCTTTGTCCAATAGTGTAATACAAATGTAAATATGCTAAACTAGGTATGCTTGAGGTGGCTAGGGACTGGTGTAAGGATTTAGATATGTTGTAGCTATATTGGATGGCTATATGTAGAGAATATAGAAATTTACCTCAGTGTTTTTGCTTGTATTCTTTCTTGCTTATTAATATTTGCCAACTCTTTCTAAATGAACTTTGAATGGGATTTTATAGATATCTATTTGTCATGGGTCAAATGTATTCATGCTAGGCCAACAAGATGAAGGATAAGAACTAGAAGGAAATAACCATTGGAGCACAAAATGCAATTGGATAGAAGCACAAAAATAAGATGCCCTAGGGTCTAATGCTATAGTTCAAGTTGGGAAATCCTATCCTATAGGTGTAGGACCTAGGGGGATAGGATTGGCCTAGGAAATGTTGCTTGGCTAAGGTGGAATGACTATTCAAAAAGCTTGGGATGACTAGGAATAAGCAAATAGGTGTCTAGAAGGGTCATGAGAGCATGAAAGAAAGTCCTATGGGTTGGGTGTCACAATCCACTCTCAAAATACCAATTTTGACATTTTATATGACTACATCCCCCCCCCTTTACTATAGTGATGCATCAAAGTGAAATACTAGGATAAAGGAAAAGTAGAAAGCGTACTTGAGCTTACCTGCAAGGGTGAAGATCATGAAGCTATGTGATGTTAGGTATGCATAGATAGAATATATCATGAAGTGTAAATTTAAAAAATAAAATCAAGAGTAAATTAGTTCTTACTAGACACACTATGTCTAAAGTAAAAACATACAAAAGATAGGTAAAAGAGAGAGGAAGAGAAAGAATGAATACACCTCACTGGGTATGCAAACCAATACAGAACTTGTTGAGATATTGAGTGATGTTGAATGATGCTTGGTATGTGATGGATAATGTTGTATCAAGAGTAATTTTGTGAATGGAATTGAGTGCTTAATTCCCAAAGAGTGGCTTAAGAATGTAAAGACTGGCCCTTTATCTCCATCATCACCCACTAAGTGAAGTTATGTGATCATGCATGTGTTAATCAATATTTGGATTGTGTGTCCAATCCCTCTAAGTAGGTGGCTTAAGAATACAAAGGCTAGTTAGTCCTTTGGATCCATCATTGCCTTGTGAAGTGAAGCTATGAAATGATATTGGTATGAATGTGTGTCATATAAGATGGCTCCTAAATCCTATGAATGCTCTATAATCTAACAATGTGGCATGGATAGTTGAATGTGTGTTAGAAATTAGGCCACTCTTAGCCACTCAAAAAAGGTGGAGATTAGGCTTGTATGAAAGCCACTCTGAAACTAAACAATAGGCTTATGTGGAATCCACTCAAGAATGATGCCAACCACCTATAGATGGAATAAGGCATGCAACTATTGAGAATGCTTAGGTAATGCTATAAATTATAAAGAAGATAAAGTAAATGTGGCACATACTTTTCCCCCTAATCACTGGTGTCTATAACATGGATTCTGATCTAGAAGTTATATCAACTACCTAATCTAAAATTAGAAGCAAGAGACATCATGATGTGCATGATACCCCCTATATCTAGATTTTTTAAGAAAATTTTACTAAAACTACTAATTCTAAACTAAAATATTACTAAAAATACTGTAACTGGTCTTACTTTTTTATCTATGTTTAGAAAATATAGTTTTTGGTTGTTTGGATAAGAGTGCCAAAATGGGACACCCTATTATCTAGTATTGTATTCCAAAACTAGCACTCCTATCCTATGTTGATTTTGAATATTATTATGTAACTATCACTATATATTTGGTTTATTTTACCTAGTTTGAATTCTAGTTGCTATTATGGGTGTTATAAAAAATAATTTTTGACCAATTAGAGTTTTTGATCTCTATGATAAAAGACCTATTTGTTACCCCCTCTTTTGAGGGTAGAAATGAATACCCTACATTGATTGACCTTAGGAGAAAGAGTCCTGCAAGTGTGTTATGCTATGAAGTACATGATATAGCAATGATAATAAAAAATATGTCTTAAGATATAACATGGTTTATATGAGACATTTTTAGATCAACAGGGGTATGTCTAGATATATTTAACAATGAAATAGCATGTGAAATATAGTGAACTAGAATTGGAAGTCTAGTTAGTTGTTAGTTTTAAAAGAGGGATGGAACATGATGTGGATCATGTTATTACAAATAGTTGAGAAGTAATTGATAAACAAGCACACAAGGCAAGAAGTAATAACCATACAATAGTGGCCAAGGGGCTAAGAAAACAAGGGACATGGGCACATGTCACTAAAAATAGAAAGTACTCATACAAGGAATATTTAAATGCCACATACACATATAATTGGAAAAAATCAAGGTTGGCATGAGGGCCAAAATAATATAGAAGAGTAAAATCAAAGGACATGGGCAAATGTCTTAAGGCACACATAAGAGATAAAAAAAGGAAATAATAAATTAAATAACATCTAGCTACATAAATTAGGGAAGGAAATCATGTAATATATTAGAAATACAATTGTATCTAACTAATCAAAGCAAGAAGTGAAAGTATACAAGACATGGAGTACAAGACTAGGTATATGATAAGAAATATGCAAGTGATATATACTATTAAGTGTTGATAGAATAATATGTGTAAGCTAGGAAGTAATATACATCATCATGATAACTAGAGTATGTGATGTAGGAATGACATAACCTAGATGGTTTAGTCATGTAAAATATGCCCTCAGTGGGTAGATATATTGATGTATGTCTTGAATGTATGAAGTAGGATGCCCCCTCAATGGGTAGAGTGAACTAATTAGGGATCTATAAGTCACTGTAAAAACTCAAATAAGATTAAGTGAAGCATGAAAATGTAGATAAATTAACAAACAATAGCATAGAACAACAAAATGTAAGTCTATCATGGTAGTAGAAATGTAAAGCATGGATGATGCATATAATTTAAATGTTTTTGGTGTTTTTGATTTATTTAAATGTTTTTGAATTTTGAGATATTTGAATATGTTTGTATTTTAAAATAAGCTATGTAAAATCAATCATAAAGAAACTATGTATAGTAAAATTGAGAAAAAATGATACTAATCGATGAGTCTCAAGGGAGGCTCCTTATCACGGTGTCTAGTATTGAGGTGAGGGATCATGTAGGATCGTGAAGCATGATGGAGAGGCTAAGATTGTAACTCTAAAAGCTATGTACATTATAAATGATCTGAAATATTTTTAGTGGAAAGTGACTATGGGGTCCCGCTATAACTCTAAGAAGTGGATGCAACTATAGGGCTCTTAGGGACCCATATGGTAGCAGGAGAATATCTTTGAACATGTGCTCTATGTGTAGAGGTATGAAACCTCAACGATACTACCTTGGGTGTGAATACTATAGATATAAAATATCCATAGTCCTAAAACTATGGATACTCTAAAAGAGGCCTCCATAAAAGTGTATGAACTCTCTGTGCTAGTGAGGAAGGCCTTGACTATGTCTAAATCTAAACTGGAAGAATTGTAACTAATGGAGAAGCTAACACTAGTGATTTTAAAGTAGAATATGGATCTTAAGTGGGGAGTGGTAACTCATATGGAACTCCACCAACTATAAAAACCTATTTATCATGAATGAATTTCATGCATCTATGAACTATAGAAGGTACTACATGAAGTTTTTTAATCCATGGTCAACCAAGTAGAATATCAAAAACTCCAGCACTAGGAATAATAGTAAATGGTGTGGCCACATGTGTTGAATTAAATTATAGAGGAAGTAAAATCTCACCTAATGAAATCTATATATACCCACTAAATCCACTGATAACTATGTCCATTGGGGTAATATACTACTCTAAATATCCCAAATGTTGCAATAATGTCATAGTTTACATGTTCACACTAGATCTATTATTTATGAGAAAACTATGAATGGGATGATTATGAATGTAAGTTATAATAAAGAGTGTGTGATAATCAAAATCATCCTCAACTATCTCCTACTCTAAGAAGTAGATTAAAAGTCTAGCTAAAACTATAGAATTGTACACTCCAATCATGTTACTCAAAGGATGTGACTCAACAGAAGGTCCATAGATGTAGTTAGTGGTGGATGTCCATGATATGCATGGCAAAAACTTGATGTGTACCCTATCTCTTATTTATAATGATATAGAAAAGGATCTGATAAAAAATTTAAATCCTTGTCTTATGTTTACTTTGCCTATGGAGGTTAAACTAGAGTGCCAAGATCAATAAGATTACCATCTATCAAGTCTTGTATCTTGTATTTCAAACTAATAAATCTATTTTTTGTGTGGTTTGGTGCTTTGTGAAAGTCACAAAATGCATTTTGATCATATCTTCATGGAAGAGGCTTTTTTGGATTAACTTTTTGAATAGGAGGGAGAGATATGATTTTACATTCCAAAAGCTATTGTAAAACTTTGGCTGAAGAAACTGGTAGATTGGTAAAGGTTCATTGAGGAGTTATTGATAAACCCACTCATTGAGGGGGTTATAAAGCCACATTCACTATAGGTTGATTTTGACTTTTGCTATCATTGACCTTGACTTTGTATGAGACTTTTTTATTACTCTTGTTTATTATTTTTGATATATTTGTGTACTTGAGTTTGTCCACTGAAATTAATTTGAATTCCCTTTCCTTTAGTGTATAACATAACTCAGTGAGGAAGAGAAGTTTTTGAACATTATTGATTCATGCAAAGGTGGTAGAAGATTATACTTGAAGAGATATTGTAACTCTTGATTGGCCATGGGGCTAATCATCTTAGCCAAGATAGTCTTATATTGAAGAACATAATCTATGAGATAGTCATTTGATATTTGTTTTTTTTTTGTATAATTTAGGCTAAAATGAGATAGGTACATGTCAGCTAAAGGATTGATTGCATTGATTGACTGATTTGGTAGACTATAGAACCATTGTAAATCATAATCCTTTATAATTTATGGAAATATCTTGGTTAGTAGCCAATCATTTGGCACATCTTCGTATCATGCTACGTGAAAATATCTTAAGTGTGTCTTTTGATCACCCTTGCCATCATATAAAGTGAGCTTGGGTTGGACAAAACTTGGTGACAAGGGTGTCGAAGCAATATGACATGCCAATGGTGTATGTAATAGAGCAAAAGAATCCAAAGCCTACATTAGTCTAGAAACACCTTGATCAATATGTAACACCTTGGATTGAATATATTTTATCTCTTGCACAAGAGTACCCACATCAAGAGACAAAGATGTACTAGTTGTAGTTGGTGGTCGAACAAAGGAAGGTTGGGATACTACAGGGGTTATTGAGACATAGTTGCCCTGTAATGTTATTTTTAACTAATTTTTATGGTTTGAGAGGATTAACCATTATTTGTTTTTTGTTGCTCTTCTTTTATTATTTTAAGCATATCATCTTACATGTCAAGGTGTTTAGTTAAGATTTATTGTAGTTCCCTTTTATTAGTTTCATCAAAACTAGTGTATTGGGCCATTATTAAAGTAGGAATGTAAATTGAAAATTGATTGATTTTTTTGTAAAAATTTGTAATAATCAAAGTGTTAGGGAAGGAAAGTACTGAATATAGGAAATGTAAAGTCTAAAAACAATAAATTGGAAAATTCATAAAAAGGATATGAAGCTCACAAACATGTAAGGTGATACTTAAAAAGCAATGGGATCTAGTATATGGAACTATGGTTTTGAAAAAAGATTTTTTTTTTAAATTACTATGGAATTTTAAAAATCATTATGAATTTTTTATTAAAATATGTAGGTAAAAAATCAAAAAAATATTTGATTTTTTTTTATTTAAAGGGACCTATTATATGTAACTAGAGTTTGGAAGAAAAATGATTTTTTTAAAAATTTATAAGGAATTTAAAAAAATTTAATGTGGATTTCTAATTTAAATATGTAGGCAAAAAATCATAAAAATATTGGAAAAATCAGGAAGGAATTTTCACTAGGGTTTCTAGGGTTTTTATGCACAAATGAAGTAAGTCGAGTTTCCAAAATGATTTAACTATTTTGGGAATATTGGAGTCTTATTCTTAATTTAGTTAAGGGTGTGGAATAAATAAATCACTAAATAATATTGCAATAATTTAACCACTAATTTGTATAATTTATTTGTATTTTTAACCTTTTTAATAATATTAATAAATATGGAAAAAATAATACTTAGCTTAAAATGAATTGAAATGGCTATTGTAGGGTTTGATATTGGTTGTGCATGACTAGGATAGTGTCATAAATCAGAATATAGATTTTGTTTTGTGAAAGGATAGGAGTGCCAAAATAGGACAACCTAGGGTCCAACACTATTGTCCTCTTCTGTCCATGTTCTCCAAACTACTCGTAGAGACCTAAGTTTTCTATGTTTTGTTCATTGTCCATATGTGAGACTACCTATGAAATATTTAATGTTGAAAGTCTATGTAATTCCTTGTAGAGATGATTTAATCTTCAAACCCTAGACTTCATTTTTATTTGATAAAAATTGATAAAAAGGGGGGTTAGTGTGTGTAAGATGCATTGAACGTGTATCCAAAACCCTTATATATGTATGCTACCTACATACCAATACTATGAAGAGGGATCAAGCCATATTTAGTTCTCTCACTTGATGTGCTTTGTGTAATAGTGTAATTTAGATGCAAAAAGGCTAAACTAGGTGTGCTTGAGATGGCTAGAGACTGGTGTAAGGATTTGGATATGCTTGTAGCTATATTAGATGGTTGTATGAAGATAATAGGGAAATTTACCTCAATGGTTTTGTTTGTATTCTTGTTTGCTTTGTAATATTATCCAACCCTTTCTAAATAAACTTTGAATGGGATTTTATAGAGATCTATTAGTCATGGGTCGAATGTATTCATGCTAGGCCAACAAGATGAAGGATAGGAACTAGAAGGAAATAACCATTGGAGATAAAAATTCAATTGGATAGGATCACTAAAATAGGACACCCTAAGGTCTAGCACTATAGTCCAAGTTGGGTGATTCTATCCAAAAAGTGTGGGACCTTGGTGGATAGGATTGGCTTAGGAAATGCTACCTGGCTAAGGTAGAATGACTATTTAGAAATCTCGGGATGACTAAGAATAAGTAAAAATATATCTATAGGGGTCATAAGAGCATGAAAGAAATACCTATGGGTTGGGTGTCATAAACCACACTCGAGATACCAATTTTGACATATTATATGACTATAGAAACCTAAATCTTTATTCCCCAAGTAGAATGGTCAATAGGTAGATGTTAATTCACACTTATTTGATTAATTCTTCACTCTTAAAAATGGTTTTAAATTACCTTGTATATATAATAGTATCTTACCCTAATATCATTTTAGAATGTTGGTTGTGCTAGGTTGACTCAGTTGAACTAGCACATTTTCAGGTCTAACTCACTAGGTTTATGCTAGGTTGGTCAAGAGGTGAACAAAACAAAAGAGAGGAAAAGTCCCTAAACTATGATAAGTTAACCTAGTTTACTTATCATAGTTGATAGGTCAAAATGGTGCTAAGGTAAGAAGTGAAGGATAAAACATAGCAAGTGATAATAATAGGTAGAACTAAGAAGAATAAGCTTAGGTTAAATGGCTTCAAGAGGCTAGTGTATGGATGGAAAGTGGAAAAATGAACATAAATATTACAAAGAACTGATGGTTTTTTGACTCATTTCCTTGTGTAACCATTAAGGTATGCACTCAGAGAGATTGATACTTGATAAGTTCCTATGAGATACACAATGTCAATAATCAATAAAAGTTAAAAAACATTATGTGTATACACATGTTACCCTTCAGTCTTCTTGGAACACTTTGAAACTTAATTCATGGTAGGAAAAATTCATATGAAACTCAAATATACCCATATTAATATCATCTTAGGTCCATGACACCTTTTATCTCCAATTACCACTTGAAGTACACCATTAGTATTGTTTACCTTAGGCCTTCACATACACAAAAAGGTCTATCTTGAACAACTAAATATAACAAAATTTTAGCTACATAATCATGAACATAAAACATATAAAAAGAACCTTCAAGACATAAAAAAAATAATCAATAGTATTAGACTTCATTACATAGGTTAAAATGTCTATAACCTTCCTTACAAATAGCCTACTTAGAACTACCAAAACACTCCAAAACCTGGTCATGGTGACAATGATCTTCAACACTTGTAAGACCACTTTTAGATACTTATAATAAATGTAGATGATCTTAATAGATAATTATAAAATTATTATATATAAATATAACATGTGAAAATGATAAATATTTATCTTACAGACCAATATCATGACCTTACATCTCACTGTCTCTTCTACACTAGACAAGTCAACTTGTGAGAAACTTTTTCACTATATTCACTGACCTAAAAAAGTTATACCAAACATGAGATTGTATTAAAATTCCTAAAAAATATTTCCATGCACTTGTATTCATCCCTATTCCATTACAACACATTCTTAAACCTCTTCTCATTGATGTCTAGGTTTTTCAGTGTTTCCACCATTAGGCATGTTAGCGACTGGCTATCTTGGATGACCATGTGAGGATGCTTCCTAAAAAAATTAGAATATAATTATAAATACATGAAATAAACTATGAAAAATTAGTAATATATTGAATGAAATAAATATAACTTATCTCATAGTCATACCCCATGAGTTTAGATACCCATTTTTGCTAATTTGGGAAGATACCCATTGTTCTACAAAGTGTTTGAGACTCTGGTGGTATGTTTTGATACAAAATGTTAGCCAATAAAGTATGGATTCCATTTGTGAACTACATGGAGAATATCCATCATCTCCTTATCGTATGTGTAACATGCCAAATTAAACCTAGTGAGTATCTTGCTAGTAAAGGTAATGGGATGATCGTGTTGCATGAGTACCACACTAAGACCCATGCCACATGCATCACACTCAATCATAAATGGTTGTGAGAAATTAGTCATGTCCAAGATGGGGGTGGTGCACATTACTTGTTTGAGGCTATTTAATGTTGTAACAGATGTAGGTGAACATATAAATGAGTCTTTCTTGAGCATAGTTGTTAGTGGTGCTCCAATTTTTCCATAATCCTTGAAAAAATTCTTGTAGTACCCCATGAGACCAAAAAATCCCCATATAATATTGAGTGTGGAAGGTGTCATCCAGGTTGTCATTACTTTAATTTTGGTGGTGTCAACATGAACACCATCATAAGAAATAATATGTCCTCAGTACTTGACTTTTGATTTCCCAAAAGAACATTTGAAATATTTAACACATAAGTGGTGCACACCTAGAATTACAAAAGTTATATCTAAGTGGTGGAGATGATCCTCCTATGTGAGGCTATAGATGAGTATGTCATCAAAGAAGACCAAGATAAACTTTTATAAAAATTTCTAAAATACTTAGTTTATTAAGCTCTAGAATGTGGAGGGGGCATTGGTAAGCCCAGATGTCATGACCAAGAATTCATAATGACCATCATGTGTATGAAATGTTATTTTGGGAATGTCTACATCATGAACATAAATTTGATGATAGCTAGAGAAAAGGTCTAATTTGGAGAAAAATTATGCATCATGTAATTCATTGAGGAGCTCATTGATGACTAGAATGGGGAATTTTTATTTGATTGTTAGCTTATTTAAGTATTGATAGTCAATGCAGAGTCACTAGGAACCATCTTTCTTATGAATGAGTAAGACCGATGAAGAATAGGGACTAGTGCTAGGATGAATGATGCCTGCCTAGAGAAGGTCATGAACCATATTTTCAATCTTAGCCTTGTGATGAAATGGGTAGTGGTATGGCTGAATTTTGGGGGCTGTAATACCAAGGAGAAGATAAATACAATGGTATTCAAGATAGTGAGGTGGTAATCCTATTGGTTCCATAAAGATAGTTTTATGCTTGACCAAAATGTCTTGCAAATCTGAAGGTTGGCTATAATCCAATGGAGTAGTGTGCAAAGAGAACAAGTGGGCAATGATGCTATGCGACCCATCTTTAAGAATTTTATCCATGTAATGAGAGCTAGTAAAAATAGTAGAGCTAGCAATAAGGCATTTTAGAGTGTATTGATGACCATTCTTAGTGAACTGCATCCATAGTTCAAAAAAATCTCAAAGGATGGGGCTAAGAGTGTGTAACCATTGGGTACCGAAGATAATATCATATCCACCTAAGGATAAAGAAAACATGTCAGCCTTGAGGTTATATTCACCCATATAAATTCAAACATTATGACAGTTACTTTTGCATGGTAAGGTACCACCATTGTTAATGATTACTTCAAAGCTAGAACAAGGGTGTATAAAATAGTCTACTTATTTAGCCAATCAAGCGTCAATGAAGTTATGAGTGATACCAAAATTGATGAGAATGGTGAGTTGTTATTTCTTAAAACCCCCTTTGACATGCATTTTTTGGGGAGTGGTAACTCCTACCAAAGCATGCATGGATATCCTAGGAGAAATATCTAAGTTCTCAAAATCATCAACTTCTAGTGCGATCTCCTCAGTGGCATCCTCATAATATTTTGTATTTGGTGTAGAATCAAAATCTAGTAGATAATTTTTTTTCTCAATGAATTTATGCTCAAGAACCCTTTTGTCATCACAATTGTAACAAAACCCCTTTTTTGCAATGTGAACTCATTTTAGCTCTTGTGAGATGTTTGATAGGGGTTGTCTTGGTACTGGGCTATCAAAAAGAGGGATTAAAGGGTGACCAATTAGAAGTGTGATGCTAGGAGGTGATTTTTTATTTAGTGAGCTTTGTGAGACCCAAGACAACTATCATGGTCCTAGGTTGGAACATCTTTACCTCAAAGCGTATGGCTCTTTGAGGCCACTAATAAAAAAACTCTTGAAAAAATCATCTAATAACCCTTTAGTGTGATTAGCTAGCTTCTCAAATTCAATTTGATAATCATGAATAGTGCCTACCTAAAAAAGTTTGGTGAGGGCTCCCATAAAATCCTTGAATGCTGAGGGACCAAACCTATCCAAAAATAGGGATGCAAAATTTGTCTAATCTGGTTCATTATTGGATTTGAGATACCAATGGCACCATTGGAATGCCTCTATTTCCATGTGGAAGGAAGCAATGGGGAATTTGATGATGTGATAAGTATTATGAAGGTTAAAGTATTGTTCAACATGATAAATCCAACCTATTGGTCTATACCATTAAACCTTGAAAAGTCTATTTTGGGCCCATGTTTTGGGTGGGTGGATGAAAAGGTATGCTCAAAATAAAACTCCTATAATTTGTTGAGTAAAAGGGCATGGGTGTCATTCACTCCATGTACCATATCAACTAAGTCAATGACCTGAGCCATCAAAACTATAATTTATTCCTCCATTATCTTGGTGCCTATACATGTGACTACCATAACCTGTGATGATGATTTTTTTTGGCAATGGGTGGGAAAACTAAAGTTAAGACATGTTTAGTAAGATTTTTTTTTAATTTGGATAAAATGAAGAGGTGTAAAGGTACTTGTACTATTTTTTTTCATAGTATGAGTATGATTGATGAAGATGAGGAAAAATTTGGAAGGGAAAATGGAAAAAATGAAAAATTTATCAAAGAGGGACAAGAAAAAGAAAGGGGAGATGAACACTATGTAAAAAATTTCAAGGCAAATGGATAAAAATTGAAAAAGTTATGATAAAACCTGAGAAAAGGGAAAAATGAGATTTGCAAGATTTTAGAGTGGAATGGGGATATGGGATCTCAAAGAAGGAAACATGGAGAATGGGATTTTAGGTGTCTTGGTAAATTTTGAGAAGCAATGGGGCTATAGATGGGGAGATATTAAAACAAAAAATTCCAACATTAGTTTCTGGTTTTCTACTACTCTGTTATAGTTTCTAATTTCTAATTTCAAGGATGATATGTTTCAAAAAGGTGGGCTCAGTATGCTCATGCAATTAAATGTGGAATTTTTTGGGGAATCTATTAGTGTGTTCATCATCTACAGTGTAGCCTTGAGCTTTTTCCAAATTTTGTACCTAGCACTTCACATCAAATATGAAATATTCGAGCAGGACTTAGCATACTAGTTCATCCAATTGAAGATTATAATGTTCTAGAGGGTCAATTGTAGATCATAATAAAATATGGTGTAACGCATCTAGTTGATTGCTTCAGGTATAGAAAGTGGAATAATTTTCCACCATCAATTTTTGACTATCTCGACCTGGCATTCTCTTGTTAAGATTCTACAATACCTATTAGTTTTATACTCTATTTGGTAGAAATAGACCCAAAGTTTGAATAGTTTCCTAAAATATTTTTTGAAATCTCTCTAGACACCAATGCCATCTTAGTGTGTACCACTCTCCAAAAAAAAATTGGCCATAGATTTACCTCTTAACGATAGCTCTTGGTTTTCTTCATGGGTGGGAACTAGTCAATCAGGAAAGGGTCATTGCCCATTTCACTAGAAGGTCCTCTCAATGGGCCAACTACTTTAAAGTTCATATGGTACTCCTCACAATGAGTTTTAGGGATTTCACCCAAGCACTTCCCATAGTTATGTGGATAGGTTTTACCTTGATCTAAAATAGAAGATAAAATTCAAATCAGAACATAATCATAATATGGTAGAGCAATAAATCATGATCTTTGATGATGACGTCTTACCAAAATGAAATTATAGATCTTAACTATCACATGGAAGGAATGGTAATGGATATGTTACCACTTTCTAATCACCAAGTTCAAATTACAACAAGGTGAGAGCATACATTGGGTAGTAGAAAAAAAAATCTCCCTGAAAAGTGCTCTGATACTAGATGTGAAGATCCTTCCTAATAAAATTAGCATATAATCACAAATAAATGAAATAAACTAAAAATAATAATAAATATATTAAATGAAATAAATAGAACCAAATTACAATAACATAATTGTAGAATCATTGGCCTCTTCGAGGGGGTAACCTCCTTTGAGTAAGCTCAATTCAATACAATTTATGGATGCCTTCATACTAGACTAGGATCCTATTTAAAGTAATATATCACTAAATAACTACTACTCCCCATAAGTGTGGGATTAATCTAGTATTACACTATTACATTCTACTATTATAATGAGCTTGAGGGATGACTTACAAAGCATATGTGTCCATATCTTTTTATTAAATAAACAAATTACAATTAAATGGTTAGGACAAAGGGTCATAAAATACTGGTTTAACATATATGAGGGCTAGAACCTATACATAAACCTTCATGGACACAAATTAAAATTCTAATTTTTTTTCCATCCATTTAGTAACTTTGAATTGGTCAACTTTGACTGCTACAATAAATATCTAAGAAACAAGGCATTTCATTTAGGGTCCACTCACTCACCTGAAGACTCAATCACACCTAGAGATTATTGGACAACTTAAAATCAAAAAACTAGCCATACCAATCCATTATGATCACTTTAGAACAACTTATTTCATATCAGGTCATTATTAGGGTTCTTTGAGGTTTTAAACCATCTTCCACTATTAGAAATTATTCATTAAGATTAGCCCCTCATTCCAAAAACTAATGCCTAAAACTTTGAGATATCACCCTTACTCATCTACCATGAATAGATTAGATCCTCATGTAGATGTTATGCATGCCAATGAACACTTAAATAACCTTTTTGTGTAGACAACTCTTCATCCTATGCACTTGAAAGACTTTAAAATACTTTTTCAAGCATTTTCTTACAAACCATGACCTCAAAATTTGTGAACATGATTTAAAAATAATATCATACCTCTATACATGCTCACATACTCACAATTGCCTTATAAACTAATCTTTATATCCCATAAGGCTATACTCTCTCTCTCTTTGCTTGCTTAGACCTTGTCTTACAAATCACATTAGGAATTGAAACTAACCTTCATGCCTCTTACCATGTGTTATCCACCACTTTCACATACTCAAGAAACCTCATACATTATTACACACTATCATACATCCTTTATGTTTCTTGACAATATATCATGATGCCTCATTAGGATAGGCAGGGTCTAGGAGTGGTCTAGGTGCAAACTTGATTTGAAGGTCCTACCATTGTATGCTCACCCTCATACTCACATGAGTGATCCAATGCCTCATATACATGCTCAATTAACCTCATACAACCTTTCATGCCTCATATACATTTGTCTCACCAAGACATAATGACCCTTAATGCACAAGACTAGGGATCCTATGCACATACCTTCTCAAGTCACATACTAGGCTCAAGCACTTGACAAATTTGACAAAAAAGACCTTCCATGTTGAAATTTACATCACTCATGTAGTCATAATAACATATATAAATCATGTCTTACACTCTCAAAATCACTTCAATAATGATTAATATCTTGTCTCATAGGTATATTATTCGATGACCTCATGAAGACCTTTCTCAAGAACCTTTGACACCAATGTCAAACCTCACTAATAGGAACAATGCTCAACAATCTCCCCATTTATCATTGATGAAAAAATACACTAAAAAATTATCATTCTTATCTCCCCATTTTGGTCTTTCTTCCCCTTTGACATAAATGACAAAGTAATGTCTACAACTCTTTGGATGACACTCCTTGCAACCAAGAGACTCAACACATAGGACTATGAGTTTATGAGACATAATAAAAACATGATCCGCTATCTCCATGCATACCTTCTTAGAAAAACTCACCTATTCTTGTAGATAATGAGCATGATTAGTTACCCCTAATTACTTGTCTTCTTCAATGATTTCTAGGGTCAAGAATTATAAGCAATTCCTATCTTAGGTGTTCAAATATCACTTTTTAAAGTGGTTTGGTCAAAATGTCTATAATTTGATCCTGTGTAGAAACATATTCAAGTCTAACACTTTGTTCTCTTACCTGATCTCTTAGAAAATGATATTTTATTGGAATTTGCTTGGCCCTTGAGTGCATGACAAGGTTCCTTGAGATGCTTATAGCACTTGTATTGTCACAATAGATCAAGCTAGGACCATCATACTCCACCTTATAGTCTTTTAGGGTCTATCTCATCCATAGAACCTGAGTGTAACTTGAAGTTACTAAAATTTAATCATCCTCATAGTGGATAATGTTAATGATGTTTTTTTTTTTAATTATCCATGAAACTAGGCACCTAACTTAGAAGAAACCTCCTCCACTAGCACTCTTCCTATCATTTAGAATTCCTACCTAATCTACATTTTTATAAGATATCAAATTGAAATCCTTGATTCTTGGATACCATAACCCATAATTCATAGTCCCCTTGAGATACCTAAATATCCTTTTGACTACTTGTAGATTATTTTCCTTTGGATCTACTTGAAACCTTCCTATAAGACCTATTGTTTGCATGATGTTAGGTCTAGAGGTAGTGGTGTATAACAAATTTTCAATCATTAACCTATATGATGTTTGATTGACATTTGAAGACTCATATTCCTTGATCAAATTACACCCTATGATCATGGGTGTACTAAATACCTTGAAAGATTTCATCTTAAACTTATTCAACATCTCTCTTATGTACTTAACTAGTGAGATGAATATACCTTTTTTAGATTGAGTGATTTTTAACCCAAGAAAGAATGATAGTTATCCTAACATGAATATCTCAAACTTTTTATTCATCACCTATGCAAAGGCCTTGGTCATGTTCTCATTATTTCCACCAAAGATGATGTCATCCATGTAAACAACTACTATCAACCGATGGTTATCTTATGTCTTTATGTCTAGCTTATTATCTACAACTACCCTTTGTAATTATTGATCCAATAAATACATATCCAACCTAACATACCAAGCTCTAGGAACTTGATTTAGACCATAGAGATCATTTTTCAATATATGCAAACATAGTCCTTATCATATGATATTAATAACCCCTTAGGTTTCTCAATGTACACTTCCTTTTCCAAATTCCCATTCAAAAAGGCAGATTTGACATCGATCTAGTATACCTTAAACCCTTTGAATCTTGTATATTCTAGAAAAATCTGATGGACTCCAATCTTGATACTAATGTAAAAGTATCCTCAAATTATATCCTTTCAACTTGTGTATATACCTTGCATACTAATCTAACCTTGTTCCTAGTGACTTCTCATTCTTCATTAAAATTGTTTATAAACACCCACTTTGTGCCAATGACATTCTTGTATTTAGGCCTAAGAACTATTTCCAAAGTCTCATTATTCTCTATTTATTATAACTCATCATTCATAGCATCAATACAAAAAATTTCTTTTCTTTATTCTATAATATTCTTGGGTTCAATCTTAGATAATAGATCAACATTTTCTTGATTTAGATTACTTACCAGTCTTCTCTTTGTTTGCATACCTGCACTCTTGTTGCTAATGATTTGAGATTCAAGGTGATCTCTTTGAATCTACCTTGAGGGGAATTTGATTCCTATCTCTCCTCAATTTCTTCCTCTTCCTCATCAACCTCTATAGTTTCTTCTTCATTCTTGAAGTCTAGATTATCTAAAGTATCCTTTGATTGTGAGTGTGATTTCCTCATCTCGTCAATCTTCACATTGGTGATTTACACTATATTTTGTATCCTTTTGTTATAAGATATATAAGCTGATATCATTGGTAAATATCCTAATAATAGACCTTAATTATATCTAGAATCAAACTTTTCTAAGTCTTCATCATTTCTTTTGTTGAAATATTATCTCCCAAACACTATAAAGTGTTCCACATTGGTAGATCTACCCTTCCACAATTCATAAGGAGTCTTGTTTCCATTAGTCCTTACCTATCTTGTATTCAAAATGTAGACTAACATGCTTACTACCTCTTTCCAAAATCCATAAGAAAATATAGACTCATTTAGCATAGTTCTAGCCATACCTTGAACTATCCTACTTTTTCTTTCCACTACCCCATTCTACTGATTATCCTAGCTGATAAGAATTGTCTCTTTAGTCTATGAACCTCAAATAATTAATCAAAATCATTGAATTAAAACTCTCATCCTATATAATATCCTAGGCACTTTATATTCTCATTCTTCTCATTCTCAACAAGAGCCTCAAATGCCTTGAACTTGTCAAGATATTCTAAATTTTGTTTTAAGAATGTAACCCAATTCATTATTGTGTAGTCATTTATGAGTAAAATAAATTAATTATCTCCTTGAATGATTTGAATTCTTTTTTATCCATAAATATTAGTTTGTATCAACTCTAAGGTTCTTGTCTTAGAGTAATCCTTGGACTTGAACCTTATTCTAGTTTGCTTACCATATTGACATGACTTGCAAAGTATGTTTGTAGGTTTGGTGATCTTAGGAATGTTATTAATAGAATTATTAGTGATTATCTTGACCATATTATCAAAGTTTAGTTAACCTAACCTTTATACCATATAAAAATTTCATCCATCTTTTTCATGCAACATCTCTCCTTATTGATCTCATTCAAGACATATAGATTGTTCTCAGTCCTCTTAGCATTGGCAATTATCCTTCCTAATTTGTATCTCCTTATCTCATAACCCCTATCATTAAAGGTTAGTGTGTGTCCTTGATTTCACATTTGAATTACACTAAGGAGGTTATATTTTAAACCTTCCACAGACATCACATTTTATATCTTGGTCTTCCCATTGTCCAAACTCAAGACGTCCTTGCCAAATATATTGGTAATTTGCTATCTCCAAACCTTATTATTCCTACATCGTTATTCTTTAATGAGATGAACTTATTTTTGTATCTTTTAATTTTTATTGAGTAACCACTATATATATATATATATATATGATTTCATGCCTTCATCTTTAATGTGAAAGGTAGTCTAAGATAGCATAGAATCCTCTTTGGTATTCTATTCCTCCTTATAAAATAGTCCATCTTGACTCTTGAGTTCAATATGAATAGTCTTAACTTGCTTTGGATTCCATACTAGTGTTTGATATTTATCATGTATTATAGGATATGAATATGTTTTGTTTAATTTTGAGGGCCTTCTAACTCTATTAAATTATATTCTTGAAATGTGTCCTATATTATGACAACTATAGCAAACAACACTTTTGTACTTACCTCTTGAATGATTACTCATTTTCCCATCTTTCCATGATAACTTATCCCTTATTTCATGGGTTGCATAATTGGTATTTTCATGTTGGTAGTTTTATCTTGTTCTAACTTCTCATGATTTTTTTTCAATCTTAATTATCTTATCTATGAGTTTCTCATGCTTAACCTTCAAGGAATATATCTCTATCTTCAAATGGTCATACTCAACTTTTTTTTGGCCTAATCCTTATGTTTGTACCTTCTAACTGACTCTTTATATCTTTGATAGTCTCATTTTTATGCTTCAAATAATTAAGGGCACTTATGATCTTAGATTCAAGGTATAATTCAGCTCCTCCTTCTTCAATATCATAGTAGACTTCATCATATATGTTGTCTTCTTCTTTTTTATCACTAGACATCTTATACTTCTTAAGATCACCTTCAAGTTGTTAGAATTACTTCAAAAGACCAAGCTCAGATACCAATTGTTAGAAATAAAATGAATGAGGAGGGGGGGGGTGTATCAATCTCTTAAAATTTTCTTTCACATGTACTTTATCATTCCTTAAACCATCAAAGCAATACAAAGATATAATAATGCAAAAAGAGTCATTCACATGAACATAACCCAAAAAACACACATATTAATGGTAAAACCTAAAGGGGAATTAAAAACATTGATCCATGAAAATGTAATATAGTCATATAATTCAAAATATCAATTTTAGTGAAGCACCAACTTCACATGGAGCACCAACCCCAAATAGCTAACTACCAACCCAGCTAGGCTTTAACAAGCACCCATTTGCAAGGATGCACTAACCCCTTAGATGAATTAATAAAAAATAAGACACATAATTTATTTTATCACATTTATAACACTTTATTTCTCAACCAAATAATTATGATCACTTATTTTCTCTTCACACTCTTATCTCCCTCAAACTACCTTTTAGGTCTCTTCACTCAACTAGGTCTTCTTCAAGACAAATTAGGTCATATGGCCTTGATCCTAATCTATAGTTCCCATATTATATCTTCATTATAGTTTATATACACCCATATTATTTTCTAAAATACTTTATTCATCTCTTCAAAATGTTATTTCCTTCACTTGCATACTCGTACACACTTACTAGACAATTAGGCCTATTAGACCTTGTTATTATATTAGGCTCTCGCTCATACACCTCTTGGTCAGAAATATACACTTTTTCACATATATGTAACACCCAAAATGATTTATTAAATGAAAAAAACATTATTAAATCATTACATTAGGTCATCCATAGCTCAAATGGACCAAATCCTTCTTTAGGCCTTACAGAGACCTATTTTAATTAGGCCTTCATTAGTACACGTTAACCTTTGATCTTATTAGTACACTTTAAAACTTCATTAATAGTAATAAAAATTAATATTACACTTAGATAAACCCATAATAATATCATATTAGGTCCATGCCACATTTTATCTCCAATCACCACTTGAAGCATGCTATTAGTACTATTTACCTTAGGCCTTCACATACATAGAAAGGTCTATCTTGAACAACTAAAGATAGCACAATGTTTAGCCTCAAAACCATGAAAATAAAACATATAAATAGAACTTAAAAGACCTAAATAAACTAATCAAGAGTATTATAATTCATTACAAATGTAAAAAGGTATCAAACCCTTCTGTGCAAATAACCCACTCAGAACTATCAGAACACTCCAAAACCCAGTCATGGTGACAATGACCTTCAACACTTGTAAGAAAAATTTAATAGACTTATAGTTAATGTATATTATATTAATATATAATTATAAAATTATTATATATAAATATAACATGTTTAAATTAAAAATATTGGTCTTATAGACCAATCTCATGACCTTACATCTCATTGTCTCATCTGCACTAGATAGGTCAACTTGTGCACAATTTTTTCACTATATTCACTAAAATTTAAAAATTATACCAAATATTAAAATGTAATAAAATTATTTAAAAATATATCCATGCACTTATATTCATACCTATTCTATGATAACACATTCCTAAACCTCTTTTCACTGTTGTCTGGGTTTTTCATTATTTCCACCATTAGGTCGATTAGCAACTGGCTATCTTGGATGACCAATTTATCATATCTAAGGGATATAACCTGTTAATAAACCTTCATATACATAAAATATATATATATATTTTTTCCATCCATTTAACAAATTTGACTTGGTCAACTCTGACTGCTACAAGAAATCTCAGAGAAACAAGGCCTTTCCTATAGGGTCCACTCACTCACCTAAAAACTCAATCACACATGGAGATGACTAGGAGAGTTGGATACAACATAAAATAGCTAAATTATCCATAAAAGTCCATTATGATCACTTTAGAACATCTTTTTTCATAGTGGGTCACTATTAGGGTTCTTTAAGCGTTTAAACCATCTTCTACTATTAGCAATCATTCATAAAAATTAGCCCCTCATTACATAAAATAATGCCTATAATATTGATCTAGGACCATTACACATATATAATTAATATATTAGTTCCTCATGTATATGCTGCATATGCCAACTGACACTTTTTAGAAAAATTCAGGTAAACAATTCTTCATCCTATGCACTTAAGAGACCTTAAAACACTTTTTCAAGCCTATTCTTACAAGCCATGACCTAAAAATTTGTGAACATGCTTGAAATATAATATAATACTTATTTTCATGCTCACATAATCACACTTACCTTGGAAACTAATCATGATACCCCATTAGGCTATACTCTCTCTCTTTGCTTGCTTAGACCTTATTTTGCAAATCACATTAGGCCTTGAAACTGACTTTCATGCCTCTTTCCATGTGCTATCCACCAATTTCACATTATAAAAAAAAATCATACATGATTAAACACTATCATAAATCCTTTAAATGTCTTGAAAATAGATCATGATACCTCATTAGACTAAGCAGGGTCTAGGAGTGGTCTAAGCGTAATCTTGATTTGAAGGTCGTACCACTCTAGGTTCACCCTGAGACTCAAATTAGTAATCCAGTGCCTCATATAAATGATCAATAAACCTCATAAAACTTTATATTCCTATGTTCATTCATCTCACCAAGCCATCATGACCCTTCATGCATAAGACTAGGCATCCTATGTGCATACCTTCTCAAGTCACTTATTAGGCTCAAGTACTTGATAATTTTAACAAGGACCTTTAATTCTTACCTTGACATCACTCATGTAGTCACAATAACATATAAAAATCATGTCTTACACTCTTATAATCATTATAATACTAATCAATATCATCTCTGATAGATACATTATTTAATGACCTCATGAAGACCTTTCTCAAGAACCTTTGACATCAATGGCAACAACAATCTCAAACCTCACCAACAGGAACAATGCTCTACATCATGTCCACTATGAAGAATATTAAATGATGATGATGATGATTTCAAAAAAAATTCAAAATGTGTAAGACATCATGATTATTTCATGGGACTTGGTTATTGGCATTATGGTTTTTGGAAGAGCTCAATCTTGTCCAATTTAAATCATGGAAAAGATAAGGCTAGTAACTATGAGTAGAGGGTGGTAGCCATGGAGAGAAATATGATTTTAACAACAGCCATGGAATAAAATATAACTTGGAGGAATCCATGTAAAATTATTGGAATACATTTGGGCCATGGTTTAGGGAAGGCAAAAATAAGAAAGAAAGGAAAAACTAAAACTTGGTTTTTTCCTCTTCACATGATGTTCTAATCCCACTTCATTAATATCCTTTTTAATATGTTTTCTTAATATTCATGTGTTATTTAGAGTTAAATTTTATTTGGGTTATAGCCTCTCATAGGTATAAACTAGTATGCATATGAGATCCAATGCCTGGATAAGGTCATATGACTATATATTGAACCCTTTTCTATTATTTCCTTATTATAGACTCTTGTGCATTATTTTGGATATTGGTGTATTTTTTTGCTTCATGGTTGTCATTTATAAGTTATTAGGAAGATTCATAGACATACATTCTAATTGATTCATGGAATTAATTTTTATTGAGCATTAATCCTTTCCTATTTTGTTTTATAACATTAGATTCTTCTTGATTATACCCATTTTTGATCTCATTGGAGAACTAAGGGTATGCATAAAAAAATACTCACCATTTAATAATTTATGGATTTGGGTTATTTATATTGGTGTTATTTAAATGGAACAAACTCTACTTAGATTTATGTTAATTTATTTGTATGTGATCATTGCTTTAGGTTACTCTTGGTTGCATTTTCTTCTTTAGTTAGCACTATGGGTTAATAATAAAACTCTATTTAAATATATGATAGTAGTTTGGTCTTGACTATGGTATAGATTGGTTTTCATAGTGAATGCTATTAGGATACTTGTAAAATTAGAAAATTACTCTAACCTTCACTATTTTTCTTTCATGAAGCATTTGACAGAGTTGAATTACTGATTTGATTAATCTTTTAATTTTTTTCATACTAGAGAGAATTTCAATTGTGATTTAGTAGTTGATTATAGAAGTATTGTTTGAATAGATATATGAATATAAAGTTATTACCATGATTTTTTTTATTTATAAAGATATGATCTTGTTATATGTTAGTTGTAGAAATTTTTGAATGGCAAGAATATTTTCTTAGTTTGGAATGATATTTTATTGATTGTAAGAAATTGGTGTACCTATGTCATTATGCATGGAATCATTAGTTGTATTTTATTTTTTTAATTCCGTAGTATTTGGTTTTAACCACTTTTACAAGGTTGTTGTTTTGAGACTTATATGATTTCATTTATTGGAGTGAACAATCAACTATTTTATGTATGTGTTGTAATGATTTCTTTATTTGATTATGACATACAATTGAATGTAAAAAACTTGATCAAATGAATTGTCCTACATGATGGAATAACTGGTATAGTTATAGCATTTGATTTAATGTTTTCAAATAGATTATGTGTTTATTGGAATATATTAATTTGTATGTATTATGATTTATGGAGAATTGGATTGATATTGTACCTTATAAGTTTTTCCTAGATCTATAATGACACTCGGTGATTCTAGGTAGATGAAAACTATACATCTCAAGGGATACTTGATAGATTAGAGATATCTTTACTTGAATTAAATGTTTTTTAGGTTGAGTATTCATTTTTTTTTACAACTATGCTATTAATATAGTGTATATGAGCCAAAATTCAACATGATTTGTGTTTAATATTTATTTATTAATGGTTTAGATGATACTTGTTTTGAGATTAAGTTATTTTTTCATCTAATCATTATGTTTATATAAGAGAAGTATATTGATTATATTTTAATTATATGGTTTAATATTAAATTAGTTTTTTTATTTGTTTGGCATCCTTTAATTATAAATTTCTTGTTATATAAAAGATAAATACATGTGTGTGTGTGTGTGTGTGTGTGTATATATATATATATATATATATATATATATATATATATATATATATATATATTTGTTGTATTTTGTTACTGTGTTGCACTAATGTATTTTTTTTGTTATACACTTGTCATTTTTCATTGAGTAGTTGTTTAATGCATTGAGGTTGATGATTTTATAAGAGGGGGATGATATAGTACCCCATATTTATCTATAATATTCTTGAAAAACTTATCTTTACATTTTATATAACTTGTGATTCTTTATATTTTTCATTAGGAAGTTATCATTGACTCACAGTCGATTGTGCATGCCAATTGTTTGGAACAAGTTATTATTAAAAAATTCAGCCTATTGATCTATATAATTATATATTTATTGTAATAAATTTTAGTAAATTGTATTTATAGTTAAATTTATATTATAACCTTACTTAAGGAGTGGTTTTATTTTTGGAAGAACTTCGTATATCCTAATAATTTTTTTTAACTTGTTTGATTTAATTGTTATGTAATTAGATTAATATTTGGTCATTAAAGGTATGATTATTATGAATAATATTATGTTAACCATAAAATAAATATTACCTACAATTATTTCATATTAGTAATTGCATTGTATCATTGAGCTCATGATTGAGACATAGTTATTCTAAGTTTTCCTTGTTGTGTAATTTTGTCATGAGGCTGTCATTGACCAAAGCCAATTGCGCCTCTTGTTATCATATTAATACACCTTACTTAGGAATTTTATTACTAAATCAATGTGTATATATTAACATGGTATTAATATGCATGGTAAATAGAGTTTTTTTCATGGTTTGAAATTAGAATCGTTGGCCATGATTAACACATGAATTTTTACCGTAGCCAAGGATTTTTAATAATAATAAAATTCATTATTGGGGAACATCATTATTATGTTTTAACCTTATGCATATCATGATTAATATTAATGATGATGATGATGATGATGTCATGTTTTGAAAATGTGGAAGACATCATGATTATGTTATGGGCCTTAGTTATTAGTGTTAGGGTTTGTTGAAGAGATCAATCTTATCCAATTTAAATCATGGCGAAGAGGAGACTAGAAAAATTTGAGTAGAGGATGAAATATATGGAGTCACGGGAGAAAATAAATCTTGGAGGAAACCATGTTAGAGGATTGGAATATGGTTCTATCATGTTTTGAGTAAGGCATAAATAAGAAATCAAATAAAAAATAAAACCTAGTTTTTTTCTCTTCACATGCATGTTCCTATCCCACTTCATTACGATACTATTCAATATGTTTCTATAATATGAATTAGTTATTTAGAGTTGCATTTTATTAAGGTTATAGACTCTCATAGGCATACATTTATATGCACATGAGAGACAATGCCCAGATAGGGTCATATGATTGTATATTGGCCTCTTTTATAGTATATGTCCTTAGTATGGATTGTCATGCATTATTTTGGATATTGGTGGATTTGTTATGCTTTGTGGTTGTCATTTATCAATTATTAGGAAGAGGCATGGACATACAGTCTAATTTATGTATGAAATAATTTGTTATTTAAGGTTAACCCTTTCCTATTTTATTTTATGGCATTAGATTCCTCTTGATTTTGCCATGTTTTGATCTTTTTGGTGAATTAAGGGTATGCTTAAAAAAGATACCATTTATTAATTTAGGGACTTATGTTATTTATATTTGTTGAATTTAAATGGCAAAAATACTACTTAGATTTATGTTAAATTTTTTTATATGTGTTTGTTGTTTTAGGTTACTCTTGGTTATATTTTGTTCCTTGGTTATCATTATGGGTTAATAAAAAAATTCCATTTGAATAAATGCTTATATTTTTATCTTGAATATTGTATAATTTGGTTTGCATATTTAATGCTATTAATATACCTATAAAATTTGTAAAACTACACAAAATTTCACTATTTTTCTTTCAAGAATCATTTGATAGAGTTAAATTATTGATTTGATTATACTTCTGATTTTTTTCATACTAAAGAGAATTTCATTGGTGATTTAGCATTTGATTATGAAATTATTGTTTGAATATATATATGAATAAAAAGGTATTAACACAATTTATTTTATTGATTAAGATATGATATTTTTATGTGTCAGTTGTAGCAATTTTTGAATGGTGAGAATAATTTCTTTGTTTAGAATGATATTTTGTTGACTATAACAAATGGGTGTAATTATGTATTTATGCATGGAATAACTATTTGTATTTGATTTGTTGATTCCTTAGTATTTTTTTTAGTGACTTTGACAAGTATGGTGTTCAATGACTTGAATGATTTCATTTATTGAAGTGGATGAAACATTTTTTTTTGTATGTGTTGTAATTATTTCCTTATTATATTATGAGATATAATTGGATGTATAAAACTTGATCAAATGGATTATATTACATTATGGAATAATTGGTATACTTATAACATTTGATTTAATGTTTTTTAGAATATTATGTGATCATTGGAATATATTACTTTGTATGCATTATGATTTATGGAGAAGTGGATTGATCTTGCACCTTTATGGTTTTGCCTGGATCTATAAAGTCACTTGGTGATTGTAGGTAGATGAAAACCATACATATCAAGTCATATTTGGTTGATTGGAGATATATTTACTTAAATTAAATATTTTTGAGTCTGAGTCTTATTTTATTTTACAAATGTTTTGTTAATATGGTGATTATGAGCCAAAAATCAGCATGAGTTAGGTTGAATATCTCTTTATTAATGGTTTATATGATACTTGTTTTGAGATTAAGTTGGTTGATCAAACAATCATTATGTTTATATGAAATAAGTATATTGATTTTGGTTTAGTTATATAGTTTAATATTAAATTGGTTTATTATTTGTTATACATCCTTTAATTCTACTTTTCTTATTACAAAATGTAATGTTTAGATACTTATCTTATTTGAATAGACCATTATCAGCATATGATGACTCATCATGTTTCCCAACCTTAGTGTGGTGTTGAGTTTTGAGGCCATACTAATATTTTTAGTTACTAATATATGAGGACATGTTAATTATGATTGTGGTTGTTTTATTTTTCTTCAACATGATTATTCTTTATTATTGCCTTTCCTAATGGTTGTTAGAGGTACAAAAATAGTAAAGTATATTTATTTGGTTTTGATTTGATAATGTAACCTTAAATTAGTATGAATACACCTTCAAGATAATCTTTTCTTGTGTGATTGGATCCTTAATGTAAAATTTGTTAAGGTATATTAGTTGTAATGAATTTAAAATACCTACGTCCCATATCTTAATGCATAATAAATATTTTCTACCATTTGTTATGGGCAACATTATTCTATAGTATTTGTTTATTTTGTTTTTGTCTTTGGATGTTTTAATACATTAATTGGATCATATGAGATAAAATTATATTTAATCCATATATTGTATTTTAATATGAGTGATTAATTATGGTTTATAGTTCCTAGCTTAAACATTTATATTTGAATGTATACTTAGATTTTGAACTTGTTATAATTTGCATATGTCTAATACAATAATTATAAAATATATATCTATAATTATCATGTCAATAGACCTAAAGTATTTTTCTTGTATGATATAGTTTATCATAAGTGGATAAGGTCAAACTGTAATCCCTATCTTGTCTAGGGAACTATTATATGAGGTCATCATGAATGTTTTATCTAGTGACTTGGAAAAAATGCCTTCCTTGTTGTAAGCTTTTCCTTAGAATAATTATATGTAATGTTTTATATATATATATATATATATATATATATATATATATATATATATATATATATATATATATATATATATATAATATTGGTTGTTATGATAAATAAGTAATAAAGGATAATGTTTTGAGTTTTTTTCTTACCAAATCCAAGCTTTGAGTAAGTTGGTTATGTTATGTGAGTCTAAAGTATTTATTGCAAGAAATTTGATTAGGTTTGTTTTGATTTTTAGTAATTAAGTAACCTTATTGTATATTAGTATCAATAGTTTGTACCTTGTGACTAATGATTTAGAGGTTCTCATACTCCTTTGATTAGCTTAAAAAATGATTGTAATTTTATTAATGTTTAGTAATGAGGGAAAACTAAATGTGAACATGATAGTGATAGTCTTATAAAAAAAAGATCTAAACAATTTTTTGGGTTAGAAAATGAATTAAGTTTAAAGAAAACTTAGGTAGTTAAATATCATGTTTTAGTTTAAATAATTAATCTAGTGCATCAATAAATTAGTTATTCTATGATGAGTTTGAAAAGCAATGTCATATTTTATTATTAACAAATCTAGCAATTATTAAGGAGTTTATTGATAATAAATGAACCTTGAATGCTTGGAAAGATTCATAAATTATTGTCAGGTATTAATGATAAATTTTATAGTGGTAAATAGGAAGCTTAAAACTAATTATTACATAAGAAGGATGTTTTTCAAGAAATTAATTCAAAGATATATTTGTGATTTCCTTAATTGATGATTATCTTCCTCAAACTATAAACTATGGAATTTAAGTGTTATATTACCATAGCCATTAGGAAAATAAATTAACTTATAATTCATTTCATGAGAGGATTTGTTGGTTAAAAAAAATTGAACTTTTATATTTTGAGTTGTTTAAGACATACTTGGTAATAGAACTATGGTAGCAAGCTCACTCTGACAATTGATTATATATTTGAAAGTTGTTATTGTGGTAAAGTAAGGTACTACTTGAAAAAAAAATCCTTATCTTTATTTCCCAAATATGAAAATATTCTTTCATGAATTTAAAAGTTATGAAACCATAATTTGATCATGGCAAAACCAATTCTATCAGAGTAATGGATTTTGAAGAAGGCTTTGGGACTCTTTGAAATGATGGTTATCCTTACAAATGATGGATTATTATTTTATATTTGGTCACCTTATTTAACATATATATCCCTCTTAAATATTTGAAATATTATTTTGTAAATTGCCTTAATTAATCTGATTATCCTATCCTTATCTCTTAAATAAGGAATCTTGTGGTGAATTGAATCTATCCTTTATTGTGAACCATGATAGTTGGAGTATTTTTTAAAGTCGCCTAAGGTTTTTTTAATCAAAGCTTAATAGAGGTTATTTTATCAAACTTATGTGCTAACTTATGAAGATAGTGTCTTATTTATCCCTTGACTATAGTTAGCCTTCCATTTCTTATTTATATGTTAACATTGGACCTTATTAGCCTTGTTCTCTTTGATAAAATTCATAGTCAATTATATTCTAAACCCTCAAGTTTTATCTTAAAATCAAATATGTGTTGATTTTATTACTCTTTTAGAAGAAGATGTTGTTTTACATCCAGTGTTTATGATAGTGCCTCACTTAGGTTTTGGAAAGCCTTAACTACTAGTGAGATTCAAATTTATTATTCTTTAGTTTAATATTTTAATATTCCATAAGAGTACCAAATATGTAATATTTAGGTTTCCATTCTATTGAATATTGTCATTGATGTCAAAGGTGCATCTTGTGAAGGTCAATGCCAAAGGTGATTAAGGATAATTGGTAGTGTCTGATGTGACAAGATTCATGGAAGAATGTTGTCATGAGAGAGTGGTATCATGAGAGAAAGAGAAATAGATAATTTTAAGGCAACTAATGTCTTATATCTGCATAGAAGGTATAGGTCATTGATGTCAAGTGCATAAAAAACCTAGTCATGACATGAAGACATATGTGCATGGTGAAATTAATGAAAATGATAATTTTAAGGTTTTATGGAATTTTTTGAGCATGTGAATAAGGTATATAATTATATATGAGAGTTTTAAGCTGAGCCTAAAGGGGTATAACCTTCAGTCTAAGTCTGCACCTAGGCCACTCTTAATCCCTACCTAGCCTAATAAGATATGAATATCAAAATTAAAGGAAAGTATACATATATGATCATGGAAAGAGGTGAGATAAAAATTATTAGGTATGATCACAAAGTTTTAGGTCATGTTTTAATAGAAAATTTCATGAGTCACTATTTTAGGCCTTCTCGAGCTCAAAGAATGAGGTCTCAAACATGAGAAGCACTTCCAAACATTTATTGGCATGTGTAACATCCTCATTGGAGTATAATATGTTCAAGAGAGATGGGGAAGGATCCTAGATAAGATATCTATGAATTATTTTTGGATTCAAGTGGCAGTCCTTTATGAATAATTGCTAATACCAAAGCAAGTGTTAAACCTCCATAAAACCCTAATAAGGACCCAATGTGCATTATCTTGTTCAAATCAGATCAATATGGATTAAAATTCCTATATAATCTATTGTATCATGTATTTAACTCTCCCAAGTATCTCTAAGTAGTGGTGATTAGTCAAATGAGAGAGAAAATGCAGAGATACATGCTTATTTGTCAAGAAATTATTGTGGCTCTCAAAAGGTATATTGGTCAAGAAGAGAAAATGGATAGGATAAGAAGATAGAAAATATTATACATGTCCATGATTATTTATGGATATATTACATCCATCAATTGTTCTAATTTTGTCATCCAAGTAAGCCAATCATAGACAGACCTAATGGTGTGAGTAGTTTAAAACCCAATTAGAGATGAAGAGATAGATTTGAGGGTATTTGCATGATATATTGATGTAATAAAGTTCACAAAGAATTAATTTATTTATTTTATGTCAAAATAATTCTTTTTATAATATTTAGAGGTAAATGTATATGGTAAAAAAATTACTCACAAAATGGCATGTCTGTTCATATAGGATTGCGAGATACAAAGTCAACTAATTGGTCTACAAGACCAATATTTTTAATTATAACATATTAATTTTATATTTGAGGATTTTTTTATATCTCATATGAATTTTTTAATTCATCATGAGTCATTAAATGTGTCTACATAGGCATTGAAGGTATAATTCATCATGACTAGTTTTTGAGGTGAATTGGCAGTTCTAAGTAAGCGTGTTGCATAAATGTTATTGAGCCTTTATCTCCTAAGTGAAGGTATTAAAAAAGTTTTGTGATGATCTTGAGGTCATGTATAATATATATAAATTTTTTATTTTTCATATTTGAGTTTATTAATGGTGTTTAATCTTCATTATTGCAACATGGACTTCTGAGGTACCCATGCCTAATAGGGCATTTTGTCCTAAAGGAGCTTTCATTATATAAAAAAAGGATACAGGTCTAATCAATCATGGAGGATATCATTAGATTTAATTGGATAAATTATTTAATGGTTATTTATTGTTAGTGAAGGCCATCTTGGCCCAATAGTATCATGTTTCGGCGTTAAGAGGATAAACCTAATGCAATTAGGTCTCCATGAGACCTAAAGGAGGAGTAAGGCCTAATTGAGTTATTTTAAATAAAAATGAGTTAAAATTAAATTTTAATCATGTTAATAATATGATATAAGACCTATTTTATGGATAAAATAAGGGGTTTAAGATGTATAGACGACCAAGTGGTGTGTGACCATGTGTTTAGTATATATACAAGGCAGTTTAGGCCTATTTGAAAAAATATGCAACTAATAAATGAATAAAATATTGTATGGTTGAGAGGAAGGAGGTATTGAAGTATACCATAATATAATAACATAGGTGTGGTGATAAAAATTAATTATGTGGTTGAGTTGCTACTGATTCACTTAGGGAGTTTGTGCTTCCTTGCAAGTAGGTACTTGTTAAAACCTAATTAAGTGGGTGCTTAAATTTATTGGGTTTGGTGCTCAATAAAATTTGGTAATTTTTTCTTATCATAATGTAGTATATTTTAATATATCATAATGGGTTTTCTTCCCCTTGAGGTTTTCCCACTCATATATGTGCTATCTTGTCTGAATGGTTCTTTATGGCTTGCTAGATCACTATGTTACTTTAATAGTTCATGAATGATTGGGTATAATTGAAATAAATTATTTAAACATTGATTTCACACCCTCTCAGTAATTATGTTTCCAATAATTGGTATCAAATCTTGGTCCTTTGAATTAGGCATAAAAACTTAAAGGAGGTCCTAGAAGCACAAGCATGTCTAGTCATCAAGTACAAGGATGTTTCTCAACCAATAAGGATCCTCTCTTTACTGGGATTAACTATGCTTTTTAAATAATCATAATAAAAACCTATCTAATTTCCTTGGGCTATGACATATGGAAATATATTATTGATGGATCCACTCCACCTCCTACACCACCAATTAATGCAATAGGCAAGAAGGCAAGTGAAAACAAATCTAAGGAAATGAATGCCAACCTATGTGGTCTTTTAGAGGTATAATTTGTAAATTTCATGCATTATGATATAGCCAAAGGTATCTAGGAAAATTTAAAAAAATATCTATGAAGGAGACACCAAAGTCAATTTGGAAAATTTATAGATCCACCAAAGGTAGTTTGAAAAGTTTGAGAATGAAGGAGGATGAAAACATTGCATATTATCTATTGAGATTACATGAAGTGGTAAATGTCATCAGAGGTATAGGAGAGAATTTGTAAAAAATCAAAATTATTATAATAGGTATTAATATCCATGACATCTAAGTTTGACTCAAAATTCTCTGTTACGGAGGAGATTAAAGATCTCAACATACTACAGATGGATGAGCTTCATGGCATCCTGAATGCCTATGAAATGAGAACTAGTGATGAAATAACCTCTAAAAAGGAAGTTTCATTCAAAGTTGATAAAAAATAATAAGTTAAAAGATGATTTTGATAAAAATATTGATGATGACAATATAAAAGCCATGTTTTTTAGAAAACTAAATAAAGGATTAGGTAAGTATAAGGGCACATTACCATTCAATTTCTTTAATTGTGGCAAGATTGGTCACTTTGCATCTATGTGGCCTAACAAGGATAGAATTAGAATGATGGATAGCATGATGAACATCATAATTATGGTAAGAAGTCTTATAATATTGATAAGATAAAAAAGAGTTTTAGGAAGTATGAAGGCATCAATGGGTCATTCAAGAATAAGAGAAGTTTATATACCAAGGAAGATAGTAGTTCCTCTGACATAAGTGGCACAAATATATCTAAGAGTGATGATGGCAGTAATGATCAGATAGTAATGAAAATTTATTAATGGCCATAGAAACAAACAATGAAGGTTGTTCAAAAGGGAAAAGTCTTATGGAAGATGAAGAATGAGATGAATAAAAAACTAAAGTGAACCTTGAGGTAGAATTGGTGAGTTATATAAAAGAGTTAAAGTTCTAAAGAAGGAATAATCATAAAATTATATCATTGGTTAAAAGTTGAGGAAAAAATCAATATATTTGAAGAGAAACTAAGTAAAACCACTAATAAACATGATGATATCATCAAATAGTTGGAAATTTAGATTAATATTATCACTTTAAGTCTTAAGACTAAATAGGAAGAATACACCAAGTTAAGAATATAAATGAAGTCCTTGAAAGTAGAATTGGATGAAGCAATAATCAAATTGAAGACACATCATAAATTTAAAAAGAGCACTGAACTCCTTGGTGATATTTTGAATGGTTAGAGGTATATAAATGATAAGATAGGTCTTAGGTTCAAAAATTACCAAAAGGAAAATAAGGAGAGTCAAACCTCAAAGGACAATGGACTATCAAGAAGTGATAGTACTGACAAAGTAAAGACCTATGCATAAACTCTCAAATTTGAGACTCAAATTGATCATAAAAAAGTCAACAATAATGTGACTCATTCAAGAGATAACAAAGGTATAGGTATATCATTCAACATCAGACAAACAGGGTATGTGAATCCTTTCAATGGTTATTATTTCTCATGCAATCAATATGGACACATAACTATGGATTGTAGACATCATGCTAGAATCATTTCCTCATGAAGGAATGGGATGAATGCTCATTTAAATATTAGAAGTAGAATTATGTGCTATAATTTTGATCAAAAAGGACATATTTCAAGGGATTACAAGATGAGGAATATGAGAAATATTATTCAAGACAAGAGGTTATATATTCATACCATTGAGAAGTAGATTAAGAAGTTAGATCATGTGGACAAGCTAAAGGAGGAGAAGAAGACTAAAGGAGAATAATCTATACTAACTCAAACTTAATTTCACACCCAATATGAAGGCACGAAATTATATATAGATAGTGGTTACTCAAGCCACATGACAAGGGACAAGAGCAAGTTCATTTCATTAAAGAAGAATGCTATAAGGACATTGAGATTTGGAGATAACATAGCTGCCAATATTCTTGGCAAAGGTATCTTGATTTTAGACAATGGGAAGACCAAGATAGACAATGTGTTATTTGTAGAAGGATTGAAACATAACTTTCTTAGTGTAAGTTAAATGTGAAATGAAAGACACACACTAACCTTTCATGATAGAGGATGTGATATAAGGAGAGCCAAATCAAGAAGGTTGATTACCAATGCTAAGAGGACTAGGAATAATTTGTATGTATTAAATGAGATCAAGAAGGAAATATTATTTATGATAAATATGGATGAATGTTGGATATGGAATATAATGTTGGGTCACCTAAACTTTGATAATCTATTCAAGATAAGCTCTAAGAAGTCTATGAAGAATATGCCTAAAATCATGAAACCTACTTACACATTTTAAAAGGCATGCCACCATGGTAATCAAACTAGAAGAAGGTTCAATTTTAAGGAGCATTATACTACAATAAATTTAGATTTAATACATACTAATCTATATGGACCTAAAATAATCCAAAGCATTCAAGGAGATAGTTATTTCATGTTACTCATAGATGACTACACAAGAATGACTTGGGTGGCATTATTGAAATAAAAGATAGAAGATATTGATAAGTTCAAGGAATTCAAGGATATTGTATAGAATGAAAAGAATGGAAATATCAAATGCTTAATATCTAACACATGAGTATATTTTTAGTCTAATGAATTTGATGAATTCTGTGAGGTCTATGGAATAAGGAGATAGTTCTCGATAGCTAGGACACCTTAACAGAATGGGGTAGTGGAGAGAAAGAATATGATAGTTCAAGAAATGGCAAGGACTATGTTAAATGAATAAATATTATCTACTGGATACTAGATAGAGGTAGTGATAATTGTATTCTACATTTTTAATAGAGGATAGATAAGGATTAATGGTAACAAAACCCCCTATGAATTGTGGAAAGGAAAACCTACTAATGTGGAACACTTTAGATTATTTGGAAGTAAATGATTCATTAAAAGAGATGAGGAAGACTTAGGTAATATTGATTCTAGTTTTGATGAATTTATATTCTTTGGATGCTTATCAGTAAGATCAACATATAGATGTTATAATAAGAGGTTATAGAAGATGGTGGAAAGCACCAATGTGAAGATTGATAAGACAATTTCTAAGAAGTCACACTCTTAGTCAAAGGATGCATCAGAGAATTTGGAATTAAAAAATGAATAATAAATAATATAGACATATGAGGAAGAATAAGAAGTTGATGAAAGACAAGATTAAAAAGGTCCTTCAAAATAGATTCAAAGAGACCATCTTGAATCAAAAATCATTGGAAACAAGGATGCATGTATGAAAAAAAAGATAAGTTTGATAAGTAACCTAAATAAAGAGAATGGTGATCTATTTTCTAAGATTGAACCTAAGAACCTTGTAAAGTAAGTCAAATATAATATTTGGATAATTTCTATGAATGAAGAGTTAGACCAGATAGAAAAGAATGAGACTTGGGAAATAGCTCCTAGGCCGAAAGACAAGAATGTCACTGACACAAAATGGGTGTTTAGAAACAAGTTGAGTGAAGATGGAGCAGTCACTAGGAACAAGGCTAGATTAGTATGCAATGGGTATGAACAAGTTGAAGGGGTAGATTTTGAAGAGAAATTTGCTCTAGTAGCAAGATTGGAGGTTATCAGATTATTTATATCATATGCAAGATTCAAAGGGTTCAAGGTATATCAGATAGATGTCAAGTTAGATTTTCTGAATGGAAACATACTAGAGGAGGTGTACTTAGATCAACCTAAGGGTTTTTCATTATTAGGTAACAAAGACTATGTATGAAGATTTAAAAAATATCTTTATGGTTTAAATCAAGCTCCTAGAGCTTGGTATGCTAGATTAGAGAAGTACCTATTAGACCAAGGA
The DNA here is from genome assembly GCA_037957365.1 of Torreya grandis. Taxonomy (NCBI): domain Eukaryota; kingdom Viridiplantae; phylum Streptophyta; class Pinopsida; order Cupressales; family Taxaceae; genus Torreya; species Torreya grandis. The sequence goes on along the minus strand of JARHVA010003940.1, from coordinate 1,252,452 downwards.
TTAGAAAGAGGAGTTTCAGACATTAATCTATACATAAAAATAGAAAATGATCATAAATTGATAATGGTTGTATATGTGGATGCCATCGTATCTAATGGAAATAGTGAGAATATGATTAAGGCCTTTATAGATGGGGTGAAGGAGTTTGAGATGTCCATGCTTGGAGAACTATCATTATTTCTTGGGTTACAAATCAATCAATCAAAAAGAGCTATATTCATTTCACAAGTTAAGTACATAAGAGAGATGTTGAAAAAATTTGAGATGGAAGATTACAAGGTAGTTAGCACACCTATGATCATAGGGTGTAATTTAAGCAAGGAGGATGGATCTTCAAAGGTCAATTAGACATCATATAGGTCAATAATTGAAATTTTACTATACACTAATGCCTTTAGACCTGAAATCATCAAAGAAATATGTCTTGTGGGAGTATTTCAAGTAGATCTAAAGGAAAATCATTTAAAATCAGTCAAAAGGATACTTAGGTATCTCAAGGGGACTATGGAGTTTGAGTTGTGGTATCCAAAGAACAAGGAGTTTAACTTGACAACCTATATAGATGCAAACTGGGAAGGGAATGTAGATGATAGGAAGAGCACTATTGGATGATATTTCTTCTTAGGAGAGTGCTTAGTATCATGGATAAGCAAGAATCATCCATCTATAGAATTATCTACTTATGAGGATAAATACATTGCATCATCTTCATGTTGCACTCAAGTCCTATGGATTAGACACAACTTAAAATACTACAAGGTAGAGTATGATATTCTTAGACCTATCTATTGTGACAATACAAATGCCATAAGCATCTCAAAGAATCCTATCATGCACTCAAGAACTAAACAAATTACCATCAAGTATCATTTATTAAGAGAACACATAAGTGAACAAAGTGTTAAACTAAAATATGTTTCTATAAAGGATCATATTGTAGACATTTTAACCAAACCACCTCCAAAGGAAATATTTGAACATCTAAGACAAGAATTGGGTGTAATTCTCACCCCTAGTAGTTATTAAGGAAGTAAATATCTTTGGGGCACTAATTAGCTGGTTCAGTAGCTCTAAGAGTAAGTGAGTAGTGCCTCGAAGGTATGCATGGAGATAAGGGGATAATGTCTGTATGATGGTTAATTGACTCATAATCATGGGTGTTGAGTGTTTTGGTTGTAACAGGTGTGATCCAATAAGTTGTAGGTATCTCTTTGTCATTAATTTCAAATGGGAGAAAGTTTATAATGGGGATGAAATAAATTATTGAGAGAAGTTTCTGAGAGTGGTTTCCATAAATAAAAGGGGAGATTATTGAATATTATCATTGATGTCAAAGGTGCATATTGTGAAGGTTTATGCCAAAGGTGATTAAGGATAACTGGTAGTGTGTGATGTGACAAGGTGCATGGAATAATGTTGTCATGATAGAAAGAGAAAGAGAGAATTTGAAGGCAACTAATGTCTTATGTCTACATAGAAGGTTCAAGTAATTGATGTCAAGTGTATAGGAAGCCTAGTCATGACATGAAGAGATGTGTGCATAGTGAAATAAATGAACATAGGCATTTTAATGTGATATTAAATTTTTTTATCATGTGAGTAAGGTATAAAATCATCTATGAGAGTTTCAAGGTGAGCCTCTAGAGGTAGAACCTTCAGTCTAAGTCTACACCAAGACCACTCTTAAATCTTGTCTAGCCTAATAAGGTATGAAGATCAGATTTAAAGTTAAGTTTACAAATGTGAGCATGGATAGAGGTGAGATAAGTTTTTTTTAGGTATGATCACAAATTTTGAGGCCAATTTTTGAAGGAAAAGTGCATGAATCACTATTTTAGGCCTTCTTCAGCTCATAGAATGAGGTCTCAAACTTGAGAAGCACTTTCAAACATATGTTGGCATGTATAAACTGTTCATGGGAGTTTGATTTGTTAAAAAGATATAGGTAAGGTTATTATATGAGATATTCAAGCATTAGATTTGGATTCAAGTGGCGGTCCATTATGAATAATCATTAACACCAAAACTTGTGTTAATCCTCCCTAAAACCCTAATAAGGACATGATGTGAAAGATATTTTTCAAATAAGATCAATATGGATTAAAATTCCTAGATAATATATTGTATCATGTATTAAACTCTCCCAAGTACCTCTAAGTGGTGGTGGTTAGGTAGATGAGAGATAAAATGAATAGATATAGCTTATTTATCAATAAATTATTGTAACTCTCAATAGTTGAATTGGTCAAGAAGAGAAAATAGCTAGGAAAAGAAGATAGAGACTCATTTTACATGTCCATGATGATTTATGGATAGGTTATATCCTTCAATTATTGTAATTTGGTCATCCAAGTAAGCTAGTTGTAGATAGACCTAACAGTGTGAATAGTGTAAAACCTAGGCAGAGATGAAAAGATAGATTTGAGGGTTTGTGAATGATAGATTAATGTAATAAAGTTCATGAAGAATTAATTTAATAATTTTATGTCATAATAATTATTTAGATAAGCTTTGGATGTTAGTGTATATGGTTAAAAAATTTCTTACAAAATGGTTTGTCTAGTTCAAATAGGACTGTGAGATTTAAAGTCAAGAAATTGGTTTGCAAGACTAATATTTGCTAATAGACCATATGAATTTTATATCTAAGGATTTTTTTTATATATCATAGTATTATTTTTATGGATCAATATTAATGATAATTTTATACATAGGCATTGAAGGTCTAATTTATCATGACTAGTTTTTGAGGTGAATTGGAAGTTCTAAGTAAGTAAGTTTCAAAGATGTTCTTAAGCCTTTATCTCCTAAGTGAAGGTATTACAAGAATTTGGTGATGACCCTGAGGTCATGGATAACATGTATAAATGTTTAATTTTTCATAATTTATATGATTAAGGGTGTTTAAGCTTCATTATTTCAAGATATAATTTTGAGGTACACATGCGCAATAGGGCAGTTTGTCCTAAAGGAGCTTTCATTATATGAACGAAAGATACGGCTATAATCAATCATGGAGGAGGTTAGTAGAGTTCATTGGATAAGTGATTGAATGGTTTTTTATTTTTGGTGAAGTCCATATTGGATCAAAAGTATCATTTTTTGGTGTTAAGAGGACATACCTAATGCAATTAGGTCTCCATGAGAACTAAATGTTGAATAAGGGATAATTGAGTTTTTGTCATAAATGTCAAAAGGAGAGATTGTTGAATATTATCATTGATATTAGGTGTATCTTGTGAAGGTTGATGTCAAAGGTAATTAAGGATAATTGGCATTGTCTGATGTGATAAGGTACATGGAAGATTTTTGTCATGAGAGAATGAGAAAGAGAGAATTTGAAGGCAACTAATGTCTTATGTTTGCATAAAAGGTACATGTAATTGATGTCAAGTGCACAGGAATCTTAGTCATGACATGAAGAGATATGTGCATGGTGAAATGAATGAACATAGGCATTTTAAGGTGGTATGACATTTTTTGATCATGTGAATAAGGTATAAAATCATCCATGAGAGTTTTAAGGGGAGCCTATAGGGGTAGAACCTTTTGTCTAAGTCTACACCTAGACCACTCTTAGATATTATCTGGTATAATAAGGTATGAAGATCATATTTAAATGTAATTATACACATGTGAAAATGGATAGAGGTGATATAACTTTTTTTAGGTGTTATCACAAAGTTTGAGGTCAATTTTGGAAGGAAAAGTGCATGAATCACTATTTGAGGCCTTCTCGAGCTCATAAAATGAGGTCTCAAACTTGAGAAGCACTTTCAAAAATATATTGGCACATTTATCCTCTACATGGGATTATAAAATATTAATTAAATATAGATAAGGGTCCTAGATAAGATATTTATTCATTATATTTGGATTCAAGTGGCAGTCCATTATGAATAGTTGTTAACACCAAAACTTGTGTTAAACCTCCCTAAAACCCTAATAAGGACCCAATGTGAAATATCTTGTTAAAATAAGATTAATATGGATTAAAATTCCTATATAAGCTATTGTATCATGTATTAAACTCTCCCATGTACTTTTACGTGGTGGTTAGTTAGATGAGAGAGGAAATGCATAGATACAAGATCATTTGTTAAGAAATTATTGTATCTCTCAAAATTTATATTGGTAAAGAAGATAAAATGGATGGGAAAAGAATATATAGACTCATTTTACATGTCCTTTATTATTTATGGATATTTTATATCCTTCAAGTGTTCTAATTTGGTCATCTAACTAAGCTAGTCATAGATAGACCTAATAGTGTGAATACTATAAAACACAAGCAGAGATGAAAAGATAGATCTAAGGGTTTGTGTATGATATATTTATGTAATAAAGTGAATTAATAATTAATTTATGACATTTATGTCATAATCATTCTTTGGATAAACTTTTGAGGTCAGTGTATATACTGAAAAAGTTGCTCACAAAATGGCCTATTTGGTTTCGATAGGACTATGAGATATAAAGTCAAGAAATTGGTCTACAAGACCAATATTTTCCATTAAAAATTATTAATTTTATATTTTAGGATTTTTTTTAAAATCTCATATGACTATTTTTATGGATTATGAGTCATGAAAAGTATCTACATAGGCATTTAAGGTCTAATTCATCATAACTAGTTTTTGAGGTGAATTAGTAGTTTTCAGTAAGCGAGTTGCAAAGATGTTATTAAGAATTTATCTCCTAAGTGAAGGTTTTACAAGAATTTGGTGATGAAAATAAGTTAATTTATAATATATTTAAATGTTTTATTTTTCATAGTTGGTTTGCTTAAGGGTGTTTAAGCTTTATTATTGCAAGATAGACTTTTGAGGTATACATGCCTAATAGGGCAGTTTATCCTAAAGGATATTTCATTGTATAAACAAAGGATAAAGGTATATTAAATCATGGAGGAGGTTATTAGATATAATTTTATAAGTGATTTAATAGTTTTTTACTATTGGTGAAGGCCATCTTGGCCCAAGAGTATTATATTTTGGCATTAAGAGGATAAAACTATTGCAATTAGGTTTCCATGAGACCTAAAGGAGGAGTAAGGCCTAATTAAATTATTGAAAAACAAAAGAGGTTATAATTATGTTTTCATCATGTTCATAATACCTAATGTATTTAATGTGTATGGATGACCAAGTGGTTTGTGACCATGTGTCTAGTATATAAACAAGGAAGTTTAGGCCTATTTGAAAAAATGTGCAAATAATAAGAGAATAAAATCTTGCATGGTTGAGAAAAAAGAGGTCTTGAAATAACACCATGAAAGAAGAGTATAGGTGTGGTGATAAAAATTCATGAGGTGGCTGAGATGGTGCTGATTCACTTAGGGAGTTGGTACTTTTTTGTAAGTAGGTACTTGCTAAAACCTAGTCAAGTGGGTGTTTGAATTTATTGGGGTTGGTGCTCTAAGTTGAGTTGGTGATCAATAAAATTTGGTTATTTTATAGGAATTTAGTCCATTTGTATAGATCATAGTGGGTTTTTTTGCCTTGAGGGTTTCCCACTCATATATGTGTTATCTTATCTGAATGGTTATTTATGCTTTGCTAGATCACTATGTTTCTTTCATAGTTCATGAATGATTAGATATAATTCAAACAAATTTTTTAAACACTGATTCATCCCCTCTCTCAGTAATTGTGATTCTGACACTTTATATTTTGTTAATGTATCTTTTGCATATTAATTTTTGTTATCAATATCAAATCCTACCCAATTTTTAATAGGAGAATTATAGTTATTTTGGATGTGTTACAAAAGTTGAAACCTGATATTCCTTAAACTGTGAAATTATCAAGGACTTAGGATAACTTGAAAATAATATTTTATATAATTTTTATACATGTTCTTATCTCTAACTCCTAATACAAACACTTTTTACCACTTTAGTACAATCTCATAATATCCATGGGTGTGTTATTATATAGATGTTTGAGGGTGAATTCCTTCTCTCTTGGAGTAGCATCGGATAAATAATTGATATGCATTTTTAAAAATTGCCTAAAATTTGGTAAAACAAATTGGGAATTATAGAGATTAGTAATTCCCCCTAAAATCCAAGGTTAAAATAAAATGTTCTAAGTGTGAGATATCATATCCAAGGTCAACATACTATGATTTAAGTTTTAGTGGTTAGATATGAGATTGAAATCAAGCTACTTTACTGTCGGATTCAAATCAAAAGTTGAAAAATATTTTTTTAATGTCAGATTTGAATCCAAGGTCAAAAGAAAACTATTTTAGTGTCAGATATCAAAAATTTAGCTAAACCCTAGGATCTTTTTTGAAGCAATGCTTGAATAAAAATTAGTTTCACTTATATGTTTTATTAGAATTTGAATTGATGTGATGATTAACCCTAATTTAGATAATTTTAATATAATATATCAAAATGACGTAAATCAACTTGTGATGATCATAATGAAAGAAAAATATTGAATTAGAAAAAGTAAAATGGAATGAAAAAGGTTAACTATGGACAAAATAAAATACTTAGTTGTTTACTATCTATTTATTAACTGTATGAAACTTAATAGTGATTAAGACATGCCAATAGAGACTGATTATACAAGTGTCATAGAAACTAGAATTGCAATTGATGAGGGACTAGTTCATCTAAATTAGGATAAGAATGTTTTCCATGATTATCATTAGTTGATCAATCTTGTTATTTATTTAAAATTAGGGAATCTAGGCACAATCATATATGAAAATTTAAATCACACACGTGTGTGTAAATTTGACCTTTTAAGACATTTGAAAGACCTGACAATGAATCTTTTAGAGTTTAAACCCTAATAGGGCTGCAATAAATAAAAACCTTTAAATATAAAAATGGGGAGTCTATGCTCTGATCTAACCCCAATGACCCTTTTCATGACTAAATATTGACTACATATCTAATACTTCAAAGATGAAACTCAAGCCCATGTAGTTCTCCCACTTAGAGTGCTTTGTAAATTTGTGGTGATTTGATTATATGAATGCATCTATAGATGGATTTATAACTTAATCATGAATTTCTTTGGCTTGGATAAAATAGGCTCTTGTCTTGGTTAAGAATTTATTCAACTTATTAGAATCAGAATTGGGAATAATATGGAACCTTTACTCAATGTTCAATGGTGTAAATATGCCTTTGTATTAAGATTTATAAGTGGTATAATAGGTGATTTGAGTGTGCCTTTATATCAATCCAAAAGGGGAAAAAACCATGCTACCTATCATAAAAATATGGAAAAAGCTTTAAGGAAAGGTACAAAATAAAAAAGTGTAGGTTAAAAGAGCTAAGGACATTATTGACTCATAAACAACAATATTGTTTACCACTATTGTCCTTTTTGGACATTTTTTACTTAAAAGGAATGTGTCAATTCTAGGTCCATGGATGTTTGTACTTATACTTAAAAGGGTTTTTAACTTTAGAAAAAAAAAGTGTAAGATAACAATTTAGAAAATATTATGTCCATATGTGTGTTTAGAATAGACTAAGGTATAAAAATATGTCCATATTGAGTGTTCAAGTCAATTAAAATAAAAATGGATGAAAACTAACATTATCAAGTATTCATGACCAAATTTGAGTGACTACAGATGAAATCATGTATTTCATGTCAATAGGAAATAATAGAAGGTATTCATGCCATCATTAGAAGTCTATATTTTGGAGCATTCACGTACATACCACCATGACATAGTCTTTAAACCATATAAGCACTTGTTCTACAATTTATCTGCATGCAACACCTTTTCTTAGAGTATCTCCAAATTGAAATATGATTAGTATTGCAGTCCTAGATTGGATCCAAATAGATCATTTAATTGAAAAATAACTTAAAAAACTAATGAAAAATAAATGTTTTATCTGAAACTCTAAAAATATGAAGTAAATTTAGTTTTTAGAACTAAAAATTTGTAAACTAACTATAAACATTAAATTTATAATTCAACTAAATGTATAAATTTTAAAATATAATATTTTAAATTGCAAAATATATATATATATATATATATAGTTGTTGAAAGATCAAAAGTGTGTTATGCATGAGAGGTGCTTTTTAGTGTCCTCCCTCCTTAACTAAAAACTATAGATCTATGGATTTACCTACTTGAGCGTAACTTAGAGGGAGTTGACAAGGATCATGGGAGTAGAGGTGGGACTCCATGGCACCTATCATGCATAACATGGCTTTGTTTCTATTTATTTTTGATTTTATAAGGGATGTTTATAAAGTGGCATTAAATTTTTATTCTTGCTCTAGATTTTCTTACATTATAACTCCCATCAATGTTATTCGAAAATGAATCTGTAAAATGTGGGTGTTTGTGGTCTTCACAACTTCATTTTTTATTATGGCCCTATTCCCTGATGGCCTACATTATAGCCTCACCATTAGTTTTGTCATTGCATTTTGGCATGGTGACATTAGTAGCTTTAGCCATGTGGTTTTGGTTTTGCCTAAGGGCATTTTTCGTTCATAATAATGTTTATACTCTTGGGTTTATTTATAGGGTTTCACTTTTTTGGTTTTAACTAGCTAACAAGGGAATTTTGAGAGTTATTATTTATATTTCACTTGCTTGGTTCTGCCCAACTAGTAAAATAATTCCAAGCATTATTTTAGTTTTATTTTTTAATCTCATCATATTTTTCTTCAACAATTTATTGGTCGTGGATACCACCTGACCACCTATATTATGTAAACCATATTTTTTTTGTTAATAAATGCAATTATAATAGTATAAAAAAGATATATTATACCTAAATATAGATTAACATTATTTTTAAACAAAATCTACTCATTAAATTAAGTAGAACATAGCATGGACACTAGCTCGTGCCAAATTAGGATGTTAAAAATAGAGTTGTATATGAGAAACTATCACATTAAAATATGCTCTAATTTACTACTTAACTATTGATAACATTTTTACTACTTTAAAAAACATGGTTCAAATAAATCCATAAAGTTGATCTTAATGAGTCCATAAAATGAAATAATCAAAGGTCCCAAATAGATCTATAAAATTAATCTCAATAGATCTATAATATACACTTTATAAATAATATCCTAATAAACCCCACATTTAAAGTGCACCCATTCCAAAATATATATAAAACTAATTCCAATGGACCTAAAATATACACTTTAGAAAAAATATTTTAATAAATCCCACATATTAAAGTGCACTTAACTCAAAAAGATTTTCCATGGATCCAAAATATACATTTTAGAAAAAATATTTTAATGGAACCTAAAGACTAAAGTGTACAATTTTAAATATCAACTTAGTATATCCATATCAAAAAGATCTTTGATGACTTAAAATATACACTTTACAAAAAAATATCTTAATAAATTCCACATATTAAAGTTCACCCATCCCAAAAAAATATTCCATAAACTTAAAATATACATTTTATAAAAAATATTTTAATGGATCAAATAGACTAAAATATATAATTTTAAATATTAAATAAGTTCATCCATCTCCAAAAAAATATTTCATAACTCAAAATATACACTTTAAAAAATATCCTAATAAAACTAAAACATACACCAAGTAAACCTAGAATATACACTTTTAAAAAAATATCCTAATGGACCCGATAGACTAAAGTGGATAATTTTAAATATCAAATTAATTATTAAAAAAAATTCATAATAAGGACACGAGCATTGTGCTCAAACTATGAGTTTAGAGAGCTATTTGATGGAATTTGTGCAAAACAATGTCAGATTGACATGTAAAATACATGACATGTTTTTATTGTTGTTGTTTCATCAATTACTTATATGAGACAATATCAAAGTGAGCCCCATCAACAAAACATGCTTACTGAAAAATGCACAAAAATAATTAAACAATGTGTTTCTTTATCATGTGAAATGTGTTTCCCATAACTAATCTATATGATCCAATTATGTTGGGGAGTCTATGGGTTGCGTTAACTCCAATCACCCTTTTGATGATTGAATATTTCCCACGTATCCAATACTTTGAAGAGGGAAATCAAGCCCATATAATTCTCACTTAGAGTGCTTTATGCAATTGTGCTCATTCGACTATATGAATGCATCTAGAGATAGCTTGAATACTTGATCATACTTTAGTTTATATTAGCTAAAATAGGCTCTTGACTTAGTTAAGAATTTATTTAAATTATTATAATTATAATTGGGAACAATAGGGAAGCTTTATATAATGTGCAAGGGTGTAAGCATGCCTTTGTATTTAAATTTATAAGTGGTACAATAGGTGATTTAATTTTTCCTTTATAGCAATCTAAAAGTGGAAAACCCCATGCTACCTATCCTTAAAATATGTAACAAAATTTAAGGGATGGCCCAAATTTTTAAAATATTTATTAAAAGAGCTAAGGACATGATTGAACCATAAAGGATAATAACATTTTCCACTATTGTCTCATACTGGACATTTTTTCCCTTAAAGGGAACATGTGAATTCAGGGTTAATGGATGCCCACACATATGTTTAGAGGGGTTTTAGTAGTTTATAAAAAATATGTGTAAGATAATAATTTAGAAAATAATAGGTCTATATAGGTATTTAGGATAGTGAGAGGTGGGAAAATAGGTTTAAATTGAGTGTTCAAGTTAATTAAAGTGAAAATAGGTAAAAATTGATATTATCAAGTATTCATGACCAAATTTGAGTGACAATAGATGCAAGCATGTACTCGATATCCAAAGTTAAGAGTAGAAGGGATTCAAACCATCATTAAGGGTCTATATTTGGGAGCATTCATATGCATACCACCATTGACTAATCATTAAACTAGAAAAGCACTTGTTCTACATTTCATCTACATGTAATGCCCTTTCTTAGGGTATCTCCAAATTCAAATATGATAGGTAGTGTAGTCCTATATCAGATCCAAATATATAATATAAATGAAAAATAACTTCAAGAACTAGAAAAATAATTGTTTTATTTGAAACTCTACACATATGTAGATTTAGTTTTTTAGAACTAAAATTTTGTAAATTAAAAAAAACACTAAATTTATAGTTCAACTAAATGCAAAACTTATATATTATACTATTTTGAATTATAGTAAAAAGAAAAGAATTAAAACTCAGATTTATAGTTGTTGAAAAATCAAAAGTGAGTTCTTTTTTCTCCTAAAAACTTAAAAAAATATATGGATAAATTGATGGAGTTAAGAGAGGTGCTTCTTGGTGTCCTCCCTCCTCAACTTGAAACCTTAGATCTACAAATTTCCCTTCTTGATCATGGATCAGAAGGAGTTGATGACCATGAAGTTAGAGGTGGGACTCCATGGCACCTTTCATGCATAACATGGCTTTATTTCTATTTATTTTTTTAAATTTTTTAAGGGATGTTTTTAACTTGGATTTAACATTTTATTCTTGATCTAGATCTGTTTGCAGGGAAACTCCCATAAATTTTATTCACAAATAAATTTATAACATGTGGGAGTTCAGGGTCTTCACCATGTCATTCTATTTTATGGCCCTATTCCTTGGTAGCCTACATCATAACCTCACTGCAAGCTATATCATTGAATTTTGGCATGTTGACATTGGTAGTTTTATCCATGTGGTTGTGGCTCTGCCTAAGGCCATTTTTCCTTCTTAATTCTATTTCTACTCTAGGGTTTGTCTCTAGGGTTTCACTTTCTTGGTTTTACCTAACTAGTAAGGGAATTTTGAGATTTTTTTTGTATTTTACTTTCTTGGTTATGCCTAACCAACAAACACATTTTGAGCATTGTTTTAGTTTTCTTTGTTACTCTTATCATGACTTTTATTCAATTATTTGTAGGTCATAGATATTACCTAACCACCCCTATTATGTAAACCCTCTATTTTTATTAATAAATACATTTATAATAGTAAAAATAAAGATATGTTATAACTAAATATAGATGAACATTACATTTGTAAAAAATATACTCATTAAATTAAATAGAACATAACTGAACACTAATTCATGTCAAATTTAGGACAATAGCCCCAAATACTCTTTAGAGTTATGCTTAAAAAATTATTACCTCAAAACATGTTGTACTCCATTACTTAAAAAATTAATAATAATATTTTTTTCTACTTTAAAAACATGGTCCCAAATAAATCTTAAAAATTGATGTTAATAGACCATAAAATAAATAAGTAAAGTGTATTGGTCCCAAATAAATCTATCATAGTCCCAAATAAATTTACAAAGTTGACCCTGATAAATGGTAGAAGGAAATAAATACAATATATTGATCCCAAATCAATCTTAATAAACCTATAATATAACTTTAGAAATAATATCTTAATAAATCACACATATTAAAGTGCACCCATTCCAAAAATATCTTCCATGATATACACTTTAGAAAAAATATCCTACTGGACCTAACAGACTAAAGTGGATAATTTTAAATATCAAATTAGTTATAAAAAAAGGTTCATAATAAGGGCACAAGTGTTGTGCTCAAACTGAGAGTTTAGAGAGCTATTTTATGGAATTTATGAAAAACAATGTTAGATTGACCTTTAAAATAAATGACATGTTCTTATTGTTGTTGTTTCATCAATGCCTTTATAGACACCAAAATTACATCACACACATGCATAATTCCCTATATTGAAACCCCCCTTGAGCCCCTTTTAAATAATTGTAATTAGCCTCCCTAACCCATGCTTTTACCCCTCACACATTTAATTAATTTAAAATATTTAATTATGTTAACTAAAAACCACTCATGCCACCTTACCTAGCCACCTCATCCTAAGATTAATTCTTACCCTTTGAGTCACCTCAAGACTTAGTCCTCTTATCATAACTACCCATGACTTGTTCTCACCCAAAAAATAAATTCCTAACCAACTACATCCTTATTAAACCTCCCATTTCTATCATTTCCTAATATATACCACACTTGGTATGAGAAATAATAGAAAATAGGCTAAAAATAGTAATTTTACCTATTCTCATACCATTGACGTCGGTCAACCCATGACCAACATCATTAGGATTATCGACATTAGTTATTTAATCCAAACTTCAAACTAATGTTCAAGTCAATAGAAATAAATAATTTTCATTTCTATTCACATACAGGGTTTTGGCATCAAACTTTCCACATCTTGGCTCATTATTACCTTGCATAAGTCAATCCAGATCAAGAACCAACAACACATGCTTGTTTTCTTCATTCAAGGTATCAGTTTGGCAAGCCTTATAGGATCCATCCCTCTGGAACTTATCATTCAATCACCTCTATAGCTAAGTACATCACTTATTATATAAGTCTTTAAGTAGTTACTTTATGATCACTTTATACCTACTATTTATTGTTCTACACATTCCTGGTTGAATCCCCATGAAGGAGTTATAAATCTTCCCCACTTATTTCCCCTTGTTCCAACACACCAAACCTCTAACCAAATCTATCCAAATAATATTCCCTCTCTCTCAACTCTCCCCAACCTTCCAAACCTGACCAAAACCATTTCTCAAACCTAGAAAAGCCTTTTGTAAGATCCTAAGAAATTATTGCCCCTACCGACATCAATCGCTCAACTGATATTGGTCACACTTCCCTACTGACCTAGGCATCCTAACTAATATCAGTCACACTTTCTCACTAACCTCAATAGCCTAACTGATGTCAAAAACTATGGATTTCTATTAGCCCTTCTAAAACTTGCCCAAATGACTTCCCAAATACAAAATGAATATACCACCTATACTATGTTACTCTTTGTTGCACTCAGGTTGTGAATAATGGAAAAATAATCTCTCTTTTCTTTTATCTTTGCTATTTATTACTCTTTTGTTTCTCAAAAGTGGATTATCATCTCTAAGGAAGTTTGACACTTTCTGGAACAAGTGCATAACTTGGTAGCCCACTCATATATCTACTAACAGACATTTTTTGGGTAGTGCTTTCTTACTTACAAGTAGTCCTCCCTAGCCAAAGAGGAGTGCTCACAACATCTATATACAATGCGTAAACCAATCTAGGTTTATTCTAATCACTTATCCCTATCCTTCTCTTTTTCTTTAGACTTGAAATAGACACAATTTTAATGAAACATTTATGGCACACCTGATGGGACCCTAGAGTTTTCCTTGGGTTCATTACTTTTTTTAAGCATTCATATAGGTGCATTGTAGTGAAAATTTAATTTATTTCACTTTCTCTTTATTTTCTCCCTCAAATAAAAAAAATCAACATTTTATTTTCTATTTAAGGGAAATAAACTAAAATTTCTTCTTCCTTGCCACTCTTCTTTTCTCTATACCTCTAAAAGCAATTTAAAATTTTTATTACAAGTTAAAATAATATCTTCATTATTTATTTATTTCATGCACATTAGGATAGTTAATTTCATTCTCTAATCCTGTTTCATCATTATTTTCATTCGAATCTAAACATTTTAGATTTGGGTTTAAAACTTACTGCACTTTATTGTTTGCTTGTTGCATATTAGCTCACCTAGTTAATTACAAGCATTATGAATGAATTGTAGTCCACCTATGTTATACAACCAAATCACACTCATAAATAAAAACTTATAAACTCACCTGAGATAAGGCCCGTCAAGATTTCATCACTTGGTGCATCACCTTACACTACCTAGCTATCCTATTTGGATTTCACCACCAAGGGGAGAACCTAAAATATCACAGTGATCGACATTGATTAGTTAAATTGACATCAACAGACTTTATCTACCATCATTAGTTAATCCAATTGACATCAAAAAAAAATTTCTATTGACATCGGTCAAGTGACTAACGTTGATGACTATGTAATTTTAATTTACTCAAAATAACAAGATAAAATTACCTATTTACCTACACCCAAACCTAGTTTTTATTTATTCTATCAATAATACATAGTATTAAGACTATTTATACTTATTATTTCATGGTATTGATGTGAGCCCAAGCTAAAATTCTTACTGGTTATGCAAACTGGCAACCACTTCCACCTTTCCCTCTTGTCACTAATTCTATCATGGAACATACTCCCAGCCCTAACCAAATTCCCATTATGATCAAAGGGGATCAAGATTTTACTAAATTTATTGATCACAATGTGGAAGCCCTTCAGCATTACCTTTCCATGAATTGAACCTATAATTGTTCAAGTTACCCACTATATGGTATGCCAACCTCTTTAATGGAGACAACTTCAATTTCAGCTATCTCCACTATTTTCTCCATGGTTACTCAAACCACCACTTCGATAAGTGACCCAACCATAAAAAAATTTCCAAAGTTTAACATCACCAACTACTCAATCCCACCTAAACCCAGGCATAACTTCCCTAATTTTATAACCACAAGTAGTTTAGTCAAGTCTCACCCTATTTTAGAATTTGGTGGTACTTATTCCATCTATTTTCACACCTATAATTACCTGATTTATGACTCACCCTTCATCTAGTCTAACCATGCCAATAACCAAACCTATAATAACAACATCCAACCAAAGCATAGTGTCTAACCTAATGAGACAAGTCCCTTTTATTTTCACCCCCCAACCTATGACTCATTATCCTTATGTAACACCAACACAACCTCAACAAGCTATATCATATGCTCCCTCTACTTCCTATCAAGTTCCCTATAACTTAGGGGGTATCTCCTAAACTAATCCCCCTCTAGACCTCATTAAGATGTTGATGGAAAAGATGTTTAATCTAGAGACATCTATTTCAGGTTCAAAGAATGTGTTATCTTATGATAAGATATGTAATGAACCCATCCATCCTTCTGTGCCTATTCACCCTTATCCAAGTCAATGGGAAATCCCCAAATTTACTCATTTCTAGAGTAAAGATGACCCACAATAGCATTTAAGAGAATTTAGACATGCTTGTTATTTAATAGGACATGATGATGCATTATTACTTCACACTTTCCCTATGTCTCTTTTGAGTGTTGTGGATTGGTATAGGTCTATAAATCATCACTCCATTTTCTCATTTACCCAACTCACACAAATATTCCTAGACCATTTCTCTATTAACATTTCTAAAAAGGTTTATATTATGGACCTTTATTCTATTAGACTGATCCAAAACTCAAAATATTTGGTTGAAAGATAATTCAAGAAACAAGAACAACACAATTCAAATAATGCTATCTCTGAGAAGAGATGTTTTATTGATCAAATTTGCAAACCCAAACATATGCATATCTATGAGAAGAGATGTTTGTTTTCCATTTTAGGTTAAATATTAATTTATAAATGTTTTGAAGGTGGGAGGAGGATGTGGAAGGTCACCAATCTTGAGGGAGATTAAGTGGTTTGACTTCCACAATTTACAACAATAAAGAATTTAAGGAATTACTATTTTTAGAAACTTATTATTTTTAGACTGCACTAATAAAATTGAAATTTGGGGCACTTCCATTGGGTTTTTAGGGGTCAAAATTCATTGATCATAGCTCCATGCCATCTCACAATGTTCCCCTCATTATTAGCTTTCCAACAGTTCAAACGGTGAGTTAATTGGAGCTACAGTACAAAAGTTATGGCCGTTGGGGATCAACCAACAATAGATTACACTTGTGAAAGCAATAAATGTGGAATTAAATCAGATAGACAAGTAACTAGAATGAGATAATAGCAAGAACAAGAGATACAAGAAACCACCCTAAAAACTTGTATTAACAAACTCTTTACAAAATGAATACAATTGAAGAAACTTCTTTCTTCCACACCTCTCCTAGATGTATGGATCTCTCAATAGATCTCTATTCCTCAAGAGCTCTCTCTCTCAAGAACAATCAACTCCAACAAACCTGGATTGATTCAATTCTGTACTATTCTTCAACATACCAATTCTACAATAATTCACACAAAGCTAAGAAGATCTAATTCTACATATAGAATTAGGAAACTTGAGCATGCACTTACAACAACCAGTTAAGCCTCTTGAACAAGGGCTCTAAAAATAATATTACTAATAATAGAGATGCGAGCTTAAGACTACAACTTAAACTCATCATGCAAACACTCGCTTCTGTCCTCGGAAATAGCTTTCTAGATGCACAGGTAACCGACGTTGGTTCTTGCTGCTTGCCTGTGACCGCCGTCGGCCGACCCACTGCCGACGCCGGCACCTCTACAACTGCACCTGACCGATGTCAATCACTCCTGACTGATGCCGGTGTCTGTGTAGACCCAAAACTATTAAAGTGTGCTCCTTGGTGAAGCTTTTAGCTCCACACCCTAACAATCTCCCACTTGGAGATAAACAGTTGCACCAGTACCTGTACAACAACATCTTCTAGCTCCTCCATCTTCAACTCAATCATGAAGACCAACAGAAGTTGAATGAAAATTCAACTTCTCCTTTGTAACTGGCTTGGTTAACATATCAGCAGGATTCCTATCCGTATGGATCTTCTCCAGCTTCAACTCACCATCTTCCAATACCTGTTGTATGAAATGGTACCTTAGCTGTATGTGCTTTGTTCTTGAATGAAAGGCTGAATTCTTAGCCAAATGGATTGCACTCTGACTGTCACTATACAATCTACAACTCTCATGCTCCCTACCAAGCTCATCCATGAACCGTGTCATCCATATCATCTCTTTGCTAGCCTCTGTGGTTGTAATATACTCTACTTCTGTAGTTGACAAGGCAACAACCTTCTGCAACTTAGATATCCAGCTAACTGTCATTCCACCTACAGTGAAAACATAACCTGTAGTGCTCCTCTTGCCATCCAAATCACCTACCATATCTGAATCTACATAACCATGTAGAGAAGTATCTGAACCTCCATAGCACAAGTGCCTACTGCTGGTTCCTCTCAGATATCTAAGGATCCACTAAACTGCTTTCCAATGTTCCTTACCTAGATTGGCCATATACTTACTTACAACTCCCACTGCTTGGGAAATATCCGGTCTAGTACACACCATTGCATACATCAAACTCCCTACTGCGGGAGAATATGGAACCTTACTCATGTACTCTACCTCATCATGTGAATTAGGACATTGTTCTTTACTCAACATAAAATGTCCAGCCAAAGGTGTGCTTACCAATTTAGCATCCTGCATATTGAACCGTTTCAACACCTTGTCCACATAATCTTCTTGAGACAATATCAACCTGTGATTTTTCCTGTCTCTCTTAATTCTCATGCCAAGGATTTTCTTTGCTGCTCCCAAATCCTTCATAGCAAACATTTGAGCTAATTTCACTTTAAGCTCAGAGATATCCTGCATGTGTGATCCTGCAACCAGCATATCATCTACATACAACAATAGAATAATATATCTACCGTTATCAAATCTCTTGAAATACATGCAATGGTCAGATTGACACCTACTGTAGCCATGCTCAGTCATAAACCTGTCAAATTTTAAATACCATTGCCTAGGAGCTTGCTTGAGGCCGTACAAGCTTTTCTTCAATCTGCACACTAACTTCTCCTTACCCTTGACCTTGAATCCTTCTGGCTGTTCCATATATATTTCATCATCCAAATCTCCATGAAGAAATGTTGTCTTAACATCTAGATGCTCAAGATGCAAATCCTCAAAAGCAACCAAAGACAATACAACCCTTATAGAAGTCATTTTAACAACAGGAGAAAAAATCTCACCAAAGTCAATACCTAGCTTTTGTGCAAATCCTTTTACCACCAATCTAGCCTTATATCTCATCTGTCCATTCTTAGCTTCTTTCAACCTGTAGGTCCATCTGTTCTTGAGTGTTCTCTTACCAGCTGGCAATTCAACCAAATCCCATGTTTGGTTCTCTCTTAAGGACTCCAACTCCTCAACCATGCCACGCTCCCACTGACTTTTGGACTCCACCTGTATTGCTTCTTCAAAACTCTCTGGTTCTCCACCATCAATTAGAAATAGATAAAATAAAGAAGGAGAATATCTAATTGGAGGCTTACTCACCCTTTCTGACCTCCTGATGGGTGTCTGAGACTCGTTTACAACACCCTGTCCACCCAAATTCTCTGACAGTGACCGACCTCGGTCACATCCAGACCTGTTACTGGCCGATGCCAGTTCTGTCTGACCGACACCTGTGCCTGTCCTGCCGACGTCGGTCTCTGTATGGCCAACCTCGGTTTCTGTTTTGCCGATGTCGGTTCCTAATCTACCGACATCAGTCTCTGTGTTTTCCTGCAAGTGATTATTTCTTTTTCCCATGAGCTCATACTGGGCCTTCACCTCGTCCAATTCACCATTGCTCTACTCAAATTGATTCAACTTCCTTAGCTAATCACAATACATCACTCTTTCATTGAAAACAACATCACGGCTCCTAATTACCTTGTTAGTTTCTAGATTCCATAATCTGTAACCAAAATCATCTGAGCCATAGCCAATAAACGTGCACCTCATAGACTTAGCATCAAGCTTCTTTCTATTTTCTTTATCTATGTGCACAAAGGCTTCACAACCAAAAACTTTGAGATATGAGAGATCAACCTTTTTACCTATCCATGCCTCTTCTGGAATACCACCATCCAGAGCTATAGAGGGTCCTCTGTTAATCAGGTATACTTCAGTGTCAATAGCTTGTGCCCAAAACTGTAAGGGCAAACCAGCATGCAATCTCATACATCTTACATGCTCCATTATTGTCTTGTTCATCCTTTCAGCAATTCCATTCTGCTGAGGTGTCCTTGGAACCATCCTTTGCCTGTGGATTCCATGCATATAACAATAATCTCTGAATTTATAACTACAGAACTCACCGCCATTGTCAGATCTCAGGCACTTCAATCTTCTACCTATTTCATTCTCAACCATAGCTTTCCAAATCTTAAAAGTCTCAAATACATCAGATTTTCTTCTAATACAATAGATCCATACCTTCCTTGTAGCATCATCTATGAAAGATACATAGTACTGTGATCCTCCAATAGAAGCAATCTGAGCTGGTCCCCACACGTCTGTGTGAACAAGCTGCAACTTATGCCTCTTCTTAGTAGACCCAGTCTTGAGAAAACTAACCCTTTTCTATTTTCCAAATACACAGTGCTCACAAAACTCTAGATCTATGCCTTTTAAATCTAAAAGCATACCTTTGGACTTAAGAATTGACATCCCCTTCTCACTCATGTGGCCAAGCCTTGAGTGCCACAATTTAGCATCCACATCTGAAGTAGATAATACAGAAGGAGATTTGTTAGTAACATAATTACACAAATAGAGAGTACCTTCTCTCTTACCTCTGGCCATAACAAGTGCACCCTTGGTCACCTTCCAAGATTCTACTGTGAGAGTTACTGTACAACCCTCATCCCCTAACTTTCCTGCAGAAATCA
Source organism: Torreya grandis (assembly GCA_037957365.1). Lineage (NCBI taxonomy): Eukaryota > Viridiplantae > Streptophyta > Pinopsida > Cupressales > Taxaceae > Torreya > Torreya grandis. The sequence continues at coordinate 1,232,133 of JARHVA010003940.1, read as the reverse complement.
AATTTCTCTTCAAGTTAGGAACATGCATCACATCTCTCAACACCCATGTGTTTCTATTCTGCATCTTCAGCTGCACTTTACCTTTGCCAATTATTTTACAGGGCTCATCATCCCCTAATACACTATTCCAAAATCTCCATGGATATAGTCACTAAAATATTCCCTGTTAGGGGTAGCATGAAAAGATGCACCAGAATCTAACACCCAAGATTCTATATTATTATGCAGAGAGAAAATTAAAGCATCTTGTGCAATACCTGCAACCTTGGCTTCTTCCTTTCCTTCATGTTGATTGCCCTCCTTAGGCTTTGACCAACAATCTCTGCTTATGTGCCTAATCTTTCCACAATTCCAGCATTGTGGCTTCCTGCCATTTCTAGATTTAGATCTGCCTTTCCCCTTAGATTTGGATCTTGATCTGCCTTTCTTGATCTTCTCTTTCTGCCTCCCCCTGCTCTCAAAACTTAAAGCGTTCCCGGATGTCTCTTATGTGCTTTTCCTACGAATTTCCTCATTCAAGATAACACTAACAACATCCTCTACTTTCAAAATATTTGATGCAGATGCAGTATTACTTACTGCCATTACTAAGCCATGCCAGCTTTCAGGCAAAGAACATAATATTAAAAGAGCTTTTATTTCATCATCAAACACTATATTGACTAAACTTAATTGATTCACAATTCCATTGAAATCATTCAGATGAGTAGAAACAGATCCACCTTCATTCATATGCAAATTAAATAACTGCTTCATAAGATATACCTTATTAGAAGCTGAGGGTTTTTCATACAAATTTGCTAACGTAGTCATCAACTCTACCGTAGACTTTGCCTGTGATAAATTAGATATCACAGTGGATGCTAGACTCAGTCTTATGGACCCCAGAACCTTTCTGTCTAGAACTTCCCATACTTCATCCTCCATGTCTTTGGGCTTCTTTGCAACCCCACCTAACGGTAAGTAGAGATCTTTCTGATACAGATAATCATCTATCTGCATTCTCCAATGTTGGTAATTTTTGCCATTGAACTTTTCCATTCTCAGTTTACTTTCATCTGCCATTGCTTCTCCCACTCAAATAGAAATCTCTGCAGAAACCCCTGTGAGAACCTGTAATCAATACACACTACACAGATCCGAACCACCTGTTAGTGAACCTGAGCTCTGATACCACTTGTTGGTATCATCTCTTGAACCTGCAACCAAGTCTCTGATACCACTTTTTGGGGATCAACCAACAATATATTACACTTGTGAAAGCAATAAATGCGGAATTAAATCAGATAGACAAGTAACTAAAATGAGATAATAGCAAGAACAAGAGATACAAGAAACCACCCTGAAAACTTGTATTAACAAACTCTTTACAAAAAGAATACAATTGAAGAAACTTCTTTCTTCCACACCTCTCCTAGATGTATGGATCTCTCAATAGATCTCTATTCCTCAAGAGCTATCTCTCTCAAGAACAATCAACTCCAACAAACCTGAATTGATTCAATTCTGTACTGTTCTTCAACATATCAATTCTACAATAATTCACACAAAGCTAAGAAGATCTAATTCTACATATAGAATTAGGAAACTTGAGCATGCACTTACAACAACCAGTTAAGCCTCTTGAACAAGGGCTCTAAAAATAATATTACTAATAATAGAGACGCGAGCTTAAGACTACAACTTAAACTCATCATGCAAACACTCGCTTCTATCCTCAGAAATATCTTTCTGGATGCACAGGTAACCGACGTCGGTTCCTCCTGCTTGCCTATGACCGCCATTGGCTGACCCACTGCCGACGCTGGTGCCTCTGCAACTGCACCTGACCGACGTCGGTTGCTCCTGACCGACACTGGTGTCTGTGTAGACCTGAAACTGTCAAAGTGTGCTCCTTGGTGAAGCTTTTAGCTCCACACCCTAACAATGGCTCCAAAAATTTCCATCATCAATTGGGGTGGACCCATCACCCGAACTATTGCCCGGATCATAGATTTTTTGCTCATTGGAGAGGCTTGATTAATCAACTCTCCTTATCCTTACCCTAACCTAATCTTATTGATCTCTTCTCGAGGGAATGTGATAAGCACATTTCATCCACACTCTAAGTAAAAACTTTTCACACATTTGATGAGGCCTTTACAATGGCATGGAAACTCAAGATTTGAGATATAGATGAAGGCAGAGTCAAGCTGCATAGTAAGAACACCAAATCAAAATTGAATGACTCCTCTTCTTCTAAAACATCTCCTTCTAACCAAAAATGTAAAGGTACTACCAATGTGGTGGTTGTTAAATTAGCTTCTTCCATAACCACAAACCAACCTAATTCCTTAACTTCCCAAAACCTGACCAAGAAATTCCAACAATGATATAAACAAAGACAATACACTCCCATTGGGGAGTCATATACTTCCACTTTGGAAAAACTATTGCAACAAGGTGTCATAACCCTTCCTCAAATCAAATCTCCTATACATTTTGACCCCTCCCATCTTATTCCAACTTGGTATAAGGAAGATGAGTTTTGTGACTACCATTGAGTTATAGGTCACAATTCTAATAACTATAAAACATTCAAGAACATTGTTCAAGACATGCTTGATAGGGGTGATCTCATCTTGGATAATCCTAGTGCACCCTCTAACCAAAATATGGATGTGTTCGAAAAAAAATTTCCCAACCATTCACCCAATACAAATATTGTTCAAACCATGACTAAAGCATGTGATCATAATATCCATATAGTTAATATGGTCTTTATATTACCTCTAGTTCAACCCATCTCTCAATAAGAGGCACCCATTTTATCAACTCCTCCCCCATGATTAGTGGAATTTATTTTGGCTATTCTCCCTCCCCAACTAAAAGATCCTATTTCACCTATTCCACTCTTGTGTGAGGAAGATACTTCTTTACCACTCCTTTTGTCATTAGAGGAGCCTGTATTACCAGTCCCTTTTGCACCAATATTACCTATCCTCTTACCACTTGAATACCATGCCTTACCTATTCCACAATCACATGCTAAGGGGAACATCATTCCTATGTTATACCCTCTTGAGGAACCCTCTTCTCATACCTATCCTCCATCGATAGAGAGTAATAATCCATCCACTCCACCTTTACACCTAGAAGAGTTAGTGTTATCTACTCCTACATTAGACGAGAGACCTATTGTGCTAGCTCTAATTATACCAATCTTACCGCTTATTTTACCTATGGAGGATCATACTTTATCTATTCCTCACCCACATGTTGAGGGAATAATTATACCTATGCTCTACCCCCTTGAGAAACCCTCTTCACCTACCATTCCTCTACCTATGGAAGACCATAACTCTTCTCCTATCTCTGTCGAAGAAGACCCTATTGTAGCTCTTTCTCATCTTTGGCCATAAGTAGTAATGACCAATAATTTCCCTCTTTCTCAATCACCTTAGCCTTTTAAAAAATCAACCATAAGGCCTATGTCAACTTCATCTAAACCCTTCTCATAGTTGGTAAAAATTCTAGAATTTTTTGACTCCACAAAGCTAGATCACGTGGCATTTTGGGACTGACTTAAAACTCATTATCTAGAATAATGAGTGTCAACCTTTGCCACCAACCCTCTCACTACCCTTTACCCTAAGGTCTTTGACAAAACCAGAGCTTCTTCACCCAAATCACTAGAAGTTCATCTATATATGTCAAAACCCTCACTCTCATAGGCATCTACCATATTAAAGTAGATCAAGTCTTTAGGTGTAAATTCAATCTCTAATCTAATTCATCCGCAGGTGAAATTAGATGTAACTCTCCAACCACAAGTTATATTTTTGTGTCCTAAACTAAAGAAAAAGGTTAAGCTTCCTAGGTCTCATCAATCCTTCCCTCTTCAACCCTCAACTTTACCATCAATTTCAGGATTGCACCCCTCTACTTTAGTTAGAGTATCATTGATCCAAGAAAAACAAAAGGCTAAGTTACTTCCACTACTACCTCTACCACCTAGTAGTATTTTCACATCTAACACCGTGATACCTAACACTAAGAAAGTGTTAGAAAAACATGTAACTTCACTACCACCAAACAAGGCACCATACAAAATCACCCTTGAGACTCCTAAACAAAATAAGGTGTCCACTCCTATTACTATAAAAAGTGTGAGCCCACTCAAAGGCTCTAATAACTTTCTCCTATGTTAGTTGTAGCAATCTTACATAATAACTCTTCCTCTCATTAACCTTTATAGTCCTCTTAGACTGAAGCCATATTGGTTTAATGATACACAAGGGTGTCTATATAATTGTTCACCTAGACATGATACTAAGAGTTGTAAAGCTCTCACAGCAGTCATTCAAAAACACTTTGATGTTGACACTCTCTTTGATGATACTCCTATTAGCCTTCTTGTTATTCCACCTCTAAAATCTATAATGCCTCCTACTATTACACCTAAATTCAAACCTAAAGATGTTGTCATACCCCCTTTTCCACCTCCTTCACCTATATTTCAGATTAACATAGTCAATGTGGCCATGTAGTTATAAAACCAAAACGATAAAGGTAAGGAAAAATTCATTGCTCCTTGGGATCATCCATTTTCCAAAGACACTCCTCCTTTGAATCCCAAGATTTCCATCTTGGGTGTTCTGAAACTAACATCTTCAAATTTTATTTAAAGCTCGATGGTGAAATAGGTTCACTAAACTCCTGTGAAAATGTCCTTGTATGAGTTAATCTAAAACTCACCCCAACACTATCAAGCTTTGATTAGTGCCTTGCAAGTAGTTGAGGTACAACCTGATGATCCCCAACCTATTGTAGCTTTGGTCAACTCTCTTAATTCCATCTCCTTGATTTCTTTTAGTGATTCAGAAACTTTGCTTCAACACCCTAAAGATCAAGATTCTGCCTTTTTATTACCACATATATTGATCAAACACATGTCAAGAGAGTCATGATCAATGGGGGAGATAGTATTAATTTTATTTCCACTAATGCCTACAAATAACTAGCTCTTCTCGACAGTTGCATGTCTCAAACTGATATGGTGATCCACTCCTCTAATGATACCATAGCTACTATAGTGGGCACTATTGTCTTACATATCCATGTATGTCCTTGCATAATTTTTGAGCTCTTATATGTTGTATAAGGATATTTCCAATATAACATATTTCTTGGATGACCTTGGATATGTGCTATGGCTTGTGTACCTTCAACTTTCAATGATGTGTCAAGTTTGAACACAATGGGCAAGTGCATGTTATACCTACTGACGCACTATTATTTAAAACATGTAACATGACTTATAATCCCAATGATGTTCTCATTCCATTAAAGACATCAACTTCTCTGCATGATACTTCTGAAGCTTCCATAAGTTCCACTATCCTAGTTACATATATATCGGTAACACAAATTCCTAACAAAGATCCCATGGAGGAAACTTTTAAACATTTGTCACTCAGATAATATCATTTATTGATGCTCAACATGTTCAATACTCCACAAGAGTATGGAAAGATTCTTATGCACCCAAATTATGATCCCCGTATTAGGACGATCATCCCTTATGGGTCCCCTAACCTTAAAACTAATTTCACATATAGGGGAATTGATCAGGCCTCCACTATCAGCAAGCCATCCTCTTCACCACAACCATTTACCTGTGACTTCTCTTTCATGAGAAATCTTAGTTTTTATCACTCCTAGCTTTATAGGTTTTCCTAGAGAGGATTTGATTTAGGTCATTACGATTAGGGTGTTCATATGCCCATTGAATATCCCACTAGCAGAACCATTAAAAATGCCAAAAAGAGGCATGGAGTGGGTTATGATGAACTAACTAAACTCACCAAAACTTACCATATACTAATTATTAAGGAGCCAATCTCTCCTTCTCCACCTTATTTTCCACCATCACCTATCTAATCTAAGGTATCTATACCTCATAATTTATTTATTCTCAATAATCCATTTGAGGCCTCTCACCTATCACCAAGGTAATGAAACAAGGTCCCTTCCTCTCCTTCATCCTAAACTAATTGATGAATATTGTCCCACTATTAACACTTTCCAATGTCAAGATGATGATGTTATTCTCACATACATGGGTGTGGATGATTCCTATATCCAATGATCACTCCCATTTGAAACACAAGCTATTTTAAATGAATCAACCATTGACATCAATTTTTTCTCTCATGATAGCCCCCACATCCTCAAGATTGGTCAATCTTTGGATTCTTCTGAGCAAGCTAACTATGCCACATTTCCTAATAACCATAACAAAGCCTTCACTTGGTCTTCTAATGACATGCCTAGTATTGACCCCTCTATCATCACCCATAACATTATCACCAATCAAGATGTTAAACTTGTTAAGCAAAATCTTCACAAAATGCATCCTCGAATTACTCTCCTTGTCAAAGAAGAGCTCTAATGCCTCCTTTATATTAACTTTATCCAACTCATCAACTATCTGCAATGGATTTCCAATATTGTTCCTATCACAAAAGCGATCAAAGGAATACACATTTGTACTGACTATCATGACTTAAACCTCGCTTATCCAAAAGATGACTTCTCATTGCTAAGTATTGACCAACTTGTTGATCTAACAACTGGCCATGAGATGTTATCACTTATGGATGGATTCTCTAGATATAATAAAATCCTAGTTGCTCTTGAAGATTAAAACAAAACAACCTTCATTACCCCATGGGGGACTTTTTGTTTTCAGGTCATGACTTTTGGTCTGAATAACAGTAGTACCACCTACCAATGTGCTATGACTTATATATTCTATGATCTCCTACACAAAATTATGAAAGATTACATGGATGACTTAATCAACAAGTCTAAACTTTGCCAAGATCACTTGATAATTCTCAAAATCATATTTACTTATCTCCTCTAATATAATGTTTGACTAAGCTCAAAGAAATGTGTCTTTGGTGTCCTTTTCAATAAGCTCATAGGCTTTATCATTTTTCTTCATGGTGTTGAAGTTGACCCTGATAAGGTTAGATCAATACTAGAGATGCTTCCACCTAATAATATCAAACAACTCCATAGCCTGTAAGGAAAACTTCAATCAATCCACTGCTTCATCTCCCAATTGTCAGATCATTGCCTACCCTTTCACCATCTCCTCAAAAAAGATGTCTCCTTCCATTGGAATATAGATTTATAATAATATTTTGACACACTCAAAAAAAAAATTTTACCTGTAGGTTCTTATTCCACCTATGGAAAATTAGTCTTTCTACCTTTACATCTCTACAATAGACCATTCTCTGGGTACTATGATTGCACATCAAGATGATCAACATCGAGAGTAGGTAGTTTATTACATAATCCACACACTTATTGATTATGAGACTCGATATATCCATACCAAAAAACTTTGCCTCATGTTGGTATTTTTAGCCTCCAAGCTCTACCATTATCTCCTAAACCACAAAAGCTACATAGTCATGCATACTGGTCCCCTCAAATACATGCATTTCAAGCCATATCACAACCAACATGTAGATCGGTGGCTCATGATCCTTCATAGATTTGACTTAGAGTTTATTCAAAAAAAGTCTATCAAGGGGTAAATGATCACTGACCAGTTAGTTACCACCCCTTTACTTGATAATCAACCTTTAAACCTCAAATTACTTGATGAATCCATTACAACACTCTCCACCAATGACATCTCCTATCAAATGATGATGTTCTTTGATGGGTATAAATGTCAATATGGTGGGGGTGTGGGGGTCATTATTATCCCTCTAGATGGTGAGCCTATGCCTTTGTCATGTAAACTAGATTTTGAATGTACTAACAATATGGTCCAATATGAGGCTATCTTCTTGGGTATCAAATCAATAACCATTTCAGTGATTTTTAGCTAGTGATTAATCATGTTAATGGTTCCTACCTATGAAAAAAAGAAATTTGACAGTGGTATAAATATCATGTAGATACTCTATTGGGATCATTTGAATATTATCTCTTACAAACTATTCCTTGATCTACAAACAAGGTTGTTGACATAATGGCTTCACTTGCTTCACACATGCCCTCTTCACCATCCTCAAAAATCTATGTCACCATGCATTGCTTAAAATTACCCTCTTATGTATCAACTAACATCCTTTTTATTAGAAATGTAACATCCAACCCACATGATTTATGGTGCAATTTACTCATGGATTATCTTTCCTTTTTTGTTACCCCTTCCGATCTCTCTAATAATGGGAGACAAGCCTTCATAAAACATGTCGCTCATTACACTATGCTAGGGGGACTTTTCTACAAGCAATATTTTTATGGTCTCCTCCTTAGATGCATCACTATTACTAAGACTCCCTTCAATATTAACGAAGTCCATGATGGGATTTTTGATGGACATTTCAATGGTCACATAGTTGCCAAGTGTATCCTTAAACTTAGGTATTATTGGCCAACACTCCATCAAGACTGTGGTGATTAAGTTTGACATTATGTAAAATGTCAATAACATGCTAACCTCCTTCACATTCCAAGTCATGCATTATAGGTCACCAAAGACTTCTGACCCTTCTCCCAATGGCACTTGGATCTAATTAGTGATATTAACCCTCATTCATCCCTCCATCACCATTCTATCATTACTACCATTGAATACTTTACCAAGTGGGTCAAGGCCATTCCTCTCATCTCCACTAAGGTTGATAAAATTGTTGACTTTACCAACCATCAAATCATCTATTATTTTGGTGTCCCACATAAAATTATAATAGATAATGACAAATCTTTCATAAACAAGACTATCCAAAGTCTTTGTGATACCATTGGAATCAAATTATTCTTCTCGTCACTGTATTATCCATAAGTAAATAGATTGGTAGAAGCTTATAACAAAACATTGACCAAAATTTTCTTGAAGGTAGTCAATTATACGGGCAAGGATTGGCACATACACATCCCCTTTGATTTATGGGCTTATCACATTAGCATTTGAACCCCTACGAGTGGTATATATTTTTCCTTGGTATATGGGATGGAGGCTATTTTGCCTCTTGAGGTTTAGATTCCTTCTCTACATAATTAATAATGAAGAATTTTACCAAGAACGTTTGGCTCAACTTGAGTTTCTTGATTAGCTTTGTCTCATAGCCTTCAACCACCTCCAAATCTATCAAGAGAATATCAAATGTGCTTCTAATAAAAACCTCAAAGAGTAATATTTCAATATTGGAGATCTCATCTTAAAATAAAATCAACATGTGATGAACATGGAGAAAAGTAAATGCGTTAAGTTTTCTCCTAATTAGCTTAGACCCTACATCATAACTCACAAGTATGGCTCAGGAACTTATCACTTGTCTTGTCTTGAAGGAAGGCTAGAACCTGAGCCTTTAAATGCCTTACACCTATGACCATTATTTTTTAACCAAGTAAGACTTCACCTCATGTTTCATTTGAGCTCATCCCTTGAGCACCCCTAATACATTCATCTTCCTTTCTCTTTACCCTTACTCCTACACACTTAGTTAACTTATGAAGTGCTATGGTTTTTCCATCAAAGTGGAAAACTCCTAAGCCTCTATAGTCTTGTCCATGACTAAAAGTATAAAAAAAAGAAAGAAAAAATGAGATATGTAGATAATTTATAATCTCTTAGGTCATGATTTTCAACGTAGACTGCTCCCCTGAAGGAAAGCTATGTAACTTATCTTTACTACTATCAATAAACTTCTCATATGAAGGATAGCTATTTAAGCTTAAAAAACAAATGCTTAGACCACTCCCTTGAAGGATGGCTAGGCCAAGCTTTGTTATGGAAGGGAAATACAAATAAAAAGCTTCTCATATTGATCAACTTCATATGACCTCAACACAAAAAAAATCTCATTATAGGCTTCCCGCATTGATCAACTTACACAACAACAAAAAAATCTTTAAGTCATGGACTTGCATATAGTAGCTCTTGAGTCACCCATAGTAGGGACATATCATCCCCACATCAAAGGTTATTGTACCCAAACACTTTCACTCAGTTTACCCTTTTCCCTCATACTCTTTCAAGGGACTTTGAACTCACTTAACACAAGGTAAACACAAAACTTATATAACAAACAAAATGGTCAAAAGATGCACATCATGAAAGAGGCTCATATTTTTTATCCTATTTATGTTATGATTATTGTATTTGCTTGTACATGAGCATTCTGCCTCTTTATTTCCCATCCAAATCACATGTCGATCTCTCTACTAAGATGATAACTTCATACAAATAAAAATAGAAACAACCTATCTATTTTAACTATACACCATCAAAAATATGTAAAAATGCTAAGATGAAGCTAACACATCAACTATGCATATACCATCACACATGGGAAAATACTAGTATAACTTAACTAACATGCTCAACATTAACATAAAACTAACATAACATTAAAATAATCATCTACATCAACATTATCATCACTATCATAATAAATGTATCTCAAAATCACAATAAATGTACATCACACACACACACACACACACACACACACACACACACACACACACACACACACACACACACACACACACACACACACACACACACACACACACACACACACACACACACACACACACACACACACACACACAAAACCTAAATGTACATGAATACATCATCACAAATATCATCTCTCCCTCAAAATATACATCTTTCATCTTTATCTTGTAGGTCAGTGTGCATATACGATATATAATAAAAAAAAAATTGGCACTCAAAGTCCTCGAGGCTATACACATGATCATAAATAAGTAGTGTCATCACTAATCTCTACTTGTCTGTGTCTAAGTGATATAGAAGTTATGGCACATGTCACTGATCTCTCCTACTCTCTAAACTTAGAATATCTCTAAATCTATGGGAGCTCCCTAACTTCCCTCTCATAATAAGTAATCTCATAAAGGGTAGTGTTATACCTCACTAGAGATGCAGTCTACGTGGTACCATCACATCTACTAAAGGCCTAACCTGTACTGGTCCCTATGGTGGAGGAGGGGGAGTAGCCTAACCTGATTGTCTAAAACTATCCCTATCTACTGTTAGTGTAAGAACCTGACCCTATAATACCTTGACCTAGCCATGTAATGCCCTAACATGGCCCTATAATGTCACCACCTATCCCTATAAAACCAATACCTATGCTTGAGCTACATCTCGAGCATGCACTACTATATCTCAGGCCTATAATACTACATCATATGCCTATATCATTGCATCCTTAGCCTATACAGTTGCATCTCTCTCTCTCTCATCAACCCATATAAATTTGGTGGTGGCCTCCTGACCTAAACCACAAGATGCAAACCTATCCACCAAGCAAGATATGTCAATATGCATTCAAGATATACTACACCTGGCCCTATTGGTAGCTCCTCAAAATTTGGTCCATCTATCTCCTAGGGCAAGGGTAGGGGTGCCTATATATCATCCCTCTTATATCGAGGGAAGGCAAGAGGTACATCTTATAATAAGTTAAACTATCTCCTCACCTATGCCATGGTTACCATCTCTAGCTCACTGACTCATCTCCCTCTAACCTGTAATGTGCTCTATAATCCAATAAGTTGCTCTACCTATCCTCTAAATTTAGGTTATGTCAAGTAATGTCTCCACACAATATCAATAGGAATCAATCCCTCTATCATGCACCTATAATGATCAATATCTTACACTATGCCATCTACTTAGGTCTGGGCCATACCATCTCTCCACCATCTAAAACCAAACTTAAAATTAGATACAATCATGATAGGTAACCCTAATAGTCATGTCACCATGATACGCTCATATACCTAATAATGGAGTAAATTCCTGACACACAAACTGTATCATCATAGTCTCAACCCCCACAACGCTCTATATAACTATGCTATAAAAATTGGTCCCCATCTGAATATGATCTACTACTCAACCTTCTATGCTAGAACACCTATCAATGCAATAAGAAATCTCACACCATCTACATTTGGTAGTGTATACATTATAATCCCTATCATCATCAAGATGCTCAACCAATGCTTCTCCTCATCATCAATATACAATGGCTTGTAGGTAAAGCTCATTGAGTGATAGGTGGCCTCACTAACATGATCCCTAAATAATGCCATCATGTGAATATCATGCTCCTCTCTCAAACATGAGAAGAGATCCTCACCCTAGAGAGGCAATTGTAAAATCTTGTACACATCCTCCTAGATCATTATCAACTCTTTGGTCAGTAAATGAAAGGTGTTGGTGGTGTGATCCAACCTCTCAATCAATGCTATCATCAAAATCACATCCTCTATAAATCTATAATATCATCACCCCCCCAAAACCTATGGTTTCCATGTGCTCCCACTCATCTAGGGTGACATCCCTACTCATTGACATCAACAACATCAGTAGGTAATCTTGTAACATCAACTCCTACCTAGCCTACATCCATACATAAACACCTCAAGTTACATACTTTCTAATATAACCTACCACCACCTTTTTCCCTTCTCTCTAGGAGAAATACATTGGCTTAAGGCCCTCAACTAGGATATGTAGGTAGCCCTCAGTCGACATGGGGTCTTCTAAGGTTACTCAACCATATACCCACCTAGCTATTTAACCTACTCTCCCCTCTCTAACCTAGGCTTCACTGCATCTCTCTTCACCCTAGGCCCAATTACCTATCATAATTCTAGACCTCAAGGCTTATATCCCTAACCTTTGACCCTATGACCTATCTTTTAAACCTTATGTCCTCTAACCTTTCTAAACCATTTCCCTTAACAAAATTTTAACCATACCTTGGATCTTTTACCTATGTAATAGGATAACTACATTGGCATAAGGCCCTCAACTAGGCTATGTAGGTAGTACTCAGTCAACATAGGGTCTTTTAAGGATAGCACATCCATTAGGCTTGTTGACTACTTTAGTTAGGGATCCAAATTGATCCTTTCTCCTATTTTGAGTTCTTCACAGTCATTGACATCAATTTTTTATACCAACATCGACTCTTGGTGTCAGTCGACGTTAGTAGCACCATACTGACATCAGTACCATGTCGGTCAAAATCAATGGATCCCACCAATGTCAGTGACTGGTTCAGCCCTATGGTCAAATGACCCATCTCCCAACATTAAATTTTATCCTAAAACCTACCCCCAAACTCATCTAAACCTACCCTCCCCTCATTTCTTACCCCTCTACTAGCATTTTTTCCCCCCAACTTTAAACTTTGACCAACAAAATGCAAAATAAAAAACTTAACTTCCAAATCAACTAGAAGGGGATCTTACCTCATCTCTCTATCTCCTTCAAGATAGAATAGCTAGATCTTGTGGTGGTATACCTCCTGTTGGGTCCCCTCCTACCTCTGTTATCTCACTCACACTTAGATCTCTTTTTCTTTCTAATCAAATGTTACAAATTAGTTCTAGTGGGCTACCGAACCCTTTGTTATTGGGTTTGGTCACCCACTGATGTCAACATCCTTGACCTAATTTGTTGAAGTTAGCACTATTTCCCATTTAATTCAATAAACTTAACCTAAGCCATTGATGTTGACAATATTACTACTGACATCATTAACATAACTAATGTTGATACCATTATATTAGAGTTTTCATCAACACACATAATCCTTTAGACTCTACCCATAATCTAGGGTAATTTTGAGATCACGTATGTCTCCCTAGCCATAGAAACTAACTTAGAGATCACATATATATCCCCAACCATAACAACCACCCTTGTAGATCACCTAAATCTCCACCCATGATGACTTTGCTTGGAGATCATGAATATCTCCTTGATCATTGACCCTTTTACACCAACCTTGCATTTCTTGTCTTGATCACTTATGCTATTTTTCTATAGTTGGCTATTATAGACACTCATGTATACTAGGTGTTTTAGAAGGTAACCAAACTCATCCTATCATCTATGACCTTTTGTGTTTTCTAGGGGAACTTCCTACCTTAGATACTTGGCACATATGGATAACTGGAGCTACAACTTTGATTATTTTAACCTTACTAGCTATCACTTACAAGCTATGATTTGGTTATTTATATCTAAATCCTCCTCAACCTTACTTGATTTTTTCAACTATAGATCATAGTAGTATACAAAAAAGAAGTGATACCATGTTCTCCTCCACTTACCCAATTCACTTCTTATAAAACTAGTACCTGATTCCAGCTTCTCATCCATCAATTCCTATTTTGAGGGGGGATACCTCATCTAATACCTAGAGCATCTAACTCATATTTTTGTCTTACAACTTGTCAGTACAAATAACAAGATAAAAGGGGAAAATGTAGACACCAAAATTATGTCACACACGTGCATAATTCCCTATGTCGAAACCCCCTTGAGCCACTTTTCAATAATCATAATTAGCCTCCCTAACCCATATATTTACCCCTCACACATTTAATTAATTTAAAATATTTAATTAATTTAATTAAAAACCACTCATGCCACCTTACCTGGCCACCTCATCTTAAGACTAATTCTTACCCTCTGAGTCACCTCAAGACTTCTTCCCCTTATCCTAACTACCCATGACTTGTTCTCACCCTAAAAGTAAATTCCTAACCAACTACACCTTTCTTAAACCTCCCATTTCTATCATTTCCTAATGTATAACACATTTGGCATGAGAAACAACAAAAAATAGGCTAAAAATAGTACTTTTACCTATTCTCAAGCCACTAATGTCATTCAAGCCATGGCTGACATTAGTGGGATTACTGACATTAGTTATTTAAGACAAATTTCAAACTAATGTTCAAGTCAATAGAAATCAATAATTTTCATTTCTATTCACATACAGGGTTTTGGCATCAAACTTTCCACATCTTGGCTCATTGTTACCTTGCATAAGTTAATCTAGATCATGAACCAAGCTCTTGAGAACTAGAAACACGTGCTTGTTTTCTCCATTCAAGGCATTAGTTTGGCAAGCCTTATAGGAGCCATTCAACTAGAACTTATCATTCAATCACCTCTGTAGCTAACTACATCACTTATTCTATAAGTCTTTAAGCAATTACATTACAATCACATTATACCTAATGTTCATTATTCTACACATTCCTAACCAAATCCTTGTGAAGGAGTTATAAAGCTTCCCTAGTTGTTTCCCCTTGTTCCAACACACCAAACCTCTAACCAAATCTATCTAAATAATACTCCCTCTCTCTCAACTCTCCCCAAGCTTCCAAACCTAACCAAAACCATTTATTAGACCTAAGAAATCCTTCTATAATTTCCTAGGAAATTATTGCCCCTATCTACATCGATCACTCAACTAATATCAGTAACACTTCCCTACCAACCTCAGTAGCCTAATCGATATCGATCACACTTTCTCACCGATCTTGGTAGCCTAACTGACATAAACAATTGTGGATTTCCAGTAAACCTTTTAAAACCTACCCAAATGACTTCCCAAATACAAACTACATATACCACCTACACTCTGTTACTCTCTATTGCACTTAGGTTTTAAATAATGATAACATAATCTCTATTTTACTCTCTCTTTGTTAGTTATTACTCTTTTGTTTCTCAAAAGTGGAATGTCATCTCTAAGGAAGTTTGACACTTCTTAGAACAAGTGTGTAGCTTGATAGTCCACTCATATATTTGCTAATAAATATTTTTATTGTAGTGCTTTCTTACTTACAGGTAGTCCTCTCTAGCCAAAGAGGAGTGCTCACAATGTCAAGATACAGTGTGCAAACCAATTTGGGTTCATTATAATCACTTATCCCTATCGTTCTTCTTTGTTTTTCCTTAGACTTGAAATAAATATAATTTAATGAAACAACCTTATTAGAGACAATTAGTATAGGGATCAGAGTGTGCCCCAACAACAAAACACGCTTACTAAAAAAAACATAGAAATAATTAAATAATGTGCTTCCTTATCATGTGAAAAGTGATTCCCATGACTACTCTATGTTGGTGCATGTTGTTATGCACTTGATTGGGTTATTCACCTTGCATTGATTATGATTGCATTTTAGATGATCTGGTGATGATGATTTAAGCTATTGGATGATTTTTAAAGTGATAATTATGAAATTGATTGGGTTATTCGATCAAAAATAAATTCAATCAAAGTTTCATTTTGTGATGACATCGACATTAATGTCAAGTAAATGGTTATTTTATTTTATGGGTAAGGAACTGAGAAACCCTTAATGAGATGATCAAGGGCCCTAATATCCTATACACATTTATTTATTTATTTCATTATATAATATAGAAATTTCTAGATCCTATCTAAGTTGAATGCTAATGAGAATGGTACTAAATATGCAAATCTTAAAAGGCAAATTTTTGAAGCTACATAAGTTCATGAGTACTGACACACTCACTAATAATACATGGAGATCATCAAAATGAAATTGAACAAAATTTTAGATTTAAACTTAATTAAAATGTAGAAAATAAGGTTATAGTGAGTGGTATGATAATTTGAATAACACTGTTAATATGATAGTAGATTGTGTATGACATTGGGATTTTTTAGTCCACCATAGCATTGGACATTAAATTTATCTAGGATTATCGATAATAAACTAAAGTGGACATGTTGAATCCATTTACTGTAACATTTCCTTAAAAAAATAATCATGACATTTATTTCACACAATGTAATGGGTGAATAGTTTAACATTTCATAAAGATAAAAGAAAAGAATCATCAAAGCCATTGTGAATTGTATGAGACATAGGACATAATGGAAAAATTAAAAATATTTTCTAACAATTTCAATCATTACAAATGTAGATACAATTATAAATATGCCTTTTGTCTCTCAAAATAATTTGTGGCAATCACAATTGCTAAAATAAAAATGATTTCAAGGGTCACATAAGGGCATAATATAGGCTTTACTTTGAAGGCATTCACCTAGACCCTACATTGGATTCATTCACAATATATTATTAGATGCAAGGATGATTTTTTCATCTACATGGCTAAATAAACATTTCCAATCATTATTTTTTTGTATTTATAGATACAAGGTTCCTAAAATGGGGTGTAGGGATGTATGAAGAAGATTGTGTTGACATAAGTTTGATCTGATTGATATGGTTCAAATTTATTTGTAGACATGTTTTCCAAATATTGAAGCATATTAACAACAAATATATTGAAACCATTTAATTTGAAAAATATTAAAAATAATTACATTAGAAGTAGAAGGTTCACCAAAAGAAGTATACTAAAACCATTCAATTCAAAAAATATTGATGTGGTTTCTAATGGATAAGGAGAATAAAAAATTAGGTGAGGAAAATAATGATAAATCTAAAAATAATAAGCTACAAAGGTTTTAGGATGCATACAGTGTTGATCCATTATTCCAAATTATGACTTTAGGTGTCAGAGTTAATGGATAGCTTAATGACTTTAAGTAAACCTCGATTATGATCCATGCAAGATGATTACACAATAAAAATATTAATGTGTTTTATGATGGATAAGGAGAAATAAAAAAATAATTAGGTGAGGAAAATATTGATGAAATGATAAAGAATAAGCTAGAAGGGCTTTGGGATGCACACAATGTTGATTCATTATTTTGTATTATGATTTTGGGTTTCATCATTGATGGATAGCCTAAAAATTTCATATAAAAATAAATTATAATCCATATAATATGAGTGAAAAACAAGAAATTTTAGGCATGGTGTAACTTACTATAGATGTAGTGTAACATAGTTTGAAAATGGAAGAAAATGTGGAAGTTTTAGAGATTAGACTTGATAAAGAGTTTGAGAAATGATGCAGAAAAAGAGGCCAAACTTTTGATGGCCATAATTTTTTATCCATGGTTATGTTTGAGCCCATCTTTATGCCAAAATTATCGTCTCAAAAATTTCAATGCAACCATAATCCATCCTTCTAATTATGTAACTTTTTTGATAGTTTTTGGAGGCCATATGTGACCATATGAGGGTCTAAAATTGTAGTTTAATTATATTTCTAAGTTTTTTCTAAATTCAAAAGTTGTCTATTTTTGTAATTAGAATTGAAATTTAGTTAAAATTCATCTGATAGATTAATTTTATCATTTAGTTTATTTTTGTACATTTTTAGAACTACACGCACTTGCATGCAAAACTTACAAAAAATAGTAGCTACTAAAAGTAACAAGTCAAGTTTTATTTACTTATAGAGTTTCAAATTTTGCACATCAACTCCAATTCTAAGTTGAGACTTATTTATGTGTAGAAACTAAAAAACTACATAGTTCTAGTCATTATCAAACACCCCTTGGCCCCTTGACCCCTCTTGGGTTAGAATTAATTACTAAAGCCCTTAAACATACCCATTTACATACTTTTGGATAAATTAATTATGTTAATTAATTAAATAAGTCCTATTTACACATCACCTACCCAAACCAATGGATAGTTGATTGACACCTACCCTAGAGACCATTTCTATCCTAGCATTTAATGCCCTAACTTCCTAGACTTATTCCTCACGTATCCCAATAAGCCCTTTATTAACCTCATACCACTTACCAATGTCTTAATCACCAAACATAAGATAAAATGGCTAATTTTAATTATTTTAACCACTTCTCTCTTAACCATCATTGATCACCCCTCGATTGGTGCTAGTTGACTAGGACCAATGATGATTACTTAATGTAACCCAAAAGCCTTACCTCAAGAGGTTAAATTATCTTTGCATGATAAACTCAAACTCTCAAGTGAATTAGAGATCCTAGGCAAACTAGGAACCAAACTAGAGAAATTAGGTGCTTCATTAACTCACCACAAAGAGCCTAAGTACCATTACTCTACCTGCATTACTCTATGATCTCGACATATCTTACACTCAACCTTAGCATTCTTCTAGATCATAAAAATTAAAACTAACTATCTACACTTTTTACCAAGTTTAGTAGTTAGTTTGAGTTGTTTCATTACTTGCACCCATTTCATTTACAAGTACTACATTTCTTATGTTGGAGTTATACAACTCCAAGAACTTCACCTTCTATCCCAAACCACCCATAGAGCATTCCCAATCACCTGACCACCCAATTTATGAGTTAAGTACCTCTTATAACCTATTTTTCTCTCACAACCAACATCCAACCTAGAAACCACCTTTAGAGCCCTTTTGTAACTCACCCCAGCATCCTTTCTGACCAAACAAGGACTTATAAGAACTATCACCATTCATTTCTAACTAGCAAAGCTAATTCTTCAATCAGTAATGGTTTTCTTAACTGCTACCGATTGTACAGTGACCATCAATGTTCACTATGTGTTTTATTTTCTCAAAAAAACAATCATTTTTCACCTATTATACCTTGACCAATTTTTTATTTTTAAATTTCTATTGTATCATAGAGGTATGAGTTATTTTTTGAAACAAGTTTGAACTCTTTAGTTTTAGTTTTCAATAAGTTATTTATATTTTAGTTAAAATCACTTGTTTCCCTTCAAGCATCTCTTGAATCAAATTTTAGTACTTTCTATTATTTCATGCAAGCACCTATTTTCTTTTATCAGAACCTAATTGTCTTAAAAGTGTGGATTGATAGCCTCCAAGGAAGTCTAGTGCTTCTTGGATCTAGATCATGCTAGGGAATTCGCCTATCCACCTTACTAATCAACCATTTTCTAGTGTCTTTCTTATTTTTAGGTCATCCTCCCCATATAAAGAGGAGTATTTATAATCAACTAGATCATGCACACAAAATGAAACTAGGTTCTTCTACTACACCCCTCTTTAAAATTTCTTATTGTCTTCTAAAAATAAAAATAAGAAAAAAAATAGTGAAACATTATGGCATGCCTAGTGGAACCCTTGATCTTTTCTTTGGCTTGTAATTGTTTAGGATATTTAGTTGCATTATTGGAATTTTTGACTTTTGCAAATTTCATTTCTAAAAATGAAACATTCCTTATTTCATTTATTATTTCCAAAAGTGAGTTTTAGTTCTTTTCATTCTTAGAAAAGGTTAAAAATCTTCATTTTTTCCTTCATCTTCTAAAAATTAAAAAACACTCATCTTAGGATTATGAATTGCATCGTCATATCACATTTAGTTTCATCTAATTGTTATTGTACTCATCTGAAAAGAAATCAAAATTTTCCTTGGGTCTAAAAATAACTTGCATTCATTTCTTGTTTTCTTGTTTAGTTCACAAGTTTAATTTAAATGGTGAAATCAATCATAGCAAGTCACTTCTTATCACACACACAATACCAAACCACACATTCAATCAAACATCAAACACTAACATAAGGCCCAACTAGGATTTCATCACCTATTGGTAAACCTTTCCCTTGTCTGTACCACTTGGACTTCACTACCAAGGGGAGAAATCAAAACTTAGTTCACTGGCTAAGTATAATCTCTAGCAATTTAGTATATTTTGGCTAATCACCTGATACCCTTATCACTATGGTTTATGAAGTGATGGCGTAGGCTCCAATATCGAGCCATGCACCAAATTCTAACACATATTTTTAAGGGAATTTAAAAACCTAAAACCATATTTAAACATTTTTTGGTACCCTCTCTACAAGCCCAAGTTGATTCTTATAACTTCTTAAAAATTGAGACATAAGCCCATAGAGAGATAAAAATTATTCTAGGACTTAAGGATACTCTTAGTATATGCTTATTTGACTTGAATCTCTTATCTTGATTTCTTCTCTTTTGAGTGTGTGAGATCATTTTTACCCTTCTTTCCTCTTTCTTTACATGGTTTTGACAAGATAACAACTTAGAAACCAAGCAAACCAAGATCCACCTCTCAACCACCCATCTTATTCTTCTTCCTCATCCATAGAGTACATCTTAGTTATAGAAAGTTCCCCCCATCACTCTAGAATTCCTAATATACCTTGGATAATTACCCAATGAGATACAAATTTCACCACTTTTCTTGATAACAACCACATAGCTCTCCAAAACTACCTTACCACCATGTCCCACCACACCCCTACTTCAGTTCCTTCCATTGAGCTAACCGATGGCATGCCACCTTACCTTATGGGTAACACCTCTATTTACACCATATCAACCCAACCTTTAGTCACCCAAACCTCTTATTCCACTAACAACCCTTCCAACACCACCATCCAAAACCAATCTATTCAACCAATCAACACCCAAATACCTTCTACCCAAACCAACAACCCTTCCAACGTAGAAGTAACCTAACCTTTGGTGACAAATACTCCACTTACTATTGGATTACCTTCCACTAGTGTTGATACCCTTCCCCTTATCATGTCCAACCCACCAACTTCCACACCTTTCCAAAATTTGATAGTTACCATACCCTCTATGCTCCCACCTATTAGAAATAGGGTAGCTATACACCCTCAACACACCAACCCAACTATATCTCTTCCCCAAAAAGTAACCATTGTACCAAATTTGGGGTATTTCCTAAACACACAAAGGTACATGCCTCCACCTTTTTGTCAGCCTGCCATGACTACTTACTAACATGTGGCATCTTCCCAACCATCCATGACAACTTACCAATATGTGGCATCTTCTTAACCCTCTACTAGCTACCCATTTGTTCCACCTTCACAACCCTAGCATAATATGACTTATAATTATAGGGGTACACAACTATAAACTAAGCTTATCAAGATGTTGATGGGTAAAATTACTAATCTAGAGTCATCTATTTCTAGTGTCCAAAACCTCTTGTCATATGATCAAATTTGTAATGAGCCAATTCACCCATCCATATTAGTTCGACCATACCTTCCTCAATGAGAACTTACAAAATTTTACAAATTTAAAAGAAAATAAGACCACCAATATAATCTTAGAGTGTTTAGGCATTCTTTTTATTTGATTTCTTACAATAACATTCTTCTTCTCAACACTTTCCTCATGTCCTTAAGCGATCCTACATTAGATTGGTATAGTGATATTACCAAGCACTCCCTCTTCTATTTTTCCCAATTGGCCCAAACTTTCTTAGACCATTTATCTATAAATATTTCTAAGAAAGTTTCTATTACTGACCTATACTCCATTAGGCAATTTGAGGGTGAGTCAATTGCTGACTTTGTGGCCCGTTTGATAGGTTTGATTAACCAACTTTCCTTCTCTTTGCACCAACCTAAGTTGATTGAGATTTTATCTCGGACTTATGCCAAGCATATATCTTCAACCTTATAGGTACATTATTTTAGAACCTTTGATGAGGAATTCACCTTGGTACACAAATTATAAATTAATATCTAGTTTTAAATCAAATGAAGCTTCTTCCTCCAAAACTACTAACCATACCAAAACCAACACCAAGGCTAAGGGAACCAAATATGTCGTTATTATTATAATGGATCCTCTACCAATTTTTAACCAACCTAATTATTCTAATTCTTCCAACCAGAATTCCAAAACCCAAAATTGTTATGTCCAAAAATAGTATACTCTGCTAGGGGAGTCATACACTTCAGTTTTGGAAAAGTTGTTGGAAGCATCTATCATAAAACTTCATCCTATAAAACCCCCATAACAATTTGATTCCTCTCATCCTATACCTAGTTAGTATAAGGAAAATGAATTGCGTTCCTTTCACCATGTCATTGGACATGATGTTAGTAAATGCAAGACATTCAAAAACAATGTCCAAGATTTGATTGATAAAGGTGAACTTGTGGTGGACAATCCAAATGCACCTCCAAATCAATCACTTGACATTTTTATAAATACATTCCCCAACCATTCACCTTCCATGAAAAATGAACATAGTAATTTGGAATGCTCCCATAAGCATGAGGTTTACACTATTAATCTAGTTCTTAGTGAGATAATTGTTAATGAAGCCATGTCCCAAACAACCACCTCTTCCTCTCCAGTTATTGAGGTAGTGGGGTCACCTAACCATTCCTTTGGTAAATGAAACAAAATAAGTGACTATCATCCCTTATCCAATTATTGAGGTAGTGGAATCATCAACCTCTCCTTTGGAAGGCATAACAAAGGAGGAAACTGTTACCCCCATCCCTTTTTCTTCCATAATTGAGCTATCCACCCTTTCATTGGAAAGTGTTCCTAAAGAAATGATTACTTCACCTAGCCCTTTTATGGAAGATTAATCCATCAAGCCATTGGAACCTTTGATAGAGGAGAAGGAAGACATGGTCATTCCCCTTTCTCAACCACTTGGCTTAACCTTTGAGTCCAATACCGAAGGAACTAAGTCCATCTATAAGCCATTCTATAGGTGGGTTCAAAACTTGGAGTTTTTATCCCAAGCTAGCCTTGATCATGCCACATTTTGGCACTATCTTGGGATCCATTATCTAACTAAGAAGGAGTCATCAACCTTCACCTTGTCTACATAACCTTCAACTTCCATTTATAAAACTACCATTACCCCAACTAAATCTTCCACCTCCAAAAAGACAAATGAACCATCCAACCAAAATCCATCCAAAGAAATTAAAATACCTTCCACTATCACAATAAATCCCATAAATAACCTAAGTTTTCTCTCCCCACCCAAAATATTACCCATCCTCTATTGAAGTTGGATTTGACACTATGAAACCCACCTAAGAAACCACAAGTCAAACCCACCAAGAAAGTGGAGCCATCTCAAATCGTAAAATCCAAAAACTTGCCTCCCATTTCCACTTTGTCTTCCATTTTAGGATGAAATCCTTCTTCCATCCTGGTAAATCACCCCTCTACCTTGATTAAGAGGCCAAACCACCCAAAGAAATCACAAAACCAACCTCCACTCCTAGCTATACCTCCACCTATTTTCACCAAACCATTTATAACCAAACCTTGTACCTCTAAACCATCTACCTCAAATCCATTAACTTCCAAACCATCTACCCCAAAACCACCCACTGAGAACATTCCATCAACCAAATATCCTATTTTTAAGATTACCTCTAAGAAGGCTTCCAACTCAACTATCAAAGCTAAAACCATCACTCCTTTGACACCTTTGCTAGAGTCATATTATACCATATTGAAAATGTTGTTTCAAGCTTCTTACTTGGGCTTGACTCCTATAAAATGGTTTGATCCCCTTAATCCTAAGCCATCTTGGTTAAATGGAAATCTAATTTTCTCATACCGTAGGATGCTTGGGCATGATACATAGAGCTATAAATCTCTTTAAGTCATAGTCTACAAACTCTGTGATGAGGATGACTTATTGACAGAATAACCTCCCATGAGTCCACCACCAAGCCAAGATTAAAAATCAACTACCCAACACCTACCTACCCCCAAACTCTCATCTAAGAGTGAGGAGGAACCAAAGTAGTCTACTAGCCCAACTTCCCTCCAAATCCATACCATTCATGTGGTCACCCAATCAAAATCCAAAAAAAAGGATAAAGGGAAAACAAAGGTGTCTATCCCATGAACATACCCTTCTTCCACAACCAAAACACCCAACCAATCCCAAAAACCTTCACTCAAGCCCATGATTTCTATCATGGGTGCACCCCAATCCAACCCCTCTGAATCAATCCAAAGGGTAGTTCTAAAGTAACCTCACCCCACCACTATCAAGCCATGATGGAGGCCTCACAATCCATAGAGGTTAAACCTAAATATACACAACCTCTAATAGCCTTCATCAAATCCCTTTAGCTTTCCACCATCGTTACCTTCAATGTTTTAGAAATACCCCCAATTCATCTAGATGATATGGATCCTCTCCTTTTCATTACTGCCTACATCAACCTAACCCATATCAAGAGGGTTATGATTAATGGGGGAGTTAACATAAACATCATTTTGTCCCACATATATGACCAACTAAAAATACTAGAGAATATCATGTTGGAAAATACAACTGTAGTCCAATCTTTCAATGATGCCATATAAATAACCTTAGGGATGGTCATCCTTCATATTCATTTGTAAACTCTCACTCTTCTTGAGCTCTTCTATGTGGTAGAAGGTGATTTCTAAGATAAAATTTTTCTTGGACACCCTTGGATTTTTTCCATGGGTTGTGTGCCATCTAATTTACATCAGTGTATCAAGTTTGAGTACAAAGGTCAAGTCCACACAATACCAGTTGAACCTAGTACTTTCAAGTCATGCAATATGACTTATTAACCTAATGATGTTCCCCTCCTTCCATAAACCAAGCTTCCACCAAATCATCCATACATTCCACTTGAATTCCCATGAGGGAGCCCTTCAAATCAACATTATAATGTCTCTCACTTGGGGAGTATCACTTTTTGACCTTAGACACCTTCCCTACTCCCCAAGAGTATGGAAATATTGAAAAATAACCTAGCTATGATTATAATATTTGAACCATTATTCCATTTAAGCCTCATAATTTCCAAGCTAATCTTGTTTATGGGGGACTTGACCAACTACTTTCTACCTCTACTACCTCCTCTTCTCTTAAACCATTCACTTATGATTTATCCTACTTAGATAAACTAGAGTTTGCCAAGACATACCTCCATAGGTGTGATTGGAAGGGACTCGGTCTTGGAAGTTATGAGCATGGAAGACATGATTTTATTCCATGAAAAACCCAAAAACCTTATGAATTATTTGGTCTCAAATTCATTCCACCAAAAGAGCCAACCAACCTGCCTCCCATCACCAACATTGAGGAAGATATCTCATCCTTACCAACCCCATCTCCTTTTAAATCTAAGCATCTTGATACCATTCCCTCTAATTTTTTTTGGATCAATATGATTAGCTTGGGACCCTTGAATTATCCAAAAAATGGGGAGACCATGACCATTCCTCTTATCTATCTTGGGAAGGTAGAAGATGATTCTCCTACTATTAATATTGTTTAGTGTCAAGATGATGATTCACTTCTCATCTATTTTTGTGCTAAATATTATTTCATTCATAAATACCTACCTCTTAAGACTTCAACTATGTTGAATGAATCCATGATGGATGTCAAATTAGGCACTCAGGATAGCCCCCACATAGTCTAAATAGGCCAGTCCCTAGATTCCTTAGAGTGTTAAGATTTCTCTTCCTTTTTGCAAGACTATAACATATCATTTTCTTGGTCTTATAAAGATATAAGAGGAATCGATCCATACACCATCATCCATAACATTTTTACCACCCTTTATACCAAGATTTTTAGGTAAAATATTCATAAGATGCACCATTGTATAGCCCTTCTTATCAAAGAAGATCTCCAACACCTCTTATCCATCAATTTCATCCAACCCATTGACTATCCCCAATGGGTCTCAAATATTTTTCCTATCACTAAATCAACATGGGGACTTCATATTTGCATTGAATTTCACAATTTGAACCTTGCTTACCCAAAGGATAACTTTCCTTTGCCAATAATTGACCAACTTGCTAATCTTACAATAGACCATGAGATGCTATCTCTTATGGATAGATTTTGAAGTTATAATTAGATATTGATTGTCATTGAAGATCAACATAAAACTACCTTTATCACCCCATGGGGGACCTTCTACTATAGGGTCATGCCTTTTGGTTTGAATAATGATGGTGTAACCTATCAGCATGTCATGACCTATATCTTTCATGACTTTATTCATAAAAATATAGAGGATTATGTAGATGACCTCCTTGGAAAGTCTAAATGTCATAAAGATCATTTGGATATTATGAAGGTTATCTTCAATTGCCTTATCCATTTTCATGTCCACCTTAACCCCAAAATGTGCATCTTTGGGGTCTTGTTGAGAAAGCTACTTGGCTTCATTATCTCTCTCCATAGAGTTGAAGTCATTCCCACTAAGGTTAAGGAATTCCTCAACATGCCTCCTTCAACTAAACTCAAACAACTCTATAGTTTACAAGGGAAGCTTTAATCCATTCATCATTTCATATCTCAACTATTTAATAGATGCCAACCTTTCCATAACCTTCTTGAGAAGGATATCTCCTTTAAGTGGAATAAATAATATCAAAAGGACTTTTACTCACTTAAAGAGTATATTATTTCTCCACTTATCCTTGTTCCTCTGAAAGATGACCAACCTTTCTACCTTTACATTTCTGCCATTCCTTAGGGGCCATGATTGCACATCGTGATGAAAATAATAAAGAGTAGGAAATTTACTATAAGTCAAACAATTATAAATTATGAAACTTGGTATACCCATATCAAGAAACTGTACCTCACCTTGGTCTTTATGGCTTCCAAACTCTACCATTACCTTCTTAACCATAAAACCTTCATCATACCTAACATTGACCCACTCAAGTGGATGTATTCTAAGCCATATCAAAATCAACATATGGCTAAATGGATCATGATTTTAACTAGTTTAGATCTTGAGTTCTTCCATCAAAAGTCAATTAAAGGTCAAGCCATTTATGACCAATTGGACAAAGCACTTTTAGTATACAACCAACATTCTCCTCTTGAGTTTCTTGATGAGTCTATCATAACTCTATCTCAAGAGGATTCCACTTATCAAATTACCATGTTATTTTATGGATCAAAGTTTAAACATGGTGGGGGAGATGGTATAATCCTTATTCCCCTTGATGCTGAGTCACTTCCCTTATACTTTAATCTTGATTTTGATTTTACCAATAATATGGTTGAGTATGAAGCCCTAACAATAGGTCTTCAAAATGATTTAGCTTTAGAAGTTAAAACAATCAATATTTTTGGTGACTCTCAACTTGTGTTCAATAAAATCAATAACTCTTACCAATGTAAAAATGGCATCTTACAATAGTACGAAAAATTAATGGATGTACTCTTCACATCATTTGATCATTACCTTATCCAATCCACTCTGAGATCTATGAACAAGTTCATTGATACAATGTCTTATCTCACTTTCCAAATCCCATTTTCACCTTATAATTCTAATCTATTTATCACTATTCATCACCTAACCTAACCCTCTTATACCAAATCGGATCTTCCTTCCATCTCCAGTGTGGAGGAGGCCTAATCTAATATTTATCATAGGCAAATATTTGAGTATCTAAACCTAGCTAGTGTTCATTCCAATCTCTCTAAAAATGGTCAAAAAGCATTTATATAGAGTACCTCTTGTTACACCATACTAGGAATAATGTTTTAATAAACATGACTTTTACGGTCTCTTCTTTCGATGCCTACATAGCCATGAAATTTCTCATGATATCAAGGAAATTCATGATGAGATTTTTGGGGGACACTTTAGTGGACTAGCTATCATTAAATGTATCCTTCACCTTGGCTATTATTGGCCTACCCTTAACCAATAGTGTTGTGATTACATAAAAAAGTGTGTTAAGTGTCAGCAACATGTTAATTTGCATCATGCACCTAGTCATGGTCTTTAGGTCTCTAAATATTTTTGGTCCTTCTAGTCATGGGGATTAGATCTCATTGGTAAAATTAACCCTCATTATTCATAGTGGCATCATTTTATCATCACTAAGACTTAATATTTCACCAAATGGGTGGAGGCTATTCCCCTTATTTCAACCAAAGCTGATATGATTATTGACTTTATTAACCATAAAATTATCTACTATTTTGGTGTTCCTCACAAAATTATCACTAATAACGAAAAGTCATTTAAAAATTAAAAAAAATTACAAGGCATTTTTGATGCATTTAGTATTAAGTTAATATTCTCATCACCTTATCGTCCATAAGCTAATGGATAGGCTAAAGCTTCTAATAAGACCCTTAACAAAATGTTAACTAAAATGGTTAATACATCTGGTCGGGATTGAAATTTACACATTCCCTTTGCCCTATGGGCATATCGTACTAGCAATCAAACCCTTATGGGTGATACCCCTTTCTCTCTTGTATTTGGAGTAGAAGTTGTTTTGCCTCTCAAAGTCCAAATTCCCTCTCTTTTAATATCCCTATAAAATATCATTTATGAGGGTGATTAGCATCAAGAACATTTAACCCAAATTGAGATACTTAATAAGCATCATTTGACCATGCTTAACCGTATTTGTGCCTATCAATAATGAATCAAACACACTTATAACAAATACCTAAAATAATGAGAATTCAATATTAGATACCTCATCTTGAAGGAAAATCAACATGTAACCAATGTATAAAAAATCAAGTAGGGCAAGTTTGATTTCAATTGGCTTAGACCTTATATCATAATGCTTAAGTATGGGTTGGGAGCTTACTCGTTATCATCTCTTGAAGGTAAATCAAAACCTAAGACCTTCAATGCTTTGCATTTATGTACTTTCTTTTATTAAATAAGCTTGAACTCACTTTCTATCTAACTAAAGCTTATCCCTTATTTTATGAGATTTTCACTTTCATTCCCTCACTTTGAGGACAACTGATTATTGTATAGAATCATATGATTATCCATCATAGCATTAACCTTAAATTTGGGTACCATGACTCTACCCATGCCATGATTCTCATGGATAAATTTCATGCCTAATATGATGGAATCCCATGATCGTTGTCTCTCAAAGCATCCTCTCACGTACTATTTAACCTTCTTGTGTTACAGTTTTTCCTTCATAAAGGTAATCCCTAAGCCTATATAAACATGTCTATGTCTAGAAAAAATATTCCATCTTATAGCAGATCTCTAGCATTATATACTGGTCCCTTGAAGGATAGCTTCCAAAAAAATTCAAATTTGATTAATATAAGGTAGACTACTCCCTTGAAGGACAACTATCCATGTCTAAAACAAATCACAAAAATTAGACCACTCCCTTGAAGGATGGTTAAGTCCAAAATTTGTAAAATCAAGCAATTTATTGGAAGCTTCTCACATTGATCAGTTTCCCCAACATCTTAAATCAACAACAAAACATCAAAAGACCCATTGTTAAAAATACAAAAAAGAAAAAAAATGTTTGAGGAAGCCGCAATCGACTTTCATATGTAGAGACTTCTTGCATTGATCAATGTACACCATATAAGACATAGAATTATTTATACTAGATCTTCAGCAACCTATAGAAGAGGCAAGATAACCCCACAATAAGGTTTCCTTATTATCCACCTCCCCTTTTACCCTCAATAAAGCAATGGATCTTGAGCTTACTTGACACCATGTGATCAAGAATTTCTTAACAAACTAACAAATTATAATGCAAAGCATATGAAGGGCTTATGTTCATAAGACTATCTAAATTCCTATATTATTACTCACCAATGAAGAACATCATGTCTCCTTCTTTCTCATACCTAATTATTGATATATTCATTAGGACATTTGTCTTTCGATTATTTTGACTTTCTTCTTTTTTCTTAAATATAGTTTTCGTAATCTATATGTTAAGATTAGTTGTTAAAATCTTTCAAATCAACCCTCATCCAAACAAATGAAATTCATTAAATACATCTCAAAAATATTATGTGTTTTATTTTGTGATTTCCATTGACCCTTTCACATCATTATCTATTTAAGTGTTTTTAAATATAAAAACATTTTTAATAAAAGTCACCATCTCATATATTAAAATATCACCACGTCAAATTATCTAAACAATGTCACAATTGATTCTATCACATTTATTTAATTATAACCATTTAATCATTTATTTCATAAATAAATGATTCATCCAAATATGTTATCCATCACATATCTATCTAGATAAGGGATCACATAGATTCATTAATTTAAACATCCATATTTACCAAACATTCAAATAAGCACACACCTATTAAATAGGGAAAATTATAAACATTCATAACAATAAATCACCACATTTCATAAAATCATATAAACATCCTAAACATCATAAATAACATCATCACATGAGGATAAATTAATCTTCACATTATTAATAACCATAACCATAAGCAAGATACATCATGATCAAAAAATCATCTCATAATAAAATGCCATATATATACATGTCCATGTATCTCAAAATATATATACCTCTCTATGAATCAACTAAAAGGCTAGTATCATAATCATATAAATGCAATAAAGAGTCTAATATGGTCTATGGTATAGGGGCAATACTGCCCCTTGAGCTCATCTATCTCTTGAACCCATTTATGCACCTACCGATGCTACCCTCTAACCAGGTGTATCACTATTAATCTTCCCTCCTACAAGTTTCTCTACCATATACTTAGCATATCAGTGCTCATATATAAGCTCAATGAATACCAGTGCCTCATAATATCTAAACTCCTCCATTATGGCCACATATCTAGACATGAAGATAGTATGTGATGGTCCTATCAGTGCTCACCTTCTTCCCTATCTTAGGGAATGTCTCTATGATGATATCAAGGCCACCTATCCTTATACTTGATCCCTATCCTAGGTCACCAACACTAGCTGAGATTGTGCATGGTGTAGCTTCTATGTTAAAATAGCTACTTATCTTCTAACTTGGTGTCTCTCCTGAGTAAGAATTGTAACCTATCCCTAGAGAGTGTCTCTCTCCTAATTCCTCGTTTCTAGCTACCCCTATGTAGTGTCTCTCTCTAAGGTCATCAAAGCTAGTTCTACCTGTGCTATGGCCAATGTTATTCTACCCTAGTCTCACTCAATGATAAGTGCCTATCTATTTGGGGCATCAAAATCCATCTGATCCACATCCTCCTACATATCTACATTGATAGTCTAATTTTGTCTACCTACACCACCCACCTATCCCTATCCACCATTTCCCCCAAAACCTATAGAGACATAATGTCCTTGGAACCATACAATGTATTCCTATATGATGTCAACATCATCAACACTGGCTATAACTAGTAGCTCCTCATACTCAAACTCCTCCTCAACTGGATATGGTGGAGGTAATTTTACTTATGTATCCTCTCTGATATACCAAATAAATGCCCTTGTGACACCCTGCACCAATCCAACCTATCTCCTCACTAGCATGGTGATATGCTCATATGCCCAAAAATGCAAAAAAAATACCACACTCAACCCATATCATCTATGCACATAATAACCCCAAAATTCTTGATAGATTTACATGAATAGTACTAGGGCCCATATAAACATAATATAGTCCTCCATTGTATCCACTAGAATGGCTAATAATGACTAGGGGAATATACCTCCACTTAAATTAGGGAATGCATAACAATTCATAGCTATTATCATCATGCGTCATCTCTCGACCCTATCCACATGATAAAAATATCCAAAATAAAAACCCCTAGCATGACATCTCACTCATAAAAAATACTCCTCAAGCAGTTGATCCATGTAGGAATATTTCTCCTTACTATGAATGTGCTATATCACCTCACCTTGAATCAACAATCTCAGGATCCTATGAATGCCCTCTAGGAGAATTGTGATCTCTCCTGTAGGCAACACGAAGGTGTTGGTAGTTGGGTGCCATGTCTTGATGAGGGCTACCATCATCACAACATACCTTGACACGTAATGATAGTATCACATAATTCTTAATCCAATTATTATCATGTTCACCTAATCCACTAGAGTCATACCCCTATATACATCCTCCAAAAGTGGCAACACGTGGTCCTGCATCACCAAAAAATCCTTTACTTACAAGGTTAAACAAATGCTTTAGTTTATCCTATGTTTTCTAACCTAGCATAACTATTTATCCTACACTATAGCATTACCTAAACCTTTAGCCTACCCAATTGATACAGCTACATCTAAACACCTACCCCTTCATGTAGGTCTTATAATACTCAGTTAGGCCTACTCACCCTTAATATCACATAGATATTCATCTTAACTCCTTTAAAAATCCCCTTTAGCCTCAAACTAATCCCCTTAATATAGAATTACATAAATTCTATCCTAATTTTAATTTTTAATCTAACTTATTAAACACTTATTTCCTTTTTTTGCCTTTACCTTAGCATTGGTGATGATCAAGCCTTGGTCATTGATGGTTATTTGTGGAACCATTGTTGGTTAAACATTGACCAACAGTGGTTGGATGTTGAGGATCATTGATATTTACTATCATGATCACCACCAAACCCCTGTCGATTACCAATAGTCAATAATAATCGATGATGGTCACTATGTGGCCGATTGACAATACCCAAACCCTCCCTTTTACAAGATTACCCTCTAAACACCCACACACCCTAATTTTTTCCCTCCCTTATCCTATTACCAACTCTAATGTAATCTTAACACCAATTACATCACCATAAGCTCCAAATTTCCCTCTAAAACCTAAAAGCCCCATTTTTTAATACCACCCACCCATACTACAATAAAGAACCACAAAAAAGTAATGCAAAGCCCCTACCTCATGTCAAGTGCACCTCCATGGTGGATCCCTCTGCACAGTCACTACTTGAACCTTGGCTCATCCACTTACACACTACATCCTCACCAATCAATGTCTACCTAGCCCACCTACCACCTTATCCAGTTAAAATTACACTTATCTCCACCCTCAAGTTAACTCAATCACACAAATCATGAAAACACTTTTTCAATCCATCATTTTCACTCATATAATAGACATAATGCCTTCACTCTAGTAAAAAATGCTAAAAATGAAAATGCTTTAACCTTTTAAGGTCATCAATCCCATTTTTAGGGTTTACCTATGATCAATGTTGGTCTCTAATTGACCATCATTGGTCAACCTTGACCATCACCAATCAAACCCAATTAGGTTTTTAATCCCCTCCCTCTCATTATTAACCCAAGGGACCCCTTGTCATAACATGGTCCACCCTATCAATTATAAAATTGGTATCTTAGACCACTTGTTTACCTCCTTTTGAAAAAATTACACTTGAACACATTTATCATTCTTCACATCCTCATTTTACCATGATCTACAACATTATATATGCCCACAACATTTAGTGTGTAAATTTTTCATCTACCTCAGAATGCACCAACTTATGCTTTTGGCACCTATGCCCAATTTTTTTTATTAGGATCACCTAACTTTTATCCCCTAATAACATGACACATTTTTATGGAGACTTGTGTTTATAAGTGAACCCATATCTTCTATGCGCAATGCAGTGGCCTAGTTCACTTGGTACTTGTCTTCCTCAATATAACCCTATTTACCAATTCATACCATCTTATACATTTTGCCACCCATATAAACTTGTCAAACCCACACCTAAATTCATTTTGACCTCAATCACATCTCAGTTTGAGGGGGAACACCTCCTTTCATACATGGGGCATTCAACTTGCCACTACACTTGTTGTTTTTGTTTTACAGCTTGAAGATGCAAACTATACAACAAAAAAGGGGTAAAATATATGCACTAGAAAACCACATGGTTCTATTCATTTCCAAATACCCCTTGGCCCTCCTTGCATTATAAATAATTACTAAAACCATTAAACATACCGATTTACCCCCTTTTGGCTAGATTAATTAAGTTATTTAATTAAATAAGACCTATTTACACCTCGCATACTCAAATTGATGGCTAGTCGATCAACACCTAGCCTAGAGACCATTTTTACCCTAGTATCTAATGCCTTAACTTATTATACTTGTTCTTCATGCATCCCAATAAGACCTTTATTAACCTTGGAATTCTTACCAACGTCTGAACGACCAAACATAAGTACAAATGGCCAATTTTAGCCATTTTGATCACTTCTCCCTTAACCATCACTGGTCACCCCTCGACTGGCACCAGTTGACTAAGACCAAAAATAGTTACTTAATGTAACTTAGAATCCTTGCCTCAAGAGATTAAATTATATTTTCATGAGAAACTTAAACTCTTAGACAAATTAAAGCTCCTAGGTGAACCATGAACTAGACCAGAGACATCAGGTGCCTCAAAAACTCACCATAAAGAACCTAAGTATTGTTACTCTTCCCACATGACTCTAGGATCCCCACATAACTTGCACTCAATCTCAACACTCTTTCAAACCAAGAAACTTAGAGCTAAGCATCTACACTTTTTATCAAGTTGAGTAGTTAAATTTATTTATTTCATTGCTTGTACCCATTTCATTCCCAGTACTACATTCTTTATGTTAGAGTTATGTAACTCCAAGCACTTCACCTTCTATCTCAAACCACCCACAGACTATTCCTAATCACCTAACCACCCAACCTCTGAGTTAGGTACCTTTGATAACCTATTTTCCTCTCATGATGAACATCCAACCCAAAAATCACCTTTAAAGCCCTTTTACAACTCACCCTAGCATCCTTTCTGACTAAACCAAAACTTACAAGAACTGTCACTGATAATTTCTGACCAACAATGGTCATTATTCAACTGATGATGATTTCCTTAACCACCACCGATTGCACAATGACTGTCAATGGTCACTATGCATTTTTTTTTCTTAAAAAAAAGCATTTTTCACCTGTTAGCCCTTACCCAATTTATTATTTTTAAATATATGTTACATCATAGAGGTTTAAGTTATTTTCTAAAACACATTTGAATTCTTTATCTTTAGTTTTCAATAAGTTATTGATATTTTAGTTAAAATCACTTGTTTTCCTTCAAGCATCTCTTGCATCAAATTTCAATACTTTCTGATGTTTCATTCAAGCACCTATTTTATTTTATAAGAACTTAATTATCTTAAAAGTGTAGATTGAGAGCCTCTAAATAAGTCTAGTGCTTCTTGAACCTATCTCACACTAGGTAGTCCACCTATCCACCTTACTAATCAACCATTTTCTAGTGTCTTTCTTATTGCAGGTCATCCTCCCTAGACAAAGGAGTATCTACAATCGATTGGATCATGCATGCACAATGAAAGTATGTTATTCTACCACACCCCCATTTAAAGTTTATTATTATCCTCTAAAAATAAAAATAAGTGAAAAAATAGTGAAACATTATGCATGGTTTGTAATTATTTGAATTCATTCAATACAAATCAATACTTGTTATTATTTAAAATATTGGCCTATTAGATTTTTTATTTGTTTTGATGGTATTTAATGTTTAAAAAACATCCAAAAAATGGAAGGGCATATTATTAATGCATTGTACTTTTTGATACGGTCATTCTGATGTAAAGATGGGCTCAAATGAAGCTACTGATCAAAATTTATGGCCTTCATAAGTTTGGCCACTTTTTATGCATCATTATCCTCTGGTTGAAAACAACTCAACTCTTATGATTTGATCTGGTTGTACTATTTCCATTTGTTCTTATCAATCTTATTTAGCTCCCATTCTATAATTCAAGTTTTGTCTTCCTATTGTAATTCTTCTCACTGTACCAGATATCTGTCATAACTTCCTTGTCTCATGTTTACTGTCTTCTTATCTAAAACATGTACTATTTTTTATTTCTTCCTCTTTGGCACCTCTTGTTAAAAATCTACTTATTTACCTTCACCAGCTTCTCCATGGAAATAATATAAGTATGAAACATTAAATACTGGAGAGACATCAAAATTTTATATTAAAATCACCCCATAAGCATTATCATTGATTTTCTTCATAATTCTATATGATCTAATTTTCTTGTACTTCAACTTGCTATACATGTCTTCATAAATATCTCTTTCCTCAAGTAAACCATCAGTAAATCTCCTTCTTCAAATATTTTTGAACCTCTTCTAACATTTTCTTCTACTTTATACTTCTCATTACTTTCTTGTAATTTTATTCTTACTTCTTGTAAATGTTGTATATGTTTTACAAATGCTTCTACATCATCACTAACTTGTTCTATAATTGGTAAATTTTAAAAAATTAAAATACTCAAAATATTTATGCTATAAATAATATGAAATGCTAACTTACATGTTGATATATTCATTAAACTATGATATGTAAACTCAGCTTGTGATAAATCCAAGTCTCATTGCTTGGGTTTCTCTCTGACTATACAAATCAATAAATTTCCAAAGCTCCTAGTTACAACTTCTATCTATCCATATTTTTCTTGATGGTATACAATATTTAATTCCATCTTAGTCCCCATCTTCCTCCATAAATTAATTTAAAAATGACTTAGAAATTTTGTGTCCCTATTTGATGTAATGGTTTTTGGAACACCATGTAATCTCATAATATCCTTAAAAAAATAGAACTGTAACTCTAGTAGTATCATTGGTTTTCTTACATGAAATAAATAGAACCATCTTATAAAACCTATCTACAACAATAAAAATTTAATCATTACCTCTTTGTGTGTTTGGTAACCCCAACATGAAATCCATACTCAAATCTATCCATGGTCCTCTTCGAAGTGGTAATGGCATGTACATCCCTATATTTTGTGCATGCCATTTTGCCACCTGATATATCATGTAACTTTAAACATATCTTGTCACATATATCTTCATCTTTGGCCAAAAATACTTCTTCTCCACAAAATCTATTGTATTTATCTTACCAAAGTGTCTAGCCAAACCACCATTATGCAATTATCTTATAATATTGTCTCTTAGAGACCCAATTGGAATACATAATTTTTTCCCTTTGAAGAGGTAACCATCCTACATAATATACTCTTCATAAATATTACTTGTATCACTTGTCAATGGATTCTTGCATTGCTCAACAATCTTGAAAAAATATGGATGAATATCATATACTTCTTTAATAAATTCAAATCCAACTACTTCACTCACCATAATAGTTATCAACCATACTCTCCTATTCAAAGCATCAACTACCTGATTTTGTTTTCTTTATTTATGCTTCGATACAAAAGTATAACCCCGTAAGAAAGATAGCCACTTTGCATGACTACTATTTAAATTCTTTTGAGTGTTCACATACTTCAAAGCCTCATGATTAGTAAATAGGATAAATTCCTTAGGCACTAGGTAATGCCTCCAATGTCTTAATGCTTGTGCAATGGCATAAAATTACATATCATACGTAGAATACTTTGCTCTTAACTCTTTCAATTTATCACTGAAATATGCTATTGGCTTCTCTTCTTGACTCAACACAACACTAATTACCATAAGTGAAGTATCACAATCAACTCCAAATACTTTATTAAAATCCAGTAATACTAAAATAGGATTTTTTTGTAATTTTCTTCTTCAACAACTTAGTGCTCCTTGTTGTTTTCCTTGTCCATGCAAATAATTTTCCTTTCATACAATTTGTTATTGGTGCAATAAGACTACTAAAATTCTTAATAAAATTTATGTGAAATTTTGATAAACCATGGAAAATTATTATCTTTGTGATTCTCTTTAGGATAGGCCAATTAGTAATTATCTTTACTTTTTCTTCGTCTATATTCTTACACCATCTACTAAAACTACAAATCCTAAAAATACCAAACTATTTTGCATAAACTTGCACTTCTTCAAATTTATATAGAGCTTATCTTTTTTTAACAATTCTAATACCATTCTCAAATAATGTAAGTGTTTTTATTTTCTTACTGAATATTAAAATATCATCAAAATAAACCACCACAAACTTACCACTACATTCTTGTACCATTGTGTTCATCACCCTCATAAATGTGCTAGGTGAATTAGATAACTTGAATGACCTCACTATCAGATCATATAGACCATCTCTATTCTTGAATGTTATTTTACATTCATCTCTTTCATGAATTTAAATATGGTAGTCATCACTCCTTAGATCAATCTTAGTAAAATACTTTATTCCTATAAAAACATCCATCATATCATCTAAACAAGGTATAGGAAATCTATACTTGATTGTAATTTTATCAATTGCTTTAATATCCATACACATCCTCCACCCTCCATATTTATTTAGAGTTAGCAATTTTGGTGTTGCACAAGGACTCTAGCTTTCCCTTACTACATCCTTTCTCACCAATTCAATAACCTACTTATTTAATTATGCATGTTCTGTTGGACTCATCCTATAAGCTACTTGATTGGGTAGATCTGATATTAGAATCAAATTAATATGATATTGAATATATCTATTTTATGGTGAACCATCATGTAACTCATCAAGTAAGACACCTGTATATTATTTCAATACTACTTCTACTTCTGCTAGCATGTGTACCACCTTTTTGTCTTATTTATTCACTACTAATGCATATAAGCAACTTGTCATGTTCATGTCTTTGAAAAATTATTTTGTAATCAACATGATTTAAACTTGTCCTTCTTCTTTAAGAGGTAAAATAACTATTTTCATACCACCTCTATGGAAATTATATGTGCTCTTTGCTCCATCATGAACTAATTTTCTATCAAACTACCATGGCCTTCTTAATAACACATGTCATGCATCCATTGGTATAACATCATACCATATTTCATACTTGAAATTTTTACCTATAGAAAACTTGATTAATAACATTTTATATACTTTAACTTTATTCCCTTTCTTAAACCATGAAATATGAATAGGATTAGGATGTTTTTCACACCACAAACCTAGTTTCTCAATCATATCTTTAGAAACCATATTTTCACAACTACCACCTTCTATAATTATTTTACATATCTTACCTCTGAAAGTACACATTATTAGAAATATATTTATTTATAGCCATGCATCACTACCTTATTTATTTTACACATGTTATTTCCTAATAGAAATTATTATTTTTCTC
This sequence comes from Torreya grandis, assembly GCA_037957365.1. Classification (NCBI taxonomy): domain Eukaryota; kingdom Viridiplantae; phylum Streptophyta; class Pinopsida; order Cupressales; family Taxaceae; genus Torreya; species Torreya grandis. The sequence continues at coordinate 1,192,664 of JARHVA010003940.1, read as the reverse complement.
ATCATGACATTTTCTCCATTTTTTGTTGCTACAACATCAATATTTTGATCCTTTATTTTAGCTTCAACTAAATTCACTCTTTGGTGATCCTCTCACCTTCTTTCTTGATCTTGGTAGTGTGGACACTCAAACACTATATGGACTTCTTCTCTACATCTGTAACAAACATAAGATATGCATTGATTTGTAAACCATCCTCTACCACCACCATAGCTTCATCCTCTCTAAAATACTCTTTCTCTTTGTTGGTTTTTAAATCCTTGTCTATTATCTTCTTGTCTTTATGGACCATGTGGTGATTATCCTCTAGTGCTATTAAACCCACCTCTAATTATATTAAATACACATCATCCCCTTATTGGAGGGGATTGTCCTCTTCTTGGCCCAATAGATGTTTTTCTAAAATTCTATCTATTTTGTTTTTCTTCTACCTTCAAAACTAACTGATAAACTTTTTCCATGCAAATTATTCTATGTACGCTTAATTGATATTGAATAAAAAACTTCAGACTATTTACATACCTTGTAACCATTTTCTCTTTTATCTTAGCATGTTCCATGCATATGGAAAGCTTATAAAAATCATATGTACACTCTTATATATTTTGATCCTTCTACCTCAAATTTTAAAATATTCTGTATAGGGTTTATGCATAATCCATAAGATGAAATTTATCCCTCAGCTTCTTCTCCATCTTTATCCATGAGTTGATCTTCTCTTTACCTTTTCTCTTTCTTTTTGCTGGTGAACTTACCAAATCATTGCATGACTTTTAAAAAAATTTATGTAAATTTTACCTTTTTGTCTTCTCTCATAGTCATTCATTCATGAAAACTTCTCCATGTTTTTCATCCAATCTATCAACACATCTAGTTTTAAACTTGCTCCATAATCTGGAATGTCAACCTTGATTCCTTTGTTCCTTCCTTCTAAAGCTCTAACCATAATTTCCTCCATTGATGGTGGATGTTGTTATTTATCCTCTTGAAAAAATTATTCTTCATGGTCTATGTCATCTTCTACATCATCTTCTACTTTCCTTTGTCTTTGTTTCACAACAATCTAGGTTAATTATTCTACTTGCCTCTGTATCTCTTATATAGTACAGTCCATCTTAGTGATTTCTCCTCTTCCTCTCACCATCTCTTACATGCCCAATATTTGAACTTGCTCTAATACCAAATAATGAACAAGAATAATATCAAGATAAATAAAAAATATAATATGCTAATATTCTAAACAATAACTATTATTGATTTGTATTGAATGAATACAAATAGTTACAAACCATGAATAAATAAGCCTCAACTCAGAATTGGAGTTGACATGCAAAATTTGGAACTCTAAAAATAAATAAAAATCAACATACTATTTTTAGCAACTATTTTTTATAGTAAAGTTTCACATGAAAGCATGTGAAGCTCTAAAAATCTTTAAAAATAAATTAAACTCTAAAATTAACCTATCAAGTGAATTTCAACTAATATTCAATTCTAGTTACAAAAATAAATAGTTTCTAAATTTAGAAAAAACCTAAAAAATAAAATTCAACTACAATTTTAGACCCTCATATGGTCATGTATGGCATATGAAAAATATCCCATAATTGGAAGGGTGGATTATGGTTGCATTGAAATTTTTGACAAAGATGTTTTGGCATGAAGATGGGTTCAAATGGAGCTACATATCAAAAGTTATGGCCTCCATAAGTTTGACCTCTTTTTCTACATCAAGAAATTGAAGAAATAATAGAATCAGATCATCCACATGATGGTAAATATTGGGGATATGATTACCATCATCAATAAAGAGTGTCCATATCTATGGGAAAATATAACAATGAATTCAATGGATCCACTGGAAAATTTGAAATCAACCCTCCATAAGTTGTTGTAAGGATATTTGGTAGTTGCATTTGTGCATCCATCATAGGAGAAGCTGAATAAAAAGTTAGATGAAGCCATGAATGAGTGTAAAAAATGGATTAATAATTATAAATATCATTCAAGGAGTTGGAAAAGATAATATACAAAATTTCCCATGTTTTCAAGGAGTTTTGAAATACTTTCAACCACATTAACATGAAATTGTAGAATGAAGAAGATAAAACTAAAGATTTTAATTCTCTAATGATGGAGGAAATATAACTGGAAGAGTGTAAAATGAATATGAATAAACTAAATTTTTATAATGTAGGACTCAAAAAATAACATATTATTCTATATGATAAATTATGAGCATTATTTGGATAAGTGTTGGATGAAGATTGCATCATACACAATGTTGATATGTAGCTCATACATGAAGTAGATAATTTTGATAAAGTATGCACTAAAAAGGGAGAAACCATTTACATAAATGAGAATATTACTCAGGAAATATGCAATAGGACAAAAGGTTAGTTTTTGAAGCAATGATTTCATGGGTCACTTTTGAAGAAAATGTTAGATTAAGCCCTGAAATCCTTTCAAGTATAACAATGAATGAGGCAAGAGTGGTTTTATAAGGGTAATTAAAGAGTGAGTTAAGGAGAATTTTGACCTTGCATTTTGAATACAAAGGAAACTAAATAAGGCTAAGTGGGAAGAGTGTGTGCGAGACACAATATTTCACACTAATTTATCCTGTAGTGGACACTAAAGGAAGATGAACAAGGCACGAGAGATGTGCAGGATGTATGATGCACAAACTACACAATATAAAAAATATAGTAAAGGAGATGATGAAACTTATAACTCATCTAAGAATGAAGGTAGAAGTGTTACATCCTGATTACTCGTTAGGAAAACTTGATTATCTAGGGTAATTATAGTAACAATTTGATTTGGTTATTTTTAACTAAGGTTTGAAATCTATGCTATTATGTGATGGTAGGATTTTGCTTAGGTTGCATGATTACATTTCTGTGAGTTAGGTATAGTATATATATTTACATTACGAACATGTTGATTTATTATTTCAGTTACATTTTATGATGTATGTATATCATGATATTAAGGTCTAACTACCTGCTTGTTGTGAGATTGCTGCAAGAAAAATCATCCCTCAGAGCATGATGGAGTGAGAGCATCATCAGAGAGGGTGATGTAAATGAAGTTGTTAGAGAATGATAGATAAACTAGATATAACCTTGCACACACCATATTAGCTATCACATGATTATATGCATAATAGAATGGTTAGCATAATGTGTTTAGTGTTGCTTACATTTAAAATTGTTTGATCATGGTTAGTTTAGTTTAATGGTTATATTGAACTTGTATTGTGTGTTTGCATTCTTGTCATATCTATAAATATTAATGTTTTGTGGTTTTTATAATTAGATTATATTTGGAATTATTAATTAATGAAATTATCATTAGGTCCTTATGACAATGATGTGCTAATTTAATTATCAAAATTATTGATTATTCTAATCAGTATAAAATATAAGAATTTCTAATTAAGAGGAAAAAAGAAAAGAAATTCTTAAAATAAGCAAAAGGGAAGGAAAAAAATAATTATAAATTAAGAGACATAGAAGGTTTAAAATTAGGAAAAACAAAAAAATAAATATATTAATAAAAAAATTAAAAAATAAAGAAAAATAAAAAATAAAAGAGAAAAATATTAAAAACAAAAACTACGCCCCTTTTCATGAGGATAATAAGAAATAATTTAGGAAAAAGGATAAAAGGTGAAAAATATAGAGAAGAGGCATTTTGGGAAGGAGATATAAGAAAGAGAAACTGGGTAGAAGGAAATTGGGAAGCTCTGAAAAAATTGCTTTCGTACATAAAAATCAGGCAGGCAATGCCTTAAAATTGTATTATGATATTATTGAAAATTGAACATATGTATTTAGAAAACTATATAAACATGTATATCTATTTAAAAAGAAATGGAAACCATATATATGCATATGGGTCAATGCAAGTTTAAAACTAAACTAATTTCATAGGAAAGCTACAATGACTTGATCAATAAGAAATTGTAGTAAAAATCAAAATGAAATATATGTGAATAAGATGAATTGGGAGTTAGAATAGATCCTCTTACCCTTGGAATTCTAGATAGAAGGGATCTACACCCAGTACAAAGACCTGAGCCCTTTTGTGTATGTAGAGTATTAATATTCATAAACTAAACTTGTATGATTAAAGATATCTCTTACCCAACCACCCAGATAGGTATGTATAGTATTGTAACAAATACATACTTAGTGAATTACCTAGGTGCAATGATCTACATAAATGTTTACTTATGTTATATATACTTAAAGTTATTATAGTTTGTATATGGTAATTTTTAGTTATACATCCATAAAATACAAATAGTCTATGCATGACATAGAGTTAGGTATGACTGCATAGTTAGAACAGTGAACTCTTGGACTCATGATAAAAAATTTATCATTTCTATTATTTAACTATAATGATATCATGGCATATAAGTATTCTCAGGAAAGGTGAATGATTTCCATAATAACTAATAGACAAAACTTTTATATAAAGCAAACCAAGTTATATATTTTGTAATTACAATTTCTAGGATTATATTTCAATATTTGAAACTACAAAATATGTAATGATCCGTTAAGTAGTGCAGGTCATAGTATTTAAATTACTATTAATAAAAATACAACTGTATATAGAGCTCAACGACTTAATGTAGGACTTTGTTCAGCTTTATTTATTATTTATTTATGCATAGATTGGTTCCTTTTAGTGTAGATAGATAAACAAACATATATCAGTTCTTTTTACCATATAAAGCTAAGCATACATAGATTAGTGCTGCAATTTCTCCTATAGTTCTATATATATATATATATATATATATAGAACTATAGGAGAAATTGCAGCACTAATCTATGTATGCTTAGCTTTATATGGTAAAAAGAACTGATATATGTTTGTTTATCTATCTACACTAAAAGGAACCAATCTATGCATAAATAAATAATAAATAAAGCTGAACAAAGTCCTACATTAAGTCGTTGAGCTCTATATACAGTTGTATTTTTATTAATAGTAATTTAAATACTATGACCTGCACTACTTAACGGATCATTACATATTTTGTAGTTTCAAATATTGAAATATAATCCTAGAAATTGTAATTACAAAATATATAATGATTTTGTATGAATATACATAGATTATTGCTTATAGATGTAAATGTTAGAATTTAGTTGTTTAATCTAGTGTATTATTCATGGATGGCTTACATTCAGATGTGGATGGTTTATATTCTATTATCAAATCATATTTTACCCCTTGGGTAATTGGCATATGTCACTTAGATGCTCACAAGGCAACTTCCTATCTTCTTATAAAATATCCATAAGAGTTTGGATACATGCAATTATAACAAGTTAATAATAGCTAAAAATATTGATATTGTTCATTATTGTATATAAATAGTGAACTACATAAATTTAAGTGTTTATGGAAAGAACCAAAGAATTCACTAAAAATCATCTATATGTTTGGTCAAATTTGGTGGATAGCCCTATGCGGGCATACAAATTGTAATATTAGATTAATAATGTTAATACAATTATTACCTATTAACTAGGTTATAGAATTAGTTTATATCCATTACACCAACTGATATACGTAATCATAAACATACCAATATCATAATATGGATTTTGTAAAACATGGTAAACATATTTAGATCAAACTTAGTCTTTCAATATATTACGATAAGCTTTATGATATGTCTGAGATCACTATCATATGTAACATGTGAAATAAAATATGTAATGTGGGTATATTACTATAGTAAGATACATAATAATGTATTAATGAATAGTATACTTAAAAAGAGTATAGGTATATCTACCTAATTAGGTTATATTTGTAATAGGGGTGTGTGCTTCTGATTATAGTTCCATTGGTGGTGTAAAACTATATAGATACTTGTATAGTAGGACCTTATTTATGCATGCATAAAACCTCCCTGGAAGTATAGAAAATGCTAGAATGGAATATTATATGTTTTGTGTGAACCCGAAACTTTCTTTTTTATATCTAGTTGTTTGAGTAGAAGCTTATGTTTCCATTTATTTATACTACCTTATTATGAATGGTTGTGGTATCTAGTAGTTATGCTTATGAACACTAGGCTATGATAATATGAGTTATCATAAGGTGCATTATATTTGGAAATTACATATAGTAATTAGAAAATTCAATTAGATGTTGTCTTACCCGAGTGATATAAACTATAGTTATCATTCCTATTATTTATGTGTTAAATAATGTTGTGAGATTCTTTCATACGTTTGATGGAATAAATGTATGCATTTAGATTAATCATGTACTTAGTATGTTTATGATGTCTAGTAAGACAAAATATTTATGAATCTATCTGTTATATTATGTAAACCAAATCTTGAATTATCGATACTAGCGAGATGGACTTCACTAGCTTACTAGCATCACAATGCCAAATGAAGGTAATTTGATCAAGTGGTGTATATGGATTTTGACTGATCTTTAGGTAATTAATTATTGAAAACATTGGCCAAAGTAATGTTAAGTGAGACATTGTTATTTCATGAGTATGATATACATGTTTCTGTGATATCTTAAGTAGAATGGGTTTCTGTGATATATCACATGCTTAGTTTTAGAAATCATACAACACATAGATATTAATTTATCTCTATGGATTCCTGTGACATCAATATCTACTCATATATGAAGGGAGGGAGATTCCCTAATGGGATTAGTGTTGGGGATCATTGATTCGTGGTTGGTGTGTAAAAGTGCTTGGATGATGCTCTCCCTACCTATAACAATACTACTTTTGAGATGACAATTGAGATTACCACAGATACTAGAGTCTGGAGAACTTATACGAGAGAGAGAGAGAGAGAGAGAGAGAGAGAGAGAGAGAGAGAGAGAGAGAGGAGAGAGAGAGAGAGAGAGAGAGAGAGAGAGATTGTATTTTATTTATTATTGAAACACTATCATGATGAATTGTAATTGCTTACTTATTGTACATTAACAACAGTGGTTGTGGGCATGTATCAACCATGGCTGGTTAATTTTAATTACTTTATATATTCATATTATGGTGTGTTTCTTATGATGATAATGATCAGTGATGTATGATGTAGTATACTTCATTTACAATTATCACACTTAGAGTATTTTATATGATCTCTGATAAGATTCTCATGGTGTAATCTATTTACAGAATATGTATTTAAATTTAAAAAATTCATGCATTTCTATGTAGATACCAGTGGGGATGTTATATAAAAAGTGGAAATGGTTTGATTCATGCCAGAGAAATAAAAATGAATATTCCACTCCATGAATTGATGGATATGATCTATGATGGAATATTCCTAGATGCATAGCCAGTTGGTATTACAGTTGGTAAAAATGATGAGTTTGAAACAACTATTAGGGTATAAATGTGTATAACAAAATATATAAATAGGGGCATTGGCCTCTCATTTGAAACATTATTAAATATCACATATTTTATATTTTTACTCTAAATATTTAAGAATGCCACACATTTTTCAGGTGAAGGCAAATTGGATAGAAAATTAGAGATTGTAGACCCATGTATCTATGGAGATTGTGTGTACTATGTATCAATACTTTGTAATCTCAAATGTATTATAGAATGTTTGATATGAAGGATATATACATTTGTTTTTTATAATGACATTATTATAATGATTAGTTTATTTGTTTATTAAATATCCTCTTTGTTTTCCTTGACTCTTCCCCGACCCCTTCCTTTTACTTTTCCCCAAAAATTAGTTGGTATACGATATATATTTTTAATCTTTTGCTTGATGCCACTTTTAATCTATCAATTTCTATCTTCTTCTTGTTGTCACTTTGAATGTGTCCTTTACGTTGTCTCTCTCTTTTTGGGTTTCTTCCTCTTTTTTTCAAAATTCTATTTCTTATGCTAGTGAATAAAATGAAAATGAAGTGGTAGGGCATATGGGCCTTCCTAATTTATTTATTTTACTATGTAAACTTTGCATTTTTTTTTTGGGGGTTTGATTCATGATTATTTTTTATATAAGTTACTAAAATTTTATATGTAGTTATAAAAAAAAATTAAAATTTCAAAAAGACTTCAAGTATAATTAACAATAAATATATATTATATTAATTTTATACTAATGTTTTATATTAAAATAATTGACAAAAGGATAAGATATTGAACTTTAAAATATATATTTTTATTTTCATTCATTTTATTTATCTCTTCAATGGTTACATGACCTAGATTTTCATTAAAAACTAATTTTCCCTTTATCTTCCCCTCTATATATCTATAAATTATAATACTCAATTCATTATCTAAATGTTTCCCTATTGGAATGTTCTAATCATCATCTTCTTCATCACCTTCATCTTTTTCAACTACTTCATCTTCATGTCCATCATCTTGAGCATCATCATCTCCAACTTCACTATCTTGATCATCTTCGAGAGCTTGAAAAATATTTGAAGGTCTTGTTTAGTTTCTATCTCACTAGAATCAATTTAATGGTATATATTAACATAATTTTTGCTTCTAAATGAAAATCATCATAATAAATTTATATCATCAACAACATGTCTCAAGCTTGGCTCACAATATAATATAAACTGAGTTATTTTACATCTCAAGATCAGGATATAAGAATACCTATATAAACATAGTTATAATAGAGGTTGTATATAAATAATAAGATTTATCTAAAAATATGTAAATACACAATTTTAATTAATACCTAATCAAAATATTGTGGAAATGCATAAATATATTTCTCTAAACCAAATAAATACTAATATCAATATCTATTTTCAAAACATTCTATTAATTAAAAGGTACCATGTACAATTGTGTATAAAAAATTAAAAACTTTTATAATCAAGATTTATTACCTCTTTTATCTCCCTAACATAGTCTATGTACCCATGGAATAAATTATTGTCACTTGAACTTGCTTGGATGGAATGTTAAAAAGTAATTATAACTCTACAAAAATAATTGAACCTTCTCTTTTAAATGTTTCCCACATGGAAATATTTTCCTTCTGCGCACATTCTAGATTACATAGTCACATATAATATTCCATATCATTTTAGATAGTATCAATATAATCATAGAAAAAGTATACACTTATATAAAAAAAAAGTCTAACCTACCCAATCTTCACATCCTCGTACAATGTCTAATGTTTATTTTTTTACACCTTTTTAATTCTTGACATTAATATTTTCTAAATATGAACACATTTAATAAGTAGTAGGGTGTTATGACCATGTATTATATAGTTTAATTTGTATTTATTTTCATGGACATTTTCGTTCCCAATAAATTATTTAACTCTTGAGGCTAGCTTTCTCTTATTCATATTTTTAAAACAACACAACCATTTCTAAATTAATAAAGAGTATGAATAGATCTATGGCATCTCTCTCATTATGATTTGGTAATTAAGATTGAAAATAATATAATTAATTATTATATATTTATACCAATCATATATGTTGTAATTTTGTTCTTAATATGCATGTACACTAAGCTTCATATGTTTCAATTTTGAAATAACATTTCCTTCCAATCTATATTTTTGGTTGTTCAAATCTTAAATATTTAATATCTTTCAAAATTCTTCTCCAAAATATTTTAACATGTATAAAATAAATTAATGAATAATATGATCTTAGTCCATGGATCTCTCCATACATACTATTTTCTTTATAAATCCCTTTAAAGTATTCATATACCTTTCTAGCCAAAAATACATCAAATGCTTACTATACCTACCATTTAAATATCAATGATGGATAATGGGGAATCTAAATACACCAAAACTATTGCTTTCCTAAAACTTCTCTCCAAATTAACTACAAGAATATAATAGAAACCCATAATCACATTATCTCTCACTTGTGTAAGAATCATATATATAGATAAATGACCAACTCAATAATAATAATATCCATAACTAACTTACCTACACATTTCTTAGTCATTAAATACATAACATTATCTCACATTACAAATACATGTATGTACATACTTAACCTTACCTAACACATATGCATGTATATTTACACTAATACATGAATGATACATTTAACATATCTATGCGACACACTACCTTAAGTACATGGCTCATATCATAAAAAGATACCAATGCAAGGGCATATATAATAATATATTAATATGTCATCATTTAACATAAATAATCTTATGGAATATGAAAACAACACTTGTCTCTTTTCATTTACCTTTATAATTTTTTAGTGATGATTTTATTCATTAAACTTTTATTCTTACTTTCAATAGACATGTTCAACAATGGCTCATTTTATTTTAGGCCTTATAGCTTGGGAATACGTGATTTTACCTTTTCCTTATGTGCCTCCATATAAATTGGAGTCTCATCCTCTCGAATCAACCTGTGCATTAATTTTTAATATTTAAACCCCTCAATTCAATTCCTAAGGGTGAAAATTTGGTCATTATTTCCTCATTTGAATTTATCCCTTCTTTCTTTTGATACTACTTTTAGTTTCCATTTCCAATTTTATAATGTTTTAATCCTTTCTCTCCTCCCTAAATCCAATATCCTAGAACCAATTTTCCTAAGCATAGGAATGGTATATAAGAGAAGGCATTCAAAATCTAGGTCTTGCCTCTAAATTCCCAAGGCATAAGAGAGTATAAATGAGTCAAAAATGGGTTTGGCCAAGTTAATTATGACACATGTTTAGGCATATGTGTAATTATCTATTTAAAATAGATTTAGAGATGTAAATCAATTTATTTGAAATTTTTATTCCTAACCTCTAACACTTATTCATTTTAACATTCAAGGAGGAGTAGCTTGTACATAAGGAGGAGTAGCTTGTACATTCTAACCCACAATGGTTCTTTGTGTAGGTATTCTTAATTATGATTGAAATTTGAAAACCAATATGTCATGAACAATCAATTTTTGAAAAAAAATCAAAGGTCCGTATTCAAATATTTTATCTTTTCATTCACAATCAAAAATGTGATTTGGAAAAAAACCTAAGTTTGGAAAAAAATATTTGGTCTATGGAAAATTTTCTTATTGCCCCTCATCCATTTATTTAGATTTAGAGGGTTCATACTCAACCAAGTCCCAACAAATTTAAAAATAATTATATTTGAGAGTCAAGTTTTATAATTTTGTCCACCATAAAATCAAAGATTTTAAAAATATGAATGTTTTTAGCCATTTGAAAGATTATACCATCCTCCAACACAATCTACTTAATTTTTCTATCTGTTTTCTCTCACCCTATTTCATCTCATCATCCTCATTTGAATTTACTTGATTATCCTTGTATACTTCCTCAAAATCTATCATCTCCAACCCAAAGGTTTTTTTTTCATAATATATTTATGCATAAAGAGAGATATGTGTGATGAATTTGGCTTTCAACATTAGCTCAAATTTCTTGTCCAAAACCCTAACCACTCTTAGGTATTTTAAACTTGATTCTATTTTTATAGCCATGCCTTGGATTCCTTCCTTCATGTGATTTTAAATCTTATTATTAGTCAGTTCTAGAGTTATTTTTTCAATTATTCACCCAACATTCTAATTTATGTCTTACTCATTCCTTGAATTCTACTTCCAACTCATCACAATTACTCTTATTTCCCTATCACCTTCTTCTGAAAGTTTTAGATCGATATAATATTTTTATCTTTCTCCCATAGATCACTGATACATGTTTGGTAACCTAATCATCTATGTGGATCTTCTCACATTCTCCATCATATAAATATAATGTCTTCTTGAGTATCCCTACTCCTCCTTGTGCCTTTACTTGAGAACATTTTCCATCCTCTTCTTACATGTATGCTCTTGATAAAGTTCTTCCAACTCTCTTATAAATAATTTAATTTTATAAAAATCTATTTTTTTATCAATCATTTATTATTAAATCTTTAATATTAGTTTTTAATTCTTGTTCATTTAAAAGATATTCAAGTGTATGTTTAAAGAGTAAGAAACTATTTCCTAAATAATAATGGTTTAAAAAAAAATGTTGTATGTATGTGTGTAAATTCATAATTTTTTTGTTTCTTAGTTTATTTGTAATAGTTAATCAATTTTTTGTTTTTTTAATTTATATAAAACAAATCTAATCTATATACATATACATATAAAAAATCGTACTTATTATTTTATTTTTTTTCTTAATAACGATTAATCAAAGTTTTGTTTTCTTATTTGAATCAGAAAAATCTAACGTATGGGACCACCCTAAGATCACATTAAAGAGACAACGACAGAAAGCTTGGATGACCTTATACATGGTTAATTTATGTATAAAAAGGTTTACAACTAATTACTAATTTCTTAATTGATATTTTCTATATAGTCACATCTGCCTTGTTGGATTTGTGTTCCTAGATTTCAAAACTGGGATGTCAGAAATGCTCATGGATGCATGAAATGCTCCGAAGTGGTGGCTTTTAATATTATGCATCCTTTGTTCCTTTTCAGTATACCCCGAAGCTGGGATTGAGTTCTTTGGAGACCAAAAAATTGACCGTTGGCGTCAGTAGTGATTGGTCTTGGACCGATTTGAATTCTTTGTTGGGCTTGGTGTCCAAGAACTCAAATTCAAACTTTACATGCCTATTGGGGGATGATTTCTATCACATCTTCTTGTTGGACGTAGGCATTTAGATTTCAAAACTTGGATGGTGGAAATGATCTTTTTTGCATGATATGTTTATTATTAGTATTGGTGGCTTTTGATATTGTCCTTTTTCTCTTCTATTTCACGCCACCCTAGGGCCTTTGGTGAGCTAAAGTTTTTTGGGGCCTGCCATGTCTTGATGATTCGAGATTTCACTTTTCACTTGTATCTCAAATCACCATGGAGATCTTTTATCAATTTATGACTTGTTTTGGAGACCTAGGCCCCCCTTGCCAAGGATAAAAATGCTCTCCTTTTTTGCTTCTTGATGATGTTTGCCAAGCTATGAACTTTAGAGGAAAAATAAATCATTTAGTTGTAACTCTGCTGTATGGAGGATATGCGGAAGACCCTGACGGTGGAAGACTTTCTCTCTGATGGACCTTCTGGTGTGCCCTCTAAAAAGACATGACAAAAGAGAGTTCGCCCTTCGAGATTAGCAAGTTCTTTGTACATTGTTGGTTACGAGACCTTAAAACCCCTAGTTTTGGATATCTAAAACCCTCTTGCTCTCCGGTCCCACTTTGGTCTTGGGACCTCTGCTCTTTGGCTCCTTGGCCCTATAGATGCCCTATTAATACTGTTGTACTACAATCTGGTGGTTCCAAGTCCCTTTAAACCCTGGATTTTAGTTTATCAAAAAAAAAAAAACAGAAAAAAAAACAAAACAAAACAAACAAACAATTAAAATGTAAATTTTAATAATTTTATTTGACATTTTTATCAAATAAAAATATATTAAACATGGAAAATAAATTAATTATATTATGGTGAATCTAACAATGATAATTATGATGATGATAACAATGTCAATGACTATGATCATGATGATGTGAAGGAGGAGGGTAATTCAAACTAAAATTTTAAACAATGATTTTTATAGATTTTATAATTAAAAATATTTCATAATTATTAAAACTTCAATTAATGTTGGTGTTTAATAAGTTCAAATTAATTCATAAAACTTACATTATGATAACTATAATAATATTATTATTTGATTTTAACTGTCATTTGATTATTATACACTTTTTTTATTATTGTAATATTTAAATTTAAGTGGTATTTTTTTAATTTATAAAAAAAATTATTTATGAATATTATATTAATAAAAAAACAAAATTAATAAATTTTTGAAAATATCATCATCGTCATCAAACCATTATTATCATTTACAAATAACAACAAAAACTATAATTATATTTGTTATATAATTAATAAATAAAAATCATATATAAATATACTTATAATTTATCACAATTTTGGCGTCACACCATACACCCCATAACATTGACGCAAATATATATGATGTAACTTTTGTCACAAAGACTAATGCAAGATCTGCTGCGCATTTAACGCGCCAAACAAATTTAAAAATCAAACGAATGCAATCACATATTTCGTTCATATTTTCGTTCCAATTTATGACGTGAATGTACTCGGGAGAAAAAATTACTGAGGTGAATTTTACGTGAGAAAACGGGTGTCATATCTGTTAAATTATTCCATTCTATTTCCTTGATAGCTCGGAAAAAAAAATTGCATTCCCTGGGCAAAATTGTTTTTGCATTAACGATGGAAAAAAATTATATATATAGACAAACAAACACCCAATTTTTACACTAATGCCGACCCTAAAATCATCATTATATACTAGTGAATGATACTGGATGATCTTTATTTAATATTAATTTGTATTGATTTTTTACACATCATTATATAATTAATTTGAATCAACTTGATTGATACTGATATTTTGGTCGACTTTCCGAACCTGATACTCTCTTCTCAATTTTTTGATAGCTTCCATCTCACTTTTCCCCACCTCCATTCCCCTAGTCAATATTGTATTGTACTGTTTTGGAAAGATGCTATGACCATTATGTATGGTCATTGGAGTGTTTTTCTCTCGTCTCCTATAATTAAATGGGTTTATTCTTCTTCTTTTTTTCCCTTTTTGTATTTAAAATTATTGGAATTCAATAGTACATATATATTATTAAATTTAAATTTAAAATGAATTATAAATAGATAAGTAATGTGATTCATTTACATAATTATAATTTATTAAAAATATAATATTGAGCATATTGTTATATAAAAATTATTTTATTTGATTTAAAAGATCTAGTGATTCTGTGATTCTTTTATTCGTGATCTAACTATAAGAGAGATCGTTAGTAGACACTACCCACTCAAAATTTTATTACAAAACTAATTAGTAAAAACTACCAATCCAAACTCTATTATATAAATAATTAATAAGCACTAACCATATTAGACACCTAATTAGTGGACACTTTCCATATGATCACATGGTTTGACTATTAAAGAACTAATTAAAAATCTCACTATTAAAGAGCTCGGAGTATATTTTCCAAAAGAATTTAGATCATAAATTAAATTTATTATATTTTCTTAAACAATTTAGGTCATAGATTAATCTATTGCAGTTACAAAAGATTGCAAACAAAACCTAAAATTCATATTTCTGTGCTACAGATCACATATTAAATTAATGTAATAATAATAAGTGTGTAAAAGAAGTTGAAACAAAACACAAAATTTCATAACCCTCATGTTGACCCTCTGGCTGTGTTGTTCGAGTTTTAGCTCTCGAGCTATATCAGTCATCCATCACAAAGGCCATACCCTTAAATTAAATATCATGTAAGCATCTTTGAGTTAATGGTTGTTGCATGCTTCCTGTCCATTAATATTAATGACAAAAAAACTCTAATTCTGCACCTATTCAGAACACTTCAACTCGAATCTGATAGGACATGCAAAGCATAATTAAGCAGGAGAAGATTAGCCATCAATAGCAGTCGCCCAACTTTCCACAATGTTTTCTTGAGTGAATGGAATGCATAAAAAAGACTGCTAACGAGTTCCCGGAAAAAGAAAAGCCCGCCTATCATGCTAATAGGTAAAGTAAAAACACAATAAAAGCAACGTGCTTAGTTTTAGACAACCAGATGGAAGAGCTTAAACTTTCTTTGCGTTGGTATTGATATTAAAGTTTAGTCCATCTAGCACTTTTGCATATAATTTAGTGTTATACCCAGGCTATTCAACTTGTAAATCCTGGCACTTTAGAGAGATGTTCGATAAGAAAGCTGCATATATAACGTTTTATTTTATTATTTCTTTTCCTCTTAAAGTTTGTTTTTGTTTGTTTTTCGGTTTTTTGGGGTGTAATTTTAGTATATATTTCCTACAGGCGTTATTTTCCGTGTCGTCACACACCTACATCTAAACATATTTTTTTTGTTGACGTAGGTTTCCACGTCTTCAATCCAATAAAACTCTTTGCCATATCTGTCATCAACCTAGCCATGAAGCGCCTGATTAAAAATGTGAAAAAACCGTTGTTAAGGCCGTGTATTCTTCCAACATAGTAGCGTGGTGGGATGTTGTAGATGAAAATGAAGATTTGATGATTAGGATGAAATTTATGAGCCATTCATAGAAGAAGTCGATGATGACGATGACGACGCTGTAGAAAACCTAGAATATCAGCCTAATGAGTTAGATGCTTTCGCTGATGACTTGGAAGAACAAATCCGTGTATTTATGCAGAGACCATGGACACACTCTGGCAAAAGAAGATCTATAAATTCCAGAGAAAGGAGTCCTGGTTAGCCTCCTGCTCCACAAAAAAGACGTGGAAGAAGCCGTTACCCAAGAAGAGGTCAACAACCTCCACATTTCGGTTGACTGCCTACTGTCCATCCTCCTAGTACATTACCATTAGCTTTTCCAAAACAAATTAAATCTAAAGATCAATGGATGAAAGATAAAATCAGTTTCTTGGTCCAGGATGGAGTAGTTATAGTCAAATATGCACTTACATGGGATGAAGATTCCTATACAGAAGATGTGAGAGAAGAAGAGATATATGAAGTAGAGATTGAAGCTTCTGAATGGAAATCTCCTTAGTATTGCATGAGATGGGGAGAAGAATCAGATTGGAAAAAAGGTATACATCCTTTTAGACAATGTCTAAAGTGCTCAGATCCTACCAAATGCATATTGGGATGTTCAACCATACTTGTTCCTACAGAATAGTGTTAAGCACGAAATATACTGAGACAAGGAGGGGGGGGGGGGGTCGGGTCGGGGGGAGGGAAGGGTGAATCAGTATATTATATATCTTTTACTTAATTTGATTTCTTTTCTTTAACCACATAATCACACATTCAAGATACACAATAAAACTAAAATAATAATATGCACCAGACGAGAGAGAGAGAGAGAGAGAGAGAGAGAGAGAGAGAGAGAGAGAGAGTAGATTTTTACGTGGAAACCCAATGTGGGAAAAACCACAGAGAACAATCTCAAGTATATGAATCAACACCAATTCAAATTACAAAGTTCACAAGCACCAACTTGCAGGAGCACCAACACAACAACTATTTGTGAGCACCAACCCATTGCAAAGACTTGTGAGCACCAACCCATAGGGGCACCAACCCCTCTTGTGTATAAATCACAACTATCTCTCAATGTTGCTTACTCAACAAATGATAGAACTCTATTATATCTCCTCCTTTTCTCTCCTCTAAAACAAATACAAACCATGCACTCTCTTGCATATTACAAATGGCTTCTCAAGCTTTTATTTATAGCTTTCCAAATGACCTTTGGCATTCACCCTTTGTGACCCTTCAATCCTCATGGAAAATGGTGCCAAACTTGCATGACCCTTCGTATCCTTGCATTGAAAAGTCACATGGTGACCCTTCATAAGCAAATGCGTCCTTTCCTCTTTTGTCTTTATCTTGGTGACTTTTTGTATTCCTCAAAGTGTCCCTGCATAGAAAAATGTGCCATACCATCTTTTATCTTTACATGGTGACTTTTAGAATTCCTAAAGATGACTCATCATGAGAAAATGCATCCCATTCCTCTTTTGTCTTTACCCTATGACTCTTTAACTTCTCCATGGGCCCTCTTTTGACTTATATGCAACCAGAAATATAATTGTTAATATTAGATAAATATTAACACACATTAGCCAAGATATGAATATTAAAAATACCATTAAATGCAATGGGGCCTTTATCACTAATGCTAGACCTTTGACATTAATGATAATATTTCCAACAATTTCTCTCTTTGTCATTAATGGCAACCTCAAACTGAAATTACCATATATTGAACCCTGTATTGCACATGTCAACCTACACATACTGTCATCTAAAAAATATATAGCAACTCCCCTTTATTATAACAACTTGTACCTATTTCTACACTCATACATGTACCTATATCTATTTTTATTCTTCTCCCCCTTTGACATCAATGGCAAAGGGACTACCTAGAGCTAACACTTAGCTTCCTCTCAACTGATGTTGATCCTCAATGGAAGGAAGTAAAAGAAATTACTCCCAACTTCTCCTGTAGATAATTAAATGTCTTTTGGTAGTGCCTTTGTGAAAATATCTACAATTTGCTTTGTCATACTGATATATTTCATCTTAACTGATTGATTTATAACTTGCTCTCTCAAGAAGTGATATCTAATGGGAATATGTTTTGTTCTTAAATGCATCACTAGATTTTTTAAAATATTAATAGCACTTGTGTTGTCACAAAAAATAGAAATAGGTTCATCATATTTTACCATGATATATTCCAAAGTTTTCTTCATCTAAAGCACTTGAGTAGAACATAATATTGTTGCAATATATTCTGCTTTAGCTATAAAAAGTGATACTGAATTCTACTTTTTGCTTAGCCATGATATTAAGCTATCACCAAAGAATAAAGCTCCTCCACTTGTACTCTTTTTGTCATCTAAGCAACCTATCCAATCTAAATTTGTATAATAAACCAAAGTAAAATATTTGCTTGTGGGATACCACAATATATAATCCAATGTTCCCTTGATATATCTGAATATTCTTTTCACCAACTGAATATGACTATATTTTGGAGCTGACTGATATTTTGCAACCATACCTACTACATGTATGATGTCTGGCCTTGATGCTATCAAATATAAAAGATTACCAATCTTAAATCTATACAAAGATTGATCTGTAACAGGTGAATCTTCATCCTTGCTCACCTTATTTCCTGTACTCATTGGTGTGCCAACTGGTGTACAATCCTCAAAACTAATTTCTTTCAACATTTTCTTGGCATATTTACTTTGAAATATGAATTTTGTTTATCTGACTAAAATATTTGTAATCCTAATAAAAATGACATTTCTCCAAGCATAGACATTTCAAATTATTTTTTCATTTTTTCAATATTTCCTCCAAAAATGATGTCATCAACATATACCACAACATTTAATTGATACTCACATTTTTTTTTATGTAGATATTACTATTAGAAAATCCTCTTTTGAAACCTTGATCCTGTACATATTTATCAAGTCTTACATACCAACCTCTGGGAGCTTGTTTCAATCTATACAATGTTTTCTTCAATTTGTATTCATAGATACTAATATTCGAGAGAATAAATCTTTCAAGATACTTAATGTAGACCTCTTCTTCTATATTCCAATTTAGGAAGGCAGATTTGGCATCCATCTAAAACACTTTGAAAGTTTTACATACTACATATGCAAGAAACATTCTAATAGCCTCTAGCCTTTCCACTGGTGCAATTTTTTTTTCAAAATCTATTCCCTCAATCTGAGCATATCTCTTATATACTAATCTTGCTTTATTCCTTGTCACTTCTCCATTTTCATTCAACTTATTTCTATAAACTTATTTTATTCATATCACATTGTGATCTTTTGGTCTAGACACTAATTCCCAAGTATCATTTTTTCTATCTGATTTAATTCTTCATCTATTATCTTAACTTAATGATTAGCATGTCTATCTTTTGAAAAAATTTAAGGCTAAATTTTGGATAACAAAGAGAAATTAACTTGATTTGATTCACTTACCGTCATTATTTTGGTTTGAATTCCTTCATTTATGTCCCTAATGATGTCAGTTTCATTATGATTTCTCTGAACATATTTGGATGGAGTTTTAGTGTCCTTTTTCTCTTTCTTCTTAACTTCATCTGATTCTTCAAACTCTTCCTCTTCAATTATTTTAGAAATGTCTATTGGATCATTGATTTTTTGTGTTCCATCTTCTTCTATCCTGACACTTACACTTTCAACTATTTTTTTGACTCTTTTTTTATAAAATTTATAAGCTTTACTTTTGCAATAATAACCAATAAATATAACTTCATCTACTCTAGATTAAAACTTACTCAATTTTTTATCAGTTCTCTTTATTAAGCATCTGCTACCAAAAACTCTGAAATAATTAATTATTATTGGTTTGTCTTTTCCTAGCTCATAAGGAGTCTTGTCACTGTTGACTCTCAATAATGCTCTATTCTAAATATGCACTTCTATAACAACTACCTTTCTCTAATATTTATCTAGTATCTTATATTCATTTAACATTGTCCTCGCCATCTCTTGAATTATTCTATTTCTCCATTCGACTATTTCATTTTGCTATGGATTTATGGCTACTAAATAATATCTCTCTATTATATGGTCTTCAAAAAATTCAATAAAATGATATGACATGAATTCTCCTCCTTGATATGATCTTAGGAACTTAATCTTTAAATTGGTTTCATTCTCAACTAATACTTTGAAATGTCTGAAAGATTCTATTTTTTTATTTAAAAACATTACCCAAGTCATACATGAGAAATCAACAATAAGTAACATGAAATATTTCTCACCTTGAATACTTTGAGTTCTCATAGATTGACACAAATCAGTGTGAACAAGCTCTAACATCTAAGTGGTCTATTACCCTTTTGTTTTGAACCACTTTCTGGCCTGCCTCCCACACTAAAAAGGTTCACAAAGCATGTTAGATGGCTTTAAAATCTTTAGAATATTTTTGACTGCTTGATTCTTATTGATGTTGAAAAGATTATCAAAATTTGTGTCTCATTTTTCTGTGCCATAGCCACCTTTCTTCAATCTGAATCAAACAACATCTTTGACCTTTGATGTTTGATAACATATACAAATTATTCTCTGTTCTTTGAGTATCTGCAACCAACACATATGAATCTTTTATTCTAATTTCACAACCTTCTGCATAAAACTTTAGTGCGTGCCCTTGATCACACATTTGGCTTACACTCAAAATATTATTCTTAAGACCTTCTACATACTAAATATTTTTAGTTTTAGTTCTACCATTATCTAAACTTAGGGTACCTTTTCTATCAATTTTGGTAGTAGTATTATCTCTAAATTTTATTGTGCCACCATTGATCTTATTCAAGGTTATGAACTTGATCTTGTCTCCTGTCATGTGCCTCAAAAATTTAATATCAATGAATCATGGCTTTTATTTATTTTTTACATGCAAATATGTCTACACCAATACAGACTTTTCAGATTGTTTCTTGTACCATGAACTTGTCTAAAATTTCTCCTTGATAAAAGGAGTCTTGAAACTCTAGTCCTTTTTGACTGAATCGAACATTCTTCTGTAATACTAAGCTATGTGTCTGAAGTTATTGTACTTGTAACCTATTATGGCCTCACCTGATAGAGGAGCAAAAGAGTTGTGGCTTCTGCTTAACTCTGCATGAGTTTCTTTCTCTTTATTTCTAAAATTATTAGTCCTTTTTGAAAATTCTATTTTCTTATGACCATATCCATTACAATAAAAATAATAGCCATAAAAATAGGACATGTTTGTGTATCTCTGACCTGATTACCTTTTGTAGCTCTATTCTTTCCAACTTTATTTATTTAATATGTCAATTTTATTCTTAACTTCTTTCCTTTTTATTTTCTTTTTTATAAGAGTTTCAGCATAGCTCTTTCCTTTTTCTATGTTAACCTTGTCTATGGCCTCCTCTTTCTCTTTTTCAAATTTGATACATGTCTTATCTCACATTGATCTTTAAATTTATAATATCTTATTCAACATATTAGTTCTATTTTTAAATTTTAAATCATTTGCTGCTCTAACATTGATTGCTTTATTTATTTTCTCAAGATTTTCTTTTAAAGAAGCAATTTCAATAAGATACCTTTCACATTCTTCACTTACTTTTTGAAACTATGCCATTAGATATTTTTCATTCTTTTGGATTTTTCAAAGTGTACTTATAGAAATTCAATTATTTCTTTTGACTCCTTTTCATTTTTCTCGATCTGGAGCTTTAATCTTCAATTCTTATTCTTAAGAGATTTTAACTCTTCTAAGGTACAAATGATTTCTCCTCTCAGATTCACTTGGGCTTCATTATATTCTTCTTGACTTTCTATAATTTTATTTGAGGAGGCATCTTCATGTATGGCCATGAATAGAATCTCTTTTTCTTCTAAATCACTGACTCCACTATCTTCGGTTAAGCTAGGATCTTTAAAATATATACTTTTCTTCTAAAATCTCTTTTTAAAATTTCTTTTAAAATTATTCTTGTATGTATACTTTCCTTCTTCATTATCACCATTACCCTTATCTGGGCACTTAGCTACAAAATATACAAACTTTACATAATTAAAACATTTAAAAGGTAATTTTCCTTGATATTTACCTATGCCCTTTTTTAGCTTGCGAATGAATAAAGCTCCATCATCATCATCATCATCATCATTGCTAGAACTGTCACTTGATTTTTGAATCTCAACCTTCTCTTTCTTTGATGTCTTAAAAGTAGCTTCTCTCTTTGATGGTTTTTCTTGTTTGTTCTGAATCTCATATAATGTAAGAATACCATGTAGCTAATCCATCTTTAGCTTGGCTAAATTCTTCATCTCTTCAATTGCTAAAACTTTTGCATCATATATCAATGGTAGAGATCTCAAAAAAATTTGTACCATGATTGATTCTTCTAAATTTTTTCTAAGACCTTGAATCTGATTAACTATTTAATCAACTCACAAAACGTAATTTTGTATATTTTCTTCCTCTTCCATCTTTAAACTCTCAAACTATCTTCTGAAAGTCTAAAGCTTAGCTTGTTGAAGCATTCCATCACCTTTGTAAACATTCTTAAGCTTTACCAAACTTTAATGAGCATATTTATAGTGCATAACTTTAACAAATTTTGATTTATATAAACAACATAAAATATCATTTAAAATTTTAGCATTAATTTCACTTGCTTTCTTTTCTATTGGAGTAGTTACAAGTTTCTGTGGCTCTTCATATTCTTCCACTACTACTTGCCAAATGTCAAATCCAAGATCCATCAAATAAGTCCTCATTCTTATGCTCTAAAAGCATAATTTTTCCCATCAAACAAAGTTACCTTATTTGTAGAAAAAATTTAATGTGATCCAGCCATCGTGATTTCCCTAATCTACCTTCAAGCTCTAAATTTTTTTTAGAGAGGAACCTACTGTGATACCAATTGTTAAGGATGAAATATACTGTGAGAGGGGGGGGGGGTGAATCAGTATATTATATATGTTTTATATAATATAATTTCTTTTCTTAACCACTTAATCACACATTCAAGATAGGCAATAAAATTGAAATAATAATATGCACCACGAGAGAGAGAGAGAGAGAGAGAGAGAGAGAGAGAGAGAGAGAGAGAGAGAGAGAAACCTAATTCTTACGTAAAAATCTAAAGTGGGAAAAATCATAGATAATAATCTTAAGTATATGAATGAGTATTAACTCAAATTATAAAGTTTCCAAGCACCAATTTATATGAGCACCAACCCATTTTCTGAGCACCAACACAATAGCTATTTGTGAGAACCAACCCACATGAGCACCAACCCCTTGCAAAGATTTATGAGCACCAAACCATAAAAGCACCAACCCGTCTTGTGTATAAAACACAATTATCTCTCAATGTTGTTTACTCAACTACTGATATAACTCTACTATATCTTCTACTTTTCTCTCATCTAAAACAAATACAAATCATGCACTCTATTACATATTACAAATGGCTCCTCAAGCTTTTATTTATAGCTTTATAATGAAATTTGGCATCAACCCTTTGTGATACTTCAATCCTCATGGAAAATGATGCCAAACTTGTATGACCCTTCGTATCCTTGCATTTAAAAAGTCACATGGTGACCCTTCATAAGCAAATGCATCATTTCCTCTTTTGTCTTTATCTTGGTGACTTTACGTATTCCTCAAAGTGTTCTTGCATATAAAAATGTACCATATCCTCTTTTATATTCACATGGTGACTCTTGAAATTCTTCAAGATGACTCTTCATGAGAAAATATATCCCATTCCACTTTTTTCTTTACCCCGTGACTCTTTGACTTCTTTATGGGCCCTCTTTTGACATATATACAACCAAAAATATATTAATTAATATTAAATAAATATTAATACACATTAGCCAAGATATGAATGTTAAAAACACCATTAAATGTACTGGGGCCTTTATCAGCAATGCTATACCTTTGACATCAATGACAATATTTCTAACTAATAAATTGAAGGTATGTATATTTTTTTCTATTGAAATTGATATTGGTAATTGGGAAGAGTTAGATGAGCAATACATCTATAATTACTTAGATATTCGAGGAAATGGGTTTAATTATCATAAGTATAAAAATCAAAAGGCCATGATAATAAAAGGTAGGACATTTTACTATGATTTATTTGCTCCTAATCAATTGCTAGTAGATTGTTTTCTAGGAGGAGTTTCTATAGACTAGTATTCTCCATATGGTGGTACTCCTAAAAATGTTTTATTCACCATTAATTGAGAAAAAATTAGGGCCCTTAAATTGGTATATGCTACATAATAATATCCTAGCAGTACAACTCTCATTTAAGCACCAAATCATTATGTCTTTGAAGAAATTGAGAAAATAGGATCGAAGATAAAAGATGATATATGTTCCAATGATCCACAAATGTTTTAGAAAAAATCAATGCCTACCATGGAAATTAACTGAGTAGAAGAAAAATAGATGAAGATATAAAAATAAATTCATATTCTTGCACAATATTATCATGATATGGAGAAATCCATAAAGGAATTGTTAGATGCTTGTTTTATACAAACCAATACTTCTTCTTTTTGTTTTTATGAATTTACGATTAGTAAACATTTTGAACAAAAAAAAGGAAAAAAAGAATGGTTATAAATTAAATTCCATTACTCTACCATATCCATATCTCATTCCTAATAAATTGTATTTTTTTTTATAGAAAGTTACAAATTGTAAATATTTCTCTCAGTTTAATTACAAATCAAGATTCTATCAAATTTGAGTCAAAGAGGAAGATAGGCCCAAGACAAAATTTAGTTGTCCATTTGGACATTTCTAATGGAAAATGATGTCATTTGGTCTTATGAATGCTCTTGCATACTTTCAAAGTTTTATGGATAAAATCTTTAGAGGTATGACTAATTACCTTTGGATTTGTATTGATGGTATTTTGATATTCAGTTAGACATTAGAAGAACATTTTCAATATTTAAAGAAATTCCATGACACAAATGTGAATGTTGGTATTGTGTTGTCTAGAACTAAGATACAACTTTGTCAAACTAATTGTACATTTCTCAGTATGGAAGTAAAAATAGTAAGATGAATTTATAGAGTCATATCAAAGAGAAAATTCTTAAATTCCCTGATAAATTAGACAAGAAATAGTTGCAAGAATTTTTGGGAAATTTTAAATATGTAAATAGATTTTATGTGTAGATAGTGGTATTGATAGATACTACTTGAAAGAATTATTGAAGAAAAAATGTAAATATGTGTGGACTGATGAGCATAGTAAAGCAGTCTAGATAATTAATTATAAATTAACTAATCTTATTGAGATCCATGTTTGTACATTAGAAAATTGTGTTTTATTTATTGATGCTTTTAATATAGACTTGGGAGGAACTCTATGTTGTATTAAAGATAATAAGGAATATGTATGTGAATATGCAACTGGAGTCTTCTTAGATGATGTAAAGAAATGGATTTCTTTTGATAAAGAAATATATGCTATCAAGAAAAGTATGGAAAATCGGATCTTAGATTAATGCACATGCCACAATTTATAACTAACAAAAATTCTACCAAATTTTTAACATTTAAAGAAAAGGATCATGGTATAAAAGATGGTCAAGGAAAATGTGTCAGAAGGCAAGCCTATTTTAATAGATTCAACTATAGTACTTAGTATATTTCTGGCTAAAAAAATTTTGTTACAAACTAGTTAAGCAAGAACACTAACTTATCCTACATGGATCATCCCTAAGGTCCTCACCAACCTCAATTCATGATTAATAAGGTAAAATATGTCAATTTTGAAGCTCTATCTCTCCCTATCCAATTAAAAAGGTTCAAATATGAAGTAATAGAGAGGTATCAAAAAATATCTAGGAATGTTACATAATAGTTAATATCATCTGAGGCATGTAGTATTGAATCTTTTGGATTACACAATCACCTTTTATTAAAAGGTTAAATTTTGAATTATTGGTCCAAAATATTTTTTATTTTATTTATAGGTTGAATTATAGATGGAGTATTAAAATTGAAGAACAACTTAATGATCATTTGATAACATTTGTAATTCTATGTGGTTGTCCAATTCTTTGGCTTTACAACCAACATCAACCAAAAATAATTATTGCCACTACTATAATCAGAAGAAAATTAGAATGGGATTTAGATATCAGATGTGTATGAATTCTCATAGTACACTCCATACACCATTTTAGGAGTTACAATTCTTCTTCAAAATTACATGTAAATTTATTCCAATAATGATAGAAGACATTATGCATGATGCTAAAAGATTCCTTTTTGAAGGATAAGGGTCTAATCAATGGGACCCATGAATCTTATCCTCATTAAATGATGATCATAGACCATCATGTGGCCATTAATTTATCAACCTTATCAATGAATCTACATCATAGACAAATTCTAGTGTGCATGTCTGTATTAAACTATGTATCATTTTATATAATATATTGTACAATAATTTAGTGTCACATCTTGATTTTACTCTATGACTTATAAAATTTTAATCTATGGATTAGTATGGTTATTATCTAATTATTATTTCTTTTATTTGAGTATTTTAATATATACTAGTATGGGATAGTGATATTGTTGATAGTATACATAAGGTGATAGTTGCATTTTAATTATTCTATACTCTTTGTGTGTGTGTGTGTGTGTGTGTGTGTGTGTGTGTGTGTGTGTGTATGTGTGTGTTAGTTTTTTATTATTGGTTGATATTTATGATGACTTAGACTAACTACCTGCTTATTACGAGGTGGATGCAGGATAGATCCTACCCTCAAAACATGATAATGAAGGGTATCATCAAAGAGGATGGTGTAGATAGAATTATTGCAGGATGATAGAAGGAAATTCTAGTAACCCTAATTAACACACCACCATATATTGACATGTTAATAATTTATGTTGATCTGGTTTGCTAGTATTATGCTTGTTGATGCTAGAATAGTTTGCATTGATTGTGTTTTGGTTGTCCATTAAAAATGAATGAATTTATTATTCAGTAGTATTAGAATAAATTTTACTGATTAAAATAATCATTGTGTTTTTAAAATTATTTATTATGTGTTTTATTAAACTATTTTATTTAATTACATATTTCATTAGGAAATGAAGGTAGTAATTAGTGCTATATTTTTATCTTGTCAAAATAATGATTTATTATTGTTGTATTAGACAATTATTTATAAATAGTATTATGTAAAATATAGAATGTGAATAGCCTAATTAGAACCTATTCGCTAAATGACCAATCTTATGGGAAATCAAGTGGACATAAACACTATGATGTTTAATTAGCCTATTAACTAGATAACTTACCTAGTGTTAGCTAAGTTGACTTTATTACTTGGCATTATTAATTAGTTTCATGTAATACTTTGAATGGTTTGGGTTTTTAAATGGATAATGATGGAAGATTCAAAGAATAAGTTGAGTTTAACTTATTATGACTTGAGTTAATCCTTGGTTGAGCTCGAGTTTCAAGCTGAATTAAGGACTGCATGAATATTGTCTTTGACCATAGAACTTGACATACAACTAGGGTTAAAAGTGACTTTTCACCATATATGTCATGCAAGGAACATGGAGAAACATGGCGTATTAATTTAAAAATAAGAAATTTAAATGTTTTAAATATTAATGATGAAAGAAAATTAAGGAGTATGACTTTATGAAGTTATAAACTGTTGTTAGTAAATTTGAAAGGAAGTTAAAGGTGTTATGGATGGAAGCAAAGTAGGACATAAAAATAATGAAAAGAGTTTTAACATGCATGAAAGGGGCATATTTTGAAAGAGACATTTATCTTTTATAAATAAATCCTCTTGAAATTTAATAAAACACAGACACATGAAGAAGAGGAAAAATTGGAGGAAAGAAGAAAAGGCGTATTCTTCAGCAAAAATCAAGATGTTGGTTTTATATTTATTTTCATGTATGGTAATGTGGTGATTTTTGTGCACATTATTATATTAGGGTTAAGTCTTTATAAAACATAGTGAATATATATAAAACAATTGAGTATATTATTATATTATGTATATATCTCAAAACTATTGAGTATATTATTATAATACTAAGTATATAAAGGAAACCATTATAGCATCGAGCCTTTAAGTAAATGCTATATATAATCACTGTGTTGTTATATAAAATCTAAGTTTATAAGTTTAAAACACCAAGTCATTTGATAAGGCATTGAGTCGCTATATATACCATTTTTTAGTGTATTAAAAATTGTTGTATACAACGTTTTATATTAGAAAGTTGAGCTATGTATTCAAAGAACTGAGTATATAGGTAATTATTGAGTTTTAATTGAAAATCCAAGTATATATTTAAAATGCCTAGCCTTCTTAATAAATTATTGTGTCTTTATTTTAATCATTGCTTAAAGGGGAAAACATTGAGTTTCGATTAGTTGGAATCATTCCATGTATATTTTAAATTCCTAAAGTTAATTTTCAAATATTTGTCTCTTCATAAGAATTTGGTGAGTGAATAGAATTAACAAAGACTATAAATTGGAGGAAGACAAAACTAAGTCTTAAATAGTGTTTCTGATTTTTAAACATGCATCCCACTATAAAGGGTAATGTCCCACTTTACATATTCTAATTCATTTTGTTGTTAGTAACATTTCACTATTATGGAACACTATGTATAATACAAGTGTCGATTTTAAAATATTAAATGAATCCTTACCTAGGTGGCTAAGCATTTATTAAAATCTGAATCTTTAGTTAATTTGGAGTCAATATATAAGTAACATTGATAGCTTAAATTTATAATGTTGAGTATTTGATAGTGGAAGCCAAGTATGTATTTTTAAATGCTTCATATATTTATGAAATAGTTGAGTTATAAAGGAAAAATATATTTATCTTTATTACAATATTGAATGTTTGGTTGAACTTTATTTTTGCTTTGGATTCCATATAGTGGCTTGCAACCAAATTGCTTTGCCAGCAGTGTTACGTTGTTAGGCCAAGTTGCACTACTAGCCAGAGTTACACCTTATAAATGAGTATGATTATTTTAGGATCTTGTTGCTCATTTTTCTGTAGTATTTAATTGTCTTCAATGAAGAAAACTTTCAATATGAAATCTCAAGATCCTTTTGAAAAATTTAAAAACTCTTGGTTATAGGTATTCATTCGCGCGATTGTAGTGGAATAAATTTTGAAGATAGGAATTGTATAAAAAGATTTGGGAACTTTAATATAAGAAATGGTATATAGAAGTAGTTTAAACTCAGTATGTAAAGGTTTGTATGTATGTGGTTTGGATATATTTTAGAAACCAAAATTGAGTGTATCCTTTAACATTCCTTTTTAGCATGGCTGTTGAGACTAAAAATGTGAAGTACGGTAGTTTTTATAGGTATTCCATGATAACGTGCTCCTTTATTTATTTTATCAATAGAATATGTAGGTTAATTTTTATAAAAGTATATTTTCATGATCTTGGAATTATAATACTATATATATGATTATTTTTTTATATATAAATTATAGAATTATTCTGTTGAGAATATATATTGAGTTAATAATGCAAGCATTCAATAGTATACTAGATCCCCCATCTTAAAAGATGTATCATTCAAACTGAGAAAGAAAATAGAAATTAAATTTGGATTATCAAAATGATAGATGTGGTTATAGAAGTATTGCAACATAATTATGTGTGAACTAGATTGATTCAAAAATAACTTAACTTGTCAATTTAGTCCAAACACAAGGGAGACACCTTGCGAATTAGGATAAATACATCTTTATGACCAAAGTCATTTGAGAGGATCTTACTTATGTAATTTTAACACACTTGTAAATAAGGATTATGGTCATATACAAAATAATATGATTGTATGATATGGTTTATTTTCAATCTTATTGTGATCATTGAATCTGAATCAGTTATGATTGATTAGCATATATGGTCCTTTTAATTTATCATACTCAATTGGTGTGATTTTGTCATCAGTACTTATTTACATATGATATTGTATATTTGTTATTTTGGTCATTGTTTAGCATATTCAGATGGTTTGACTATATATGGACTATTTATCTATTATATATATAACAATTAAATGCTTATAAATATATTTTACACAATATAGCGATAAAGTCGAATTGGTGGAGTCATGTATTGATGAAATATTGTGTGCATTATATTTATGATAATATTATATGTGTAAGTGATTGGATATTTTTAGAATAAAAATAGTACATCATGTTATACATCTAGAGAATATGTTTTCATCAAATTATTATTAAGGATATACTTGGGTGGTATAATCCTATAATTTATTGTTAAATAAGATTGATTGTTCATGTTTGAGTAGAGTGATCATGAGCTATGATAGTATGGAATATCATAGGATAATTCAACTTAAATTTATATACACATATGGTACATACTATAGTTGTGTGATTAGACTCTCACCTGCATTGATTGATTGAACATATGTGTTGGATATTACTTGAACAATATTTTTGTATAAGTTAGTAGGACAACATGCATTCATGCATACAATTCTTGAGAATGCAAAAAAATGTTAGGTTAGACTTTTATGTATCTATGACTACTTAATATGACTGATTATGAGAAAACGAGTAGTTATGTCCTAGAATACTATACTATGGTAATATGGGTTATCATGGGGTGTATATATTTAGATCTTATTATATGTAAATTAGAGTATATAGTTTAATATGAATATGAAACATACTCAGGTGGTATGAATTGTGGTCATTATTTCTAGTCAAGATATTGATTTTAATGTAAGATTAATTCATGCATAGATGTATACTTTGAATATTGCTTTTTGTTCTAGGTGAAATTGGATAGGTTGTAACATCTAGATACTCAGTTACTTTATAGTCATAAAAATAATGGATGGATGACAATGTCAACATAGATTTTGATAATCCTCCTCCAAAATTTTGTGAGATATTGCATAAATTAATGCACACTTCAATAAAGAGATTTGTACTAAGAAGATACCAATGATGTAGAGCCGTTGATAAGGTTACTAAATTCATAACCACATGTCAATCTCTAATCATCATCGGATGAGTATGAGATTACTGGGTCCCATTGATTAAACCCTTATCCTTTAAAAAGGAATCTTTTACCATCTGCATAATGTCTTCTATCATTATTATCTTGAATTTACATGTAATTTTTAAGAAGAATTGTAATTCCTAAAATGATGTATGGAATGTATTGTGGGTATTCATACAAATTTGCATCTCTACATCTTATTCTAATCTTTTCTTTATTACATTAAAGTCAAGAATTATTTCTGGTGGATGTGGGTTGTAAAACCACAAAATTTGAAGACTGCATAGAATTACAAATTTGATCAAACAATCATTAAGTTATTATTCAATTTTTATACTCCACTTGTAATTCATCTTGTAAATAAAATCCACGAAATTATAGACGAATAATTTAGAGTTTTACCTTATAATAACAAGGCAATTGTGCAAGACAAAATATTTAATACTATATGCCTTAAATGATATTAACACTTGTACAACATACTTGGATATTATGTGATGCCTCTCTATTACTCCATATCTGATTATGTATGTTTGGATGGGGAGAGATAGAGCTTCAAACCTAACACATTTTACCTTGTTAATGGTAAACTGAGGTTGTTGAGGACTTTGAGGATGATCCATGCAAGATAAGACAAGGTTCTTACTTAACCTATCTGCAACAACATTTTCTTGGCCATTAATATGATGAAAAATATAGTTTAATCTATTAAAATAGTCCTACCATCTAACATATTTTCTCCAACTCTCTTTTCTACCATGATCCTTTTATTTGAATGTCATAAATCTTGTGCAATCTATCTTGATTATAAAATGTGGCACATACACTAATTTAAGAGCAAATTTTACCATGCTTTTGCTTAACCATAAATATTTATTTATCAAAATAAATCTATTTCTTTACATCATGTGGGAAGAATCCAATTGTATATCCACAGACACAATCCATATTATCTTCAATACAACATAGAATTCCTCCCTAAGCTATGTCAAAAACATCAGTATATAAAATATAATTTCTTGATATAGGAACATGGAGCTCAAGAAGATTCGCTACTTTATCCTTAATTATCTAGACTAATTTACTATGCTCATAGGTCCACACATATTTGATGTTTCTGGTACAAATTTGAGCATGAATCACCTCATGCACTGTATAAAAAAGTCATCACAGAGAACACATGAATAATAAAATCTCAAAAAATACTATAGATTCATTAGGAATGAATATTACAATATAGAGATCCCATATTTATAGGAATATGGTCTCCTACAAATAAGGAGGTAGCTCTAACAAATATACCTATAATAGCGAGTTGGTTTATTAACAAAATCTCACGTACAAATAATAATACTAATAATAATGTTATATATAACATTCACCTTCTTAACATTATTATTCCTAGTTACACCCCCTTAATCTAAACATGGGGAGAATATCATCCTACACTGCATCTAAATCATGACTGTGTGATTTTTTTAAGGATCACAAACCTGAAAAATGGTATTTTTATGGCTAACCAAAAACCAATGATGGTTTTTTCTATGGCTTACCAATAACCAATGATGGTTTATCCCATGGATAGCCACCAATCAAATTAGTTTGTTGGTTTACCATAAACCATGTCATATATGCAAGTACATATTTAATTGCCATCATTTTCTAGCATAAAGGGATTTCAAAGGAAATAAAAAAAGAGATTACTCAAATAGGAATTGCACTTCTATTCTTATTCAAGAACACATGTAAAAATAGAAACTATCACACCACATTGAAAAAATGACACTAAATTAGAAGTGACCTCTTCACTAGTGACTTGCAAGAGGCTTGAATGGCATCCATCATCTTGTGCCTCCATCCTCCAATTGATGAAGTTACTCAATATCGGTAATCATCTAAATAATACCTTATTTTTTTGGTTCTTCTTACTCATTCTCTGACTTTTCTTCTTCTTCAAAAACTACATTAGCCTCATCCATTTTAAGTTTACCACTTATGATATCTTTTGCTCTAACTTTACAAAATGGAGAATTATGTCCCTTTTTCTTTCAATAAAAGCATTCTACTTCCTCTTTGTTCTTTGAGGAATTAGTATACTTATTTTTTACATAAAGAGCAATTTCTTCCTCAATGTCTTCTTTTGATCTTTTCTATTTAGCTAAGACTAAAAAAATCATATCATCTAGTGATTGGAAAGCATTTGACCAAGAGTAAAAACTACTTTACTATATTTAAGAAGTAGGGTATCCAATAAAATAGATTTTTCATATTCATCTTCCAATGGAGATTTTACTTCTACAAGTTGTCTTACGATAGATCTTAATTATTAATGTCACTATTAGCCAATTTGCACACATGAGTTTTGCATCTTTCTTTTTGGATAAGTGCAACATCATTATTTATTTATCCCCACATCAAAATTTCAAGTGTTATTTATTTTAGCAAGGTTTTGCTTCAAGTTTTTTGTCCAAGTCTCAAAGGAATTGTTTTAGACTTTTTGTCTGAAACAAAAAGTTTGAAGGAAGTGTCCCTTTCAAAAATTACAAAGGGTATAGGGTATATTTCAAGATTTTCAAAGGGTATGTTTGAGCCTTCCAAAGGAGAAGTATCCTTTGCAACTTTTTCAAAGGGTTTGTTATTTTAAAAAATTGGTCCAGTTCAAGTTTTTTGGATGGCACTTTGCAACTTTTTCAAAGGAATTATTTCAAATGTTTTGTTTGAAATAATTTTTTTGAAGGGTCTTTTTCTCATGAAAGTGTCCTTTGAAATATTTCTAAAGGGACATTTTCAATTTTTCCAAAGAGTCTTTTCTCTTCTAAAGGGACATTTTCAAAAGGCTTGAAGGCACACTTTACAAAAGCCCGAAGGGTACATTGCAAGATTTTTGAAACAAATGTCCTTTGAAATATTTTTGAAGGAAAATTTTGAGAATACCAAAGGGCAAATGTAGGATTTTTAAAATGCAAAATGAAAATGATGAAGGGTTATTATTTTAAAAAGTTTCATTCAAAAATTTCGAAAGAAAGAAACACTAACAAATAGACCAAAAAGAGAAGGGGACTGAGAGGTTAATTCTTTCAGAGAAAAGGGTCCATGGGAAGATTGTTTAGGAAAATGTCAAAGCAAAGGTATAAGAAAAAAAACTTGAGGGAATGGTCACAATACAATGATATTTATATGGATGTCAAATTCAAGGTGATGAGCTAGCCATTGGCATTTAAATAAGTGGGTCCCAGGAAGATCGATGGTCCTCATTCAAATGCTCAAAGATCAAAGGGCTCGCATTCTTTAACCACCAAAGTAGATTAGAAGGTTCATATTACCATTGATCAAGTAATGATCTATTTCATTTTTTGATGGCCAATCAAAGGAATAATTTGTTGTACATGTAGACTCCAAGGCTAACAAAATGAAATTGACTCTTCCCTACACCATTGCACACCTCAGCAAGCCAGTGAGAAGATGTTAGCATCAGGACAAATATACAACAAGTGGAATATCATTTGCATAACTAATTTATGCCATTACTCAACTCAAAAATATATTTTTTTTGCTAATGCAACTATTAGGGAAGCATCTTTAAGACAACAAGCTAGTTGTGTAACCGCTTGAGGTGACATGGATCAATAGAATGACCCAAATGAGCATCATTTGCAAAGATGGTTATAGCTGAAGATGGAGAATTCTAATAGATTAATTCCTCTTTTTGGTGAAAAAGGCCTCCTCTTCTCACTCTTTTTTTCTATAAATACAACCCTTGGGCTAGTGTAAAAAACAACTGCATAATGTATCGCAAAGCCCTACTAGATTGATGTTACATTTTGCCTTTAAGCATTAGTATAAGTCTTTCTTTTTTCAAGTTTCTAGATAATTTTTTGAGTGTGTAAGAGATGTATAGTGGCAATAAGTGATGATTTTCCATCCTTCCATCCTCTATCTTTCATGCCTGAGCAAGAGTTTTTAGTCTAATAGGTCATATAGAGTGTGTTCAAGTGTATTAAATTGTTGTAAGTGTATAACTATTCTTAGAATGTGAAATTTGCCTTTCATTTCATTTTCCTTGTGTCATTTCATTCATCTCATGTCTATACTAAAAGACTTAAGTTATAAATCCTTAGAGCTTGGGAATGGTTTATACATTTTTTTGTATTGTGCACTAGAATATGATATTGATGTGGAAGATAATCTTGTTGTATCACCACTCTTAGAGGAGGTTTTCCTTTTCTATAATCTCTAACTCTTTTCCTTTCAAGAAAATTGGTTTAGATAGAAGTTGTTTTATAGAGATACATTTATATAGATATCCCTTTATATATATAGGTTCATTTCC
Organism: Torreya grandis; assembly: GCA_037957365.1. Taxonomy (NCBI): domain Eukaryota; kingdom Viridiplantae; phylum Streptophyta; class Pinopsida; order Cupressales; family Taxaceae; genus Torreya; species Torreya grandis. The sequence continues at coordinate 1,157,066 of JARHVA010003940.1, read as the reverse complement.
TCTATAAGCATACCCACATGCCTAGAAATGTTTCGACGTTGCCCAAATCTAGAAGAGGATTGAACACTATCTTCTAGGGTGAAAGATTTAGAGACAATAGTTATAATACACTTGGTGGGACAAATTATTTACATGTCAAGGTGGTTTTTGGTCTTCAAAAGCCTAAGGTTGTAGAAATATTCTTAATCTAGTATTTGGCAACTCCAAAAGGTGAGAATCTCTAGTTGTAGAAGTTTCCCACATTATACTTCATGGTCCTCACTAGTTCATCTAGGATTTTTTACCAAGTCCCTTTAGCTGAAGCTCTTCTTGAAGAAAAACACACTCAATCATTATTAATGCTTAAATATCCTAGACAAGGAGGTTTTGAAGAAGAACAAGAAGAAGTTGAAGAGATAGGAGATCAAGATGAAAGAGGGGAAATGGATAGGTAGAAACCTTTCCTAGCCTTCAACACCCAAAATCCACTTGACCTTCCTGCATACGACCATATTCCTCCCAATACTACCAAGATTCTCCTTGGTTTCAATGGAGAGGGTCCTATTACTCCATTTGAGCATGTTAGGGACATCTCAAATTTTTGAAACTTCCATAATGTCTCCTGAGCCAACATATCAATTAGATTGCTTGCCATGTCTCTAAGAGGTAAGGAAATTGACTAGTATATGACTTTAGAAGGTGTTCGTATTACAAGTTGGGATGGCTTTGGGGAACTATTGGTAACTATATTTGAGAATAAGAGTTGCCAAACTTCAATTATCCATCAAATAAATGTGATAAAGAGAGGTCCTAACAAATCCATGGGAGATTTTAATTAAAGATTTCAAAGGACATGGCATAGGTTGCCACTTGTCATGAGACCTCCTCCAAGATTTATGTTCCACACTTATTTCAAGGGTACTAGTACTGATATGGTAGTGATGTTATATTCAATGGGAGGATTCAATCTACCAGATGCATATGAGATAGCTATTGAAGCTAAGAATAGATTTATACAAGCTAGAAAGCTACCTCTAAGAGTTTTCATGATTTTTTTGTCTCATAGTTTAGTTGAAGCTCCAAGCGTAGCACAAGTTCCTAATGCCAATGTCAAGCTAAGATCCTTTCCCAAAATGATGGATGATGCTATGGACAAAAATGAATAAATTCAGTCATTACAAGCTTAGCTCAAGCAATATTCTAGGCAAGTGCTCCGCCTAACCCTCAATATTATCCTCAACTAGACTATAGAACTCCACCCCAATGGAAGTACCAAGGAAGAGAACAAGGTCAAGAAGGTTTCAATAGGTAGATGAATACCTATAATCCCAATTCTACTCCTTCCATGAAGGTTGTTGTTATAATGCATGCTAACTTGGTCCAAGGGGAGGATCATTTGGACCAATGGGGATAACCTCAAGGTAAGTTTATGCATGATGGTGAGGAACACAACCAAGCTTTGGTGGCACAAGAAGAATCTACTCTTTACGTGACACTAGAAGAAGCAAATCTCATACAAAGAGATACTCCTGGAGAAGGTATCAGCCAAAGTGTAGGTATAATGAACACCTTATTGCAAACATAGTAAAGGTGTGTTCCATCTTGATGGGACTTTAACCAAGATAGTGGGATTGATCAGAGATTTGAAATTCTTTCTACATGATTTCCCAAGTTTCCCCATTTTATAAGACATTGTGGTTTTAGACCTTCCAATTCATTTTTTATTTGCTTGTTAAGGGACTTAATGGCTAAGATAGGAGGATACCTTTATAATGACTAGTCTTTTCTATATTTTAAAACAAGATATGGAACCAAGGTGATGATAAGGACACAACCCTTATCAAGGTTTCATATTTAGCCATATATGGAGACAAGTTAAAATTAGAATTATCTAATTAGTAAAGAAGAAGAAGGTGTCGTGGATGGTGAAGCATCCTCCCCCCTTGAAGGTATTTTTGATCTTTTCCTTGATAAGTACAACACTGAAACACTTGGAATTGATCCATATACTTTCACAGAAGAAAATAATTTGGGAGTTTATTGTATTCATGAAAAAAATGCTTCCATTCTTTCAGTCATTAATGAAGACCATAAACTTGAAGGGATATGAGAATTTTTTTTTGATGGATCAAGAAGCAAAGTAGGTGCAGGAGATGGCATTATACTCATTTCTCCATCAAATAATCAATATATATATATATATATATATATATATATATATATAGTCCACTTTAGCTACACCTACAATGTGGTATAATATGGAGGCCTAGTTCATGGCCTCCAATGGGTAAAGAAGAGATGGGACAAGAATTTGAAAGTTTATGGGGATAGTAAATTGGTCATCCACCAAGTGAAAAATAAAGATACAGCCAAGAATACCTTGCTTAAATCCTATAGTCATAGGGTATGGGACCTACTTGAAGACTTTGATGCCTTCAACATACAACCCATACCAAGGAATTTAAATAAACATGCTTATAGATTGGCTACCATAGGAGCATAGTTTGATGCAGTTGCTGATGTAGGGAAGGAGAAGGATCAATCCCATATCAAGGTAATTGTGAGGCCTTCTATTCCAGATAATGAAGTGTCATGGAAAGTTTGTGAAAATGATGAACACATTGCATACTTATTACAAAATGAGGCAAGAATCTCCTCAATAAACTAAAAGAGATTGCATGATCCTTATCAAGAACAAGTTTTTCAGCTGAAGACAAACAAGATACCTAAGGGGCTAATTACTTTGGAGAGTTTTTTCAATGAAGATGATCAAAATAATAAAAAAATATTTATCATGTCCACAAAAGAAGAGAAATATAATAGAGTCAAAATTTAGAAGGACAAGCTCCCAAAAATTGGTAAAGTATGTTCTCTGTCTGAGAGGTAGGCCTTTATTGAATTATGCAAAGAGTTCCATGACATCTTTGCTTGGGAATATAAATATTTGAAAGGGTTTGATCTAATTGTATCTCATTACACCATTGAGTTATAACCTAGATCTAAATCAGCTAGGCAAAAATAAAGTCATATAAATCCCAAGATAAAGGAACTCATGAAGAAAGAGCAGACCAAGTTGATTGAGTCTAGGATTATCTTTCCTATCTAACACTCAACTTGGGTGGCTAATCTTGTACCTATCCAAAATAATAATGGATAGATCAGACTTTGTGTGGATTTTCAAGACCTTAATAGGGTGTCTCTCAAGGATCATTATCCAATACCTTCCATGGAACAAATTTTGTAAGTTATTTTAGGTTCTCAATGATTCTCACTTCTTCATGGTTATTCAGGTTACAATCAAATACTGCCGAATGAATAAGATCAGTTCAAGACAACCTTCAATATAAAATGAGGGACCTTTACCTATAAGAATAGGCCTTTTGGTTTATCTAATGCTGGAGCTACATTTCAAAGGTCAATGGACATGTATTTTAAAGGTTTGATCAATAATTTTCTACTTGTGTACCTTGATGATATAACTATTTTTTCAAAGGATGTAGCTGATCATATGGAACATCTAAGGCAGGTGTTTAAGAAATGTATGAAGTGTAGAATATCTTTTAATCCAAAAAAGTGCATCTTTGCTATTCATGAAGGTAAGTTATTGGGTCATATTATTTCAAAGGAAGGCTTGTCTATTGATCCCGAGAGGATTAAGGCTATTCTAGGCTTGTCTTTGCCTCAAAAAAAGAAAGGAATTAAAAGCTTCTTGGAAAAAATAAACTTTGTAAAAAGTTTTATTCCAAGATTTGAAGCTATGGCAAATCCTATCACAAACATGCTATAGAAGAACCAAGCTTTTGATTGGAAAAAGGAAGGTAAGAGTAGTTATGAGGCAATCAAGAAAGCAATTGCAAAATCTCCTACTCTCTTGAACACAAACTTTGAAAAATATTTCATACTCTATACCTTTTCTAACCTTGATACAATCTCAACTATGCTTATATAAAATAATGATGAAGAGGTAGAGCAGCCAATCATAATTTTTGGCTAAGGATTGGAAGATTATGAGGTCAAGTATACATTCGTTGAGAAGCAAGCTGTAACAGCGATAAGAGGATTGAAAAAATTTAGACACATGGTTTTAAAAACAAGATACATATCATGGTTTCTCATAAGGAATTTCTCCTAAGTAAAGACCTTAATGAAAAAAGAGCTAGGTGGATTACAAAGGTGATGGAGTATGATGTGGATATTAAAGTGACAAGCTTGGCAAGAAGAAAAGGGTTATGTGAGAATTTAACTTTAGATTTTCAGGAGCCAAAGGAGGAAGTCCTCATCAACCAGGTTCAACCCCAACCAGTTGATAAAATACAAGTTCAAAGTTGGACACAAGACATCATTAGTTTTCTTCAAAATGGTGAGTACCCCAATGGCTTGAACAAGTCTCAAAGGAGGTATTTTAGTTTGTAGACCATTCTTTACTATCTTGTATATGGTGTTCTCTTTAGGAAAGACATAAATGGTGTGTTGTTAAGGTGTGTTAATAGTGATCAGTCTGATATGTTCTTGGAAAAGTTTCACAATGGTATAGATGGAGGTCATTTCTATCCTAGGATGACAACTACAAATATAATGAGGGCTAGTTACTATTGGCCTAGTCTTTTTAAGGACTATTACCACTAGGCTAAAAAGTGTCCTCAATGTACTTTCTTTGCAGGCAAATAGAAACTTATAGCCTTTCCATTGAATCCTATCCAAGTAGACCTACCTTTCATGTAATGGGGTCTTGATTTCATTGGTGTGATCAACCCTTCTTCAAGTTTTGGACACAAATGGATAGTGAATACTACTGACTACTTCAAAATGTGGGTAGAGGCTATTGCATTGAAGGAGGCAAGAGAAAATGCTATCTTGGAGTTCTATGAGAGCATTATAATAAGGTTTAGAGTTCCCCATATTATCATTTATGATAATGCACTTGCTTTCATAAGTGCTAAAACTTTTGATTGGGTAAATAGGAATGGATTTTACTTGACTACCCCATCCAACTATTACCCTCTAGGTAATGGATTGGATGAATCTAATAACAAGAATATCATCAAGATCATCAAGAGGACATTGGAGAACAATCAAAGAGCATGGTACAACAAGTTAAAGATAGCCTTATAGGCTGACATGTTTACTCCTAAGAGATCAATTGGTAATTCTCCCTTTGTTATTGTTTATGGAAGAGAGGCTAGGTTATCCATATCTCAAGAACTCCCAACTCTATAACTTTCACATCAGCTGGAACCAATTGAAAATACTCAAATAGAATTTAGATTGATAGAACTAATGCAATTGTAAGAAGCAGGAGACAATGAACACAAGGCCATAAAACACCACCAACTACTCATGAAGAAGTCATTTGACAAGAAATAAAGTGTAAGAGTGTTCAAGTAATGTGACATGGTCCTTAAATGGAATGAAGATAGATAAAAATTGGGTAGACATACAAATTTTGATAGTTTATGGAGTGGCCCTTACATCATTAGTAAGTGTAAGCAAGGCAAATCCTTTCAACTAACCAAGATGAATGGAGAAGAATTACTTATCCTTGTGAATGCAATACATCTAAAGTTATTTTATTAGTCTTTTCAAGTCTATTTTGTAAATAGTAGTTTAGGTGTGTGTTTCTTTTGGTTTTTTGTTGTGTTCCCTAAGTGATTTATAGCACAATTGTGTTTCCTTTTTTTTTTTTGGTGTGTGTCTCTATCTTTGTGCATGTCAATCAATCTAGCTTATGTTTTTGAGCTAAAAGTCTATTCGAGTCATTTTATGGGTGCTTATATGTGTGACTCCATGCCCCATATAAGGCTTTAGGCAACTAGTCTTAAGCATACCAAGCATGCCTCCCCTTGGAATTGCCAAGAATTTTATCCAATTTTCACACCCAAGTTTTACATCTTTTTTTTTTTGGCTAAGTGCAATATATTTATTTGTTTATCCCCATAGCAAAGTGTCAAGTGTTATTTATTTCAGCAAGGTTTTGCTTCAAGTTTTTTTTACCAAGTCTCAAAGGAATTATTTTAAACTTTTTGACTGATAAAAAAGTCCAAAGGAAGTGTCCCTTAAAAAAATTCCAAAGGGTATATTTCAAGATTTCCAAAGGGAATGTTCAAAATTTTTTTTGAAGGGTTTGTTCTTTCAAAAACTTGGTCCAGTTCAAGTTTCCCAAAGTGCACTTTACAACTTTTTTGAAGGGTTTTTTCTTTCAAAAACTTGGTCCAGTTCAAGTTTCCCAGAGGGCACTTTTCAAATTTTTTGAAGGAATTGTTTCAGACATTTTGTCCAAAGTATCTTTCCAAAGTGTCTTTTTCTTGTGAGAGTGTCCTTTGTAATATTTATGAAGGGACATTTTCAATTTTGTCGAAGGGTTTTTTCTCTTCCAAATGGAATTTTTCAAAAACCCTGAAGGGACACTTTACAGAAGATCGAATTCTTCAACAAAATAAATAGTATTATAATGGTGTTTATCTTTTGGCATGACATACTTCAACTAGTCATGTTTTCATTCAATGGATACAGGAATAGAATTTATGAGCCCTTTCTCTAACTGGACTATACCGCTTAGTCTACGAGCATATGGAAGACTCTCAGTAATTGTAGGATGGATTCTATTTTTCATAGAATATAATATATGTATATTCATACCTGAATACTGAGAAGGGACAAACATATCAAGACCTTTTATAGATGAAAATAAACCCCAACAATTAAGACTAGTAGCCTTAACTTCTTTACACCCTTTATCATGGGACTAACTAATAGGTTTGGACAGAACTCATAACATACATGAACATCACTCAATTGGTAAAAATTAGACAACTGAAATGTAGGAGAAAATTTTGATTGACGATGATCACAAATAACAAGATAACGTACATGCTTGATATTCTCATGGAAAAGTGCCTTAATATAGACACGAATAAGACCAAAATGTACAAGCTACACATCTTCATGACTTATAATATATTCATTTTTATAACTCAGAAAGAATGGAATTAGATTGGTCTTGTAATTTTTCTTAGGCTTATATTCCACGGTAATTTCAAATGTTTACACATGGGGATTCACAAAAGACTTATATGAAATCTTATACAAAGACTTTACCAAGTAGATTTTTACCCTTATATTTTAACTAGGACCTTTTATAAACATTATCAATAAGCTTAAAATCCATAAGAGTATCTGGAAGATTATTTTCTGTGATATTTATATCAGTTACATAAGCATAACTTTCTCCAGTTTCAAACAACTCTTCATTATTATATCTAGAGTATTCAACATGTAATGTCTAGTTATTTAAAATGACGTTGGATAAGAAAGATACACATATAATGTCTTATGTGGCCATTTTTGGTCCTCCTAAAAAATAAATAAGTAAAAATCTTCCACTTTCCACTTATTTAATCGTAGATCAGATTTTTTATTTTGATTGTTATGCTTAGAATATTCAACATGTAAAGCCCAATTGTTTAGAGTGACATTGGATAAGAAACCTACACATATAATGTTTTATGTGGCCATTTATTGTCCTCATAGAGTTGATATTTTGTGTAACTTTAAATACAAGATTTTCACTTTCCATTTATTTTATTTTAGATCATAATTTTCATTTAGAATGGAAAGTTAATTTTCAAACATTTGTTGATTGAGAGTAAAGTGTATGACTATGATAACCTTATCCAATCAAATTTAAATTTAAAAGTGACATTTATTTTAGTTTTGATTTTATATTTTAAAGATTAATATTTTATAATAAATATTTTATAACTTGTACCCAAAGATAATCCTCTTATATTTTGTATATTCATTATATTTTTATGTCATTTATTAATTAAGTGTTATTGTTGCATTTAAGTATATATAACTTATTTATTACATTAATGCAGATATATATATTTTTTAAATTTTATTTATTTAATAAAAATTATAATATATTATTTTTTTCAAAATTTTCTTTCCTTAAGAAACCAAAGTTTAAAATAGTAACATGACTTCATTGGTTCAGAAGATTTAGCTAATAGTTAAGGTTTTGTCTAACAAATTTTAGGTAGTTTTTGGGGGCATTGCTTGCTTATGGAAAACCAAAGAAATTATCCTCGTTAATTCTCTTATTGTACATGGTATCTTAGCAATTTTATTCTGGGTTAGACATTGTAATAAATATGTTTTTTCATCAATGTTTACTTCTCTACTTCTTTGGATGGGAACAAAATAATGGAAGGATCTTGAGTACAATATTTATCTCTTTCTAAGACCTTGGCTCCTTAGTGGAGGTGACTTTAATTCCATCATTTATTTATAAGAAAATAATGGTGGCAATAAAAATATTGATGCTAATTCCAATATCATGTTGGAATACATTTCTTCTTTTAACGTCATTAACAATAGCCCTGGTAATGGGCTCATGACATCAACCAACATAAGATCACGTGATGTTTTTATTGCAAAGAAGATGGATATATTCTTATTGAGAGAGGGTTTTTTGGATAATGGGAACATCCCCAAATCAATTATTCTCAACAATGCTAGATCAGATAACTAGATGGTTATGACTAAAATCTAACATTCTAAATGTCAAAAATATCCTTTTTAGTTCCAACTGATGTGGATTTGACATATTGATATGAGAAATTAAATACAATAATGGTGGATAAAAGGTAAGCCTCATCATGGAACTAATATGTACCCTTTTGTGTAGAATCTCAAATATGTTAAATTTCAACTTATTAAGTGGAATTGGGTTGAATTTGAGAACATCAAAGTTAAAAGGCAAGATAAAATGGACAGATTGGAAAAGGTAGTTGAAATCATTCACCTCAACACTTTCAATGATAATATTAAGCATGAGGAACTAGATTTAATCATTCATCTTGACAAATGAAATGTTCGGGAAGAAATTACAAGGAAATAACAATCTAGAATCAAGTGGTTGCACGAAGGATATTAAAAAATTGGTGTTTTTTCATAAGTACATGTTGTTGTCATGATCTTATAATCACATTTCTTCCCTTGAACTAGATAATGACAATCTAGAGTCTTCCTCATAATCCATTTCTAGTATTTTGCTTAACTTCTTTTCTTCAAATTTTTGTAGTTATTCCTTTGGATATGGTAGAGCAACAACAAGTTCTCCAACATATTCCCATGTTGAGCTATGAATGATAATCATTCTCTTATTGCTCACACTTCCTTAGTATAATTAAGACATGTTGTCTTTGGCATGAGCAAAGACAAATCTCCTAGGCCAGATGGGTCTCCTATTGAATTCTATGAATAATTTTGGGATATTATTCAAGATGACTTGTTGAAGGTTGTTGAAGAAGATAGAACAACTAAAATTATTCTTAAGCATATCAATAAAATCTTCATTGCTTGGGTTCTGAAGGATCACGAGATTTTGAAAATCTTTGTTTTTCATCTCATTGCTCTCTATAATGTTTTATATAAAATCATGACCAAAATTATGGCCAATATCCCTCCATCATAATATTATTTCCCTTGAGCAAGTAGGGTATGTGGCTAGTAGACAAATATTTGATGAGATAGTGTGAGCTCAATAAGCTATCCATTTTAGGCAACATCAAAATATTCTAGCTATTCGTATAAAGTTGGACCTCTCTAAAGCCAATGATAGGGTTCATTGGGCCTTCCTCTTAAGCATGATAAAGCATTTTAGTTTTTCTATGGACTGGGTTATTTGGGTGAAAGGTTGTATTTCCTTGGTCTAATTTTTGTTCTTGTCAGTGGGAGTCCTACCATGTCATTTGACACTTCTATAGTCATTCGGCAAGGATATCCTCTCTCTTTCTACATGTTTATCAATCTAGCAGAAAGTTTGGGTATAATTATGGCCAATGATATAAATTAGATAATTGTTGAAGGTGTTACTCTTGCCAGGGTTGTTAATCCATTGAAACATTTGAAGTTTTTGGATGATTCCTCCCTCATTGACAAAGTTACAAATAAAGAAGATTTAAACTTTAATAAGAAATTACAACTTTTCATGTTTGAAACTAGTCATATTACTAATGAAGATACATCTAAAATTTATGTCTTTTATAGGATTCCTAGTCAGGAAGCCATGATTCTTGATAGACTTTATTTTTGGAAATCTTCTTTACCAATCACCTATCTTGGTATTCCTTTAAGAGAAGCTAGACATTCTAATTGGATACCATTACTAAATAGACTAAAAATTAAGATTTTTAAATGAACTAATAGAGGGATTTCGATGGGAGGAAAAATCACCTTGATCAAAACAAATTTGTAGGCTATTCCCATTTTCTTCTCTTCCATCCCACATGTTCCCAAAGCTATCTTCAAAGAGATTAACCAAATCTATAGCATGCTTTTATGGAGAGGGCCTCAACTTATTAAAAAATGGACTTTGGTGAAATGGGCCATCCTTTGCCTCCCCAAGCATCAATGGGGTTTGGGTTTTCACTCAGCTTAGCTAAATGGTCAAGCTTTAGCTACTAATCTTTTCTAAAAAATATATATATTACCTTGTCAAATAGTTTATTTATCCATTCCCTCAAATATGATAATATGAAAAAAAATGTTACCTTGTCAAATAGTTTATTTATCCATTCCCTCAAAAGGTTTTCCTGTGCTAGTGGTTCTTAAAATTGGTGAGTATATGATTAAGAATAAGCTATTTTATATAATCAATAATGGTAAAAATGCCCATTTTTTGACTGATTCTTTGGATGGTCATCCCCCTCTTATTGAATAATATCCCCACATTCATACTCTTATGGAACAAATGCATCAAAAAGATTGGATAATAATTGATAAGTATTCTAATAAGCCTAGTAGAGAGTGGACATTTGAAAGGGAGTGGATTTCTCTTGAAGATTGGCCAATTCCAATTTCTTCATATTACAGATTTTAACTACATATTTTAAAAATAGATATATTCCTTGTTCTAATGAGGATGATTTGTTATCTTGGGGAGGTCATAAAAATGCAAACTAGACAATGGTTAATGTCTATTATTTGTCAATCTTCAACTCAGCTTCTTAAGAAGATTTTAAAGCAACTATGGCATCACAATTTATGGCCTAAATTTAGAGTTTTCATTTGTCTTTTCCTTACAAGGCAGGGCACTTGTGGGAGACCAACTTGTGGAAAGGGGATTTAATGGCCCTTTTAGATGTGTGCTTTATAAAGACCATGAAGAAACTTATTCTCATCTCTTTTTTTATTGTCCTTTTATTACCAAGTAATGGTAGCACCTCACTCATCTTTTGGGCATCCCATGGACTACTTTTTAATCCCTAATTCAACCTCTTCAAGATTGGAGCCACAATTTATAGTTTGATGTCTTCTCTAATCAAATTCTTTAGGATTGGGTTTCTTTCATTTTCTGTAATACATGAAAGGATTGAAATGTAAGAATATTTAGGAAAAGGGTCACAAATAGTGTTTGGGTCTGTTAATGCTTTCTTGCTAATATTAAATAATCAATTTTTCACTTGATGAAACTTCCTTCAGCTCCATCACAACATTGGATGCTTATTATTCAGGCTCTTCACATTTTTCCTTCTCCCCCTCAACTCTAGGGATATTTTAGAGCCAAAGATCATTCCTCGATTCTCATATTGGGATCAACAGAGTTTTTATGGATGGTGTGTCAAGGGGAAATCTTGGTTATGCAAGCATTGGAGGTATTTGCAAGAAGATGGACAATTCTATTTCTTTCTTTTTTTTTTGTTAGAATTGTGATTATCACCAACACCTTAGCTGAAGGACAATATGGAAGGTCAAGAAAGAACTCTTAGAAGGTGGGATTAAATAAAGTCTAGTTGGTTTTTGATTCTATGTTTTGGATTAGGTTGCTCTCATATTCCAACTGTAATATCTCCATAGACTTCAGAATTTACATAATTATCAGCAAAATTCAATGGCTTCAAAAGAATTTTGATATAGGGTCTTTTATTCACACACTCTTAGAGGTTTCAATAAAGTTGTGGATGCTCTTGCTAATTTGTCCCTTGACCAATTTGGGGTGAAAGGTTTTGGCTCTCCTCCTCTATGGTGGCCGATTAAGCTAAGGAATGATCTCTTATCCATTTTAGCTTTGCACAATGACAAGCTTGATTATTAAAGTCATTTTAAGGTTTTCTTTTCTTCCTCAGAGGGTTGATTTTGGGTTTGTCTTTCCTCAATTGGTTAGTGACTTCCTTTCATTGGCTCCTTATGGTAATGGAGCATGCTTCCAATTATGGTCTTGATTGGAATCATGTTTGTTCTCTTTTGACCTCTGTTTTGCAGTGGCCAAAAGGTTTCTGTCTTGTTAGTTTTTATGGCCACTATATGCACATCCTGATGACTGCTTATCTTTTGGTTAGGTGTGCTTTTTGATCATGCCCAATGTGGAAATATAAGTGCAAACCTTAATATTTTTTGGCATAAGAATACCCTTACCTGAATGTAGCATCTCTCTAAAGATGTTTTCCTTAAAAAAAAAAAATACACATATAATGTATTTTTTTTTTTTTTAAATAAATCTATTCAATACTTTTTTAAGAAAATATAATATTTTAAATAATTTTTTTATTGAACTTAATAATACTATGATAAATAGTAAAATAATATTTTTATTTCCTTGTTTTTTTTTTTTTTTTTTTTTTTTTTGTTAAATCTTTTTCCAAGATCAAGCAAAATATAGACAATCTATCTCCAATAATTAGATCTCACCCAACAAATGGTCATCTTCCCCTTAATTCTTATCAATTTCAAAATTACAATTGTTTTTTTATCTTTTTAAAGATCAAATTAAATATAAACAACAATTAAAATCTACTTCCAACAATTGAAACCAGCCCAACAAATAGACCTCCTCCTTTTAAAATCTTGTCAATTTCCTTTATACACTTGATTACATGCATGTGTTGAAAATGCTACGTGATGATTAGGATCTTAACCATTCAACCAGCTGGATGCACCTTCATACATATAATCTTACTATCAATAATAATTAAAATCCCAACTATCAACCAAGTAAATACACCATCATTCATACAACATGATTCATATGATGGCTAATATGATACCATTATACATATATGAAATATATCCAAAAAGTATCCAAAGAAAGCTAATGAGGGTCATGTGGGTAACATCTATCTCACTCAAGTTGTGGTCGTGTTTATTTCTAAGAGCAGAAGGGCTTCACTCGTGCGCCCTTGAGGAGATGAGAGCTCTACTCAAGCCCTCCATAACAATATCAGTACGAGGCAGAAATTCGTCACGTAGTAATATGTTTCCTTTTACGGCTCAGGGTCATTTCATTCCTTTCAGTCAGACTCGCTAACCTGCTCGCTTGAAGAGGCATCTCCGTCAGCGTCGTCACAACCCCTACGAGTGCCTCCGCGTTGCAATCCCAGGCTGCTGGATCCAATATTCGTTTCGTATCTCTTTCTCTCCCCTACATACATGGTCTCCCTCCCGGCTGCGAAAGCGCCGAATGTCTTTCACCGACGGAAAGCATCTTGTTGTTTTGTTCTTCGCATAAGCTTTCTGTGCCATTTGAAGAATGGTTGGAGCAGTTCATAGCGGAGACTTCAAAAAATCCTATGTGCATCATAAGCGACGTCTTCTTGGCCTGGACGGTGGATTCGCCTTCCAGGTTTGGGATTCCGCTGGTTGTGTTCCATACAACTGGAGCCATGGAAGCTTCTCTGCTGCAATACCTCTTCACTAATCCGGTGTCCGAAATCATAAGCGACCGTCAAATCGTAGGCATCCGCGACGGTTCTCTCGATGTTAATCTGCGGCGGTCAGAGCTTCCTCATATGTTGCGAAGCGAGTGCTTCTTTTCACCTTATCCCGTGCTTCCTGTGCTTCACCAGGTCTATGCCTCGGCCAAAGAAAGCTCCGCCGCAACGCTGGTCAATACCTTTTACGGGGTCGAACCAGAGTACGTGAAATATTTAGAGGAACCCACGGGTAAGCCCATTTGGCCCATAGCTCTTCCTCTCTACAAACCCCAACAAGGCGTCGATAACCGATCGGAGTGTATCCGTTGGCTAGATGGTCAAAAGCAAAACTCCGTCCTGTATGTTTCATTTTGATCGTGAGCTTTTCTCTCGGAAGAACAAATAAAAGCCCTCGCCAGGGGCATCGAAGCCAGCAAGCAGCATTTCATTTGGACAATCAAAGACCCAGTTGGCAGCAACGTTAATTCCTTAGATTTTCTACCAGAGGGATTTATCGAAAGAAGGAGAGACAGAGGAATAGTGATCCACGGGTGGGTGCCTCAGCTGCTGATTCTGTCCCATCCCTCCACTGCGTGTTTTATGAGTCACTGTGGATGGAATTCCACATTGGAGAGCATCTGCGCAGGAATTCCGATGGTGGTATGGCCGATGGTATAAGACCAATTCATTAACGCCAAATTAGTGAAAGAACAGTTGAGAATCGGATTGGAGATCTGTGAGGGATGGGATACGATTCCCAATACCGATATTGTAGAAAGGACAGTGAAGGACGCCATGGGAGAGGAAATTAGAAAAGAGATGCATGCTCGCGCTATGAAATTATGGGAATCGATTAACGAATCATCGAGCCAGCAAAACATTGAAGGATTTGTATCTTACATCCTCAACCTTCGCGGCGATGAAGTTAAGGGAAAGTTTTAATTCGGATGTACGCTTTGGAGTGTCATTGTGCATTAACCTGCTATTTGCACTTTGCAGTCATAAAAGGCGCCCGGTAATGACACTAACGTCGAGTTAGTGGTGGTGGTAGTCGATGGACTGCTTTTAAAGAAGGGAAACTTTTTCTTACATTTGCTAGTTCGTTTATGAGGGAAGATAATGCACCAGAAAAGGATAAAGAAAAGAAGGTTAATGGTTGGAAATTAGTATCTGTTTATTTTTTTCAAATTGTTGGGAGGGTTAAGATGACAAATGTTAAGTTTCCTTTATTTGTTGTCGCTTTTATTGTTTAGTGATGTGTGCCCTTTGCTACTTGTTTATATTTATATTTATTTATTTATTTATTTATTTATTTTTGTTTATTATTATTATTTTTAATTTTTTAAGTGAAATGTTATTAAATTAAATATGTTAATTTTTTCATTCAATAAATTAAATAAGTAAATCTGTTGATATGATATTTGGGAGTGTGATTTTATTCACTTATTAATTTTATATATATATATAAAATATTTTTAATTAAAAATTATATAGTATAAATATTTTATTATTGTTTGTTATTGTATTTTTATTCATATTAATTTGATACTATATTTTATGATTTTTTACGTTTTAATAATAAAATAATTAGATAAATTTTAATTGTGATAAAAATAAAAATGAAAATTATTAATATATAATGTAAGAAGAAAAGAAATTTTATAGTCAATATTATCTGAGCTCTTTTATTTTTGTTTTCTATGTAATTTATCATTTCTTAGATAAGTTTAGTTATGTAAAGTTGTAGAAATTTATTTCCATCTTTTTTATAATATTTTAAACGTTCAAGAAAAAAATCAATTCATTTTTAAATTTGAATAAAAGAGATTTTTAAGTTTTGCAATGAAAATGTAATAGAAATCTTAATTTTTTAGTAAATTAAAATTTATATATAATTTTTTTACAAAAAATAAAAATATAATTATACCTATTTATAATTAATCCATTTATAAATTAAAAAAATACCATACAAACATTTTGTTTATTGAACTCAAGTTATATAAATACATAGTTTTTTCTAATTTATTTTTAAGGTAATTGTTCCCCCCACAAAAAAACATGAATAGATTACTTATTCATTTTATTAGAAGGCCATTTTGATTGATTTTTTTAAATATTTTTAAAATAATAATTTTGATTTCCATAATTTTTTATATTATTTATGTCTTATGCTTTATTCATTATTAATTTCTTAATATTTTATTAAATATTTTTAATTATATATATATTTTTTTAAATAATAATTATAAGAGTAGTTATTTTATTTATTGTTTCCTTTTCATATTTTACAATTATTTTGAATTCTTTAACTATTAAATTGTTAGAATGTTATTTTTTATATTTTTTTTCTTTTTTTATAATTTTTTTAAAAATATTTTTGAATTATATATTCTTAAATATATTATCTTTTTTATCTTGTTTTTATATAATGTTCCTTTTTTTTTCATAATATAATCGCATGTTTTTGGATGTCCTTTTGTTTCCCATAATGGTTTTTTTAATATTCTTTATGTTAATAGTCTTGTATTTTTCACTGTCTATTATTGTAATTAAGCTTTTTCTCTTCTTTTTATATTTAAATATTTTACATAAACATAAAACTTATTAAATGATGTGTATAATTATCTTATTTTTAATAGTATATGTATATACATCAAACACTCTTTTGTCATCACCTTTTTGAAACTTGTTTATCAATATGATCCTAAAAGTATGTCAATTTTAATTTTTTAGAAATGAATTCCCTTCAATTAAAATTTATTATGAATAACTCATATATATGTTAATCTTATTGCATACTTTTTTACATTTAAAAATTTCTAAAATTTAGGTAGTGATTTGATTTACATTTCATGAGAAAATCCTATAATCACATCTTTACAATTCTTGACATATTTTATTATAAAACATATATCATAATTAATAAAAGTAACTATTTGAGCTTTGTATGTGAAATTATGTTATTAATGTTATTTTCTTATATCATTATTTATTTATTTTTTAAATATATAATTATGTTATTTTATTATACCATTCCAACTAATCAAACTATATATATGCTACACAAGATTAATAACTTTTCCTCAAATTTTGTGATAGTTTCAATTTTATCTTTTAAAAATCTAGTTCATTTTTTATTTACTTTTTTCAATTCATAAAGATTTTTTATCGAATCCCTCATTTTTATTAAAAATATTTATATTTATATTATGCCTTTTCATTGAAATACCCTACTAGTAATATGTCCTTTAACTTATTTTAAACTAAACTATAAGGATGAGTCTTCATGACCGAAGTAAGGGTTCGAATTTGTGGGGGAGGGGTGTGGTAGGTGATAGGAAAATGGTAAGGTCAAGCATAATAAAAACAGAGAAACATGATTGTTATTTCATTTTATATTATTTTAATTTTTTATTTTGTTTGTCTATTATTATATATTTGTCACAAGTTTATTTCACTTGATTCATTATTAATTTATGTTCTTTATTAATTTATGTTTCCTTATTATATATATTATTTTTTTCTTATATTCTTCAAAATATAAAGTGTTGAAATCATCATGTTCATACTTTTTTGTAAATATGATTGTATCTTTATCTTTATATTTAAACTTTAACTCAAGACTTCTTCTCAAAAATTAACTTATAAAATTCAAATTTATCAACTTTTATCAACATAAAATGATCAACCCAAAATTCATTAAGAAATATCAACATGCCATATAAGGAAATCTCAATACTTCTGATTGGAGTTTTCATTTATATTGTTGTTTCATACCCCTCTTATGCTAACACATCAAGAATTAATCATTCAAATGAACCAAATTTTAATTATGTCAAGTTTAGTTGGATCAATATTTTAAAGCTATATATCAAACTAAATGTTGATTTCGATGTAAAAACTGGTTTAAATATTTAATCTCATCATATTAAAAATGGTTTAAATATTTATCCTCATCCTATTTAAAATATTAATTATGTGTAATTCATAATTTTACTACTCACAATCTTAAGCTTTTTCTAGAGCATATACATAACATTGAACATCCTTTGATTATTTTTATAAAATTTAATTAAAATTTTTAAAGTATAATTATATATTTTTCTCAATGGAACCTTATAATATCAATGATAGTGAATGCTATTTTAATTGGAATGTATTTTTGGTTTAAAAATAAAACACAACATTTATAATCTATATAACTTTTTTTTTGTTTTTTTGGTTTTCGGCAATCATAGTTGAAATAGCTACATACTCTTCTGTCGCTTTCTTGTTTTTGATAACCACGGGTTAAAAAACATAATGCTTGAATTTTCTATGTTATCTATTTATTATTGGTGGATTTAAAATGTTCACATTTTAATCAATATTTATGTTTATAATGCATGAATGTATGGGCAAGCATTTGTGAGATTATTTTTGCTCCGGCATCCTTCCAAATTCCATTTTGTGATGAGATATTGGAAGTTAGTAGATGTGGCATCATGCATAATTTATTGCCAAGGTATACATTTGTGGTATTTCTTGAAAGTTAGATTCTATTACAAATTTTACTATGTAAATCATTGAATGAGGGAAACAAATTTATTATCTCTCTTCTCTATTTTGGTAGCTTCAATATCGATTACTGATTTGATTTATTGAAATCTAAATTAAAATTGCAACAGAATGATAGAAAAATTTAGGACATACTTTTAAAGGATTGATTGTTCTGATGTGAGAAATTTAGATGAAATGTATGTTCGGTTTATTATTTTATATGTGATTAGAGTGACAAGTTTTACATAGAAAATTAGTGAATTAAAATATTATTAAGAAAAATAAATTTATCAATAAGAAATTTTTTTGAATAATAATTTGTATTGAATGTTTCAAATAATTCTAAATTATGTATAAATAAGTTTTAATTCAGAATTGGAGTTAATATGTAAAATTTAGAATTTTAAAAATAAACAAAATTCGATTTATTATTTTTAGCAGTTGCTATTTTTAGTAAGTTTTATATACAAACATGCGTAGATCTAAAAATCTCCAAAAATAAATTAAGCTCAAAAATTAATTTATTAAATGAATATCAATTAATATTCAACTCTAGTTACAAAAATAGATCATTTCTAAATTTATAAAAAACCTGAAACTAAAACTAAATGACAATTTCAGACTCTTAGATGGTTACATTTAGCCTCAAGAAAATATCAAAAATATCCTATAATTGAAAGAACAAGATATGACAGCGTTAAACATTTTAAGCCAATCATTTTGATGCAAAGATGACTCAAACAAAACTATAAATTAAAATTTATAACCTCAAAAAAAAAATGACCTATTTTTCTACATAAAAAGATCATACCAACATGCTATAACCTTACAAGAGAGACTTAAGTGTCAATTAATTAATTGAAAAATATTTGTACTGCACTAACACTTATTATAAGCTTACTTAAATTGAGCATTTCTCATGTTTTAAATCCATGTGGGTGGGTGTCTTATCTCTATTGTTTAAGAAAGGGCCTATTGAATGAAAGGCTCAAGAATATATTTTTCTAACATTGTTCCTCAATAGATAGAATAAGATTAAATGGGATATGAAATAGTGATTTATTATATATTGTAAACATATAAAAATTGTTTAGAAACATTTATTAATTATTAATAAATATAATTTTTATTTTTATTAATTTAAATAAATATTATTATACATTTATTAAATTTCAATGATTTTTATATCTCTTTTCTATCCTTAAATTTTCCTTTCACTCTCCTTTTATACTTATTATTTTATGGTCTCTTCTGTATCCTTCAATTTTCCTTTCACTCTCCTTTTATACTTATTATTTTATGGACATTGTTTGACATGCTTATGTTGATCTTAGGTACTAATTTATTTGGTCTAAGTTACATTAGAGTGCACTTATTTATTCAATCCCATATTTTTTTCTATCCAGTGCATATATGTTTGTTTATCCCTCAATAAGATCCTAAGTTAATATATAGATACATAATAATTATATTTGATTGAAAATTGAAAAAATATAAAATGATATTATTACTTAAAGAGATATTTTTAAGAATTCAAAGGTATTTAAGAGAGATTGATTCATAATTAAAGTATTTGTCATTTTTGAACAGAGTATTTTTTCATGAAATATTTTTGATACATGAATTAGAGTTTTGTGCATGATTAGAATTGCTATCATTTATGTAATTTAATTATTTTTACATTGTTTTTATCATTTTTTTTTCACTATTTAAATGTTAAAAGAAATGCTAAGATTGTTAAGTTATTCACCTACTTTACCATACCCTTTAAATACTCATTCTATTTTCATTAAATCTGAATATTATTTCTATTATAAAAAAGTAGAAATTTTATTTTTTAGATTATAATATCACAACACAAATAAATTAGAGTGAGAAAATATATTATTTAAGTAATATGAACATAATTTTCATTTCATTTCTAAACCTTTTAGTCAACTATGTAAATCACCATCTATGATTTGTGTTTATTTGAAGAACCCCCAACACTTTTTTACTTTTGTCACCAATTCATTTCAATTTCATATTATTGAACAAGGTAAATGTCTTTAGAAAAACATTTCCACATATATCTTGATAATATTGTCACCATGTCTTTTGTTACTAAATATTAAGTATCCAACCACTATATAAATGCCCTTCTCTTATATCTATAATTATTCATTATATCTTGCAATCTATATTCATTTTTTTAATATTAATTTAAATGAATTTTATTAACTCATAATCAATATAATTAGAAAATTGTGTTACATATGATGGTAATCCATTTCTCCATATTAAATTTTGATAAACCTTTCTTATCATTAATGAACCAACATTCTTTGGCATGCTCCTTACAACCTTTGAAATTATATTTATCCACCTTATATTAAATATCAAATTATGTAATATTTATAAGGTAAATTACATAACACGATATTATATTTAAATCCATATATTCTATTATGTTTGTTTCACTTGAATCCTGCATCCCACAATATTTATATTATTAAAAAACTTTAAAATTAAAGTGTGCTTTCTTGTGTATTATAATATTTTTATCTGATAAGGGTAAATGTAAAATTTTATAGAATTATAAAATTAGGTACAAATAATAGTAAAGATAAGTAATAAAGCTCAAACAAAACACACGTGAAACAAGTTCTTTCAATAAGGAATCAATCTAAAACATGGCATATTATCAATGAAACATTAACATCATATAATATAACTAAAAAAATATCTAATTAAAATATTGACGGATTCTCACAACCTCTAATTATACCAAAAAGATAAATTTAGAAAAACAAAAGGAAACAACTTGAAATAGGTCTACCCACTAGTAAACCAGGTTACTACAATAGAAAATGTTAGTGAAACATTAGGATAATACCCTCCAAATGTATGTTTATCAATATATAAATATTTATAAAGGCACATCAAAGGTCAAAAAATTATTGGACTAATAAATCCCAAAAAAATGTCAGTTGAAAATGTAGTTCATCTTTTTAAATTGTCAATTGGAGTAGTGGTTGGACAACATACAAAACTCATCAAATGTAATATTTTATTGACAAACTACCCCAACATAAAATTTGTCTAGCTCAATACCAAAGATCAAAAAAAATCCCTCGATGACCGTTAACTCTACCCAAAAAAAAATTAAATGAAGAAATCAACTTGAAACATCAGGCTCTCCACTAGATCTATATAACTAGTAGTAGTAGTAGTAGTAGTAGTAGTAGTAGTAGTAGTAGTAGTAGTAGTAGTAATAATAATAATAATAATAATAATAATAATAATAATAATAATAATAATAATAATAATAATAATAATAATAATAATAATAATAGTTTTTAAGGTCCATGATGCCAAGTAATGTTTTGGTTATGGTCTGCAAGGAAACTTACAGCATATGGGACCACCTCATACTACCATTGTGGCGATGCACCCTACTATGAAATTAATATGAGGCATACCATCCTTACCCCTACAAGATTTAAACCTATGACCTCAATTAAAGGAGCATATATTCTTCACCATTAGGCCAACTCAGGTGCACATAAAGATAAACTTAAAATAAAAAGAACACTAAAAATATGACTACTATTGGAAAACAAATTTACATTACAAAATGCTCATTCAGAATGAGAAAATCTCTTTTCATAACAAACCACTAAGACAACCTAGGAGGAATATCACCATGCAAAACCATAAAGGGACAAATCTGTACCATCATCAAACTACTAAAATTAGATCTATTGTCTAAATTCAAAATGAACTTACAAAGGTATATCTCTACCACCCATTTTAGGGACCCTATGGCACCTGTTGATATTGAAAATATTCATTGAAACATATCTACCCCCAACAGGCCTTTTTAAGCTAAAAAATAGACTTGTTCCATTCCTTGAAGGTAGGGGAGATCGATCCAACCAAATTTTAGAAAGATCTAAAAAATGACTTAACCCAAATAAATCAAGACCCACCATGAATCTAAACCCTCGCATAACCACATAAAACCAAAGGCATGATCCAATTGGGAATCAAGACCTATGATCTGGATCAGGAAGTTTATAATTAAGACCACGTAAGGAGTAGGAAAGGGAGTGGGAGTCGACTCACACAATGGTCAGGACAAAGAAATTCCAAAATGGATTGTATATTACAATCTTTGTATCTCAATAAAGTTTGAGTTTAAATTAATTATATATATATATATATATATCCCAAAACCCTAACCACCGATCATTGGAATTATTAATAATCTTTTCATCCATGTTTCAGTTCTATGAAAACCATTCTATAATGGATATGAAAACTACTTTATCTAATAATTATTTATGATTCTTTCCTAAGATATAATTTTTTTCAAGTGCATAAAACCATAGTGAATCAGCCCACCATATTTATTTATTGTTTATAATGATAATTTTTTATTTAATGCTAATGTATATGTTCAAATATCTATCGTGTATTGTTTTACATTGATTTGGATTAATGAATAAAATTAATCTAATTAAAATGGATATTTGAAAAAAAATTAAGATTATAATATATGGAATTAAAGCATATATGTAAATATAAATGATTGAAAATTGATAATTCAAATTTGATTAGGGCATGTGCTAAATATGGAAAGTATCAAAGAGATGTTGCTACTTAGCTTTTCTAGTTGTTCATATAACTGTGAATATATTATGGAAGTAGGAATTATGGATAATCATGCTTATGGTTCACTTAGTTAAGAACTGGTCTACTACCAATGCTGGATCAATTCTATAGTATTAGGAAAATATTATAGGTTGATATTACCATGTTGTTCTAAATTGACCTATAACAAAGTGTGACATAGTGACTATATAGTATATATATCCATTAAAAAAAACTTTATTTCCCTTGAAACCCTAGATATGCTTATAAGGGCTAGAAATCTACAAAAATAAGGGAAGTTTAATGGTTTGAGTAGACCCTAATCACCCATGTATAATGATTGGGAAATGTCTATGTATCCAATATTTCTAAGAAGGAAATTAAGTTACCCATAGTTCTTGCACCTATTGTGATTGTGCAATTTTGTTTTCTTTCTATGTGTATGTAGATAATAATTAATATTGATACTCTAAAATGATTACTTTAACATGGATTTTGAGTTATTCAAACTTGGTTGTGACTTATCCAAGTGATAGGTATGTAAGTTGGGAAGAATAATATAGATTTTCTCAGTAATATATAATGTATAGATGTGTAATAGATAATTATCAGATCCCTTTTAAATGAGACCTTGGTTTGTTTATATGGGGATTCATATGAATAATTCCTCATGTCGTTGACACATTATGAATATGAATTTACCCTAAGGATGAGATTGATCTTATAAAATGAGCCACTATTGGGTGTGGGTCAGTTCTAACCATTACAGGGCATTATCGATTGATGATAATGACCGTATTAGCATGACTTCACTAGATCAAAATATTTGGCCAACAACTAAGGTTTTGTCCAATGACTTTCAGGGATCTTTTGGAGGCATTGTATGATTATGGAATCCCTAGATAAATTATCTAGGTTAACACTCTGGTTGTACGTGGTATCTTATTGATATTAGCCCAAGTTAAACATGTTACTTTAACTATGTTTTGTTCATCAATGTTTATTTCTCTACTATTTTGGATGGGAGAAAAATAATGGAAGTCGCTTGAGTACATTATTTAGGTCTTTCTAAGAGCTTGGATCCTGATTGGAGGTGAATTTAGTGCCATTATTTTCTTATAAAAAAATAATGTATGAAATAAAAAGTTTGATGCTAATTCCAATATAATGTTGGAATACATTTCTTATCTTAATATCATTGACATTAGGCCCAGTAATGGGCTCATGACATAGACAAATAGAATATTGAGTGATTCTTTTATTGCAAATAATCTAGACAGATTGTTATTGAGAGAATGTTTTTTAGATAATGGGAACATCACCATATCAAATATTCTTAATAATGCTAGATCGGATCACTGGATGGTTATGATTGAAGTCTAGCATTCTCAACACTAGAAATCTACTTTTTGGTTCCAAATGATGTGCTTCGACATGTTGATATGAGAAAGTACATGCAATAATGGTGGATAAATGGTAAGCCTCATCATGGCACTAATATGTACCCTTTTTTCTGTAATAACAAATATGTTAAATCTCAATTTAAAAAGTGGAATTGGGTTGAATTTGGGAACTTCAAAATTAAAAGGCAAGAGAAAATGGACAGATAGGAAATAGTAGTTGAAACCATTTACCTCAACACTTTTGATGATAATATTATGCATGGAGATCTATATTTAATCAATTAGATTGAGGAATGGAATATTCGAGAGGAAATTATGATGAAACAACAATCTAGAATGAATTGGTTAGAATAAGGAGATAATAACTTGGAATTTTTTCATAAGTCTATATTATTGCAAAGATCCTATAATTAAATTTTTTCCCTTGAATTGGACAATGGCAATCCAACGTTTTGCTCATAAGCCATTTCTAGTATTGTGCTAAAATGTTTTTATCAGCTTTTTGTAGTTGTTCCTTTGGATATGGTAGCACAAAAATTTATTCCCGTGATTATCTCTATGAATGAGAACCATTCAATTCTTTCTCGTATTTCCTTATTAGAATTAAAACATGTTTTCTTTGGCATGAGTAAATATAAATCCCCTAGGCTAGATGGGTTTCCTATTGAATTCTATCAATAATTTTGGGATATTATTCAAGATGACTTGTTTAATGTTGTGGAAGAAGCCATGAAAACTAAAATTATTTTGAAACAGATCAATAAAACCTTCATTACTCTGGTTCTGAAGGATCACGAGGTTTCAAATATTTCTAGTTTTCATCCCATTGTTCTCTATAATTTTTTATACAAAATTATGGCCAATATATTTTAGTCCCTCCTTCATAAAATTATTACACCTAAGTAAGGAGGGTATGTGGCTGGTAGACAAATACTTCATGAGATAATTTTAGCTCAATAAGCTTTCCATTTTCTGCAACATCAAAATATTTTGGCTACATTTATAAGGTTGGACCTCTCTAAAGCCTATGATAGGGTTAATTAGGCCTTCCTTTTAATCTTGCTAAAGCATTTTCATTTTTCTATGGATTGGGTTCTTTGGGTGAAAGGTTGCATTTCCTCGATATCTTTATCAATTCTTGTCAATGGGAGTTCTACCAAATCCTTTGGCACTTCTAGAGGCATTCAACAAAGCGATCCTCTCTCTTTTAATTTTGGTAGAAATTTTGGTATAATTATGGCCACTTATAGAAATAACATATTTATTGAAGATGTTACCCTTGCCTAGGTTCTTAATCCACTAATGCATTCACAGTTTTTGGATGATTCCTCCCTCATGGGAAAAGCTACAAATAAAGAGGCTTTGAACTTTAACAACAAATTATAACTTTTCATGGCTACAACTAGTCATATTATTAATAAAGATAAGTCTAAAAATTATTTCTTTTATATAAATCCTAGATAGGAAGCCATGATTCTTTATGGAGTTCATTTTAGAAAAACATCTTGACCAATCACCTATCCTGGTGTGCCTTTAAGACAAACTAAAATTTATAACTAGAGCTGGTTACTAAATAGACTAAAAACTAAGATTTTAAAATGGGATAATAGATGGACTTCGATGAGAGGGTGAATCGACTTGATCAAAATAATTTTCCAAGTTGTTTCCATTTTCTTTTCTTCTATCCTGCATGTTCCCAAAGTTGTCCTCAAAGAGATTGAACAAATCTACCACATTTTTTTATGGAGAGGGCCTTAACTTACTAAAAAATGGTCTCTAGTGAAATAGATCATGATTTTTCTCCCCAATCATCAAGGGCATTGGGGTTTTCTCTTAGTGCAGCTAGATGGTCAAGACTTAACTGCTAATATTTTTTGACATCTTCAATTTATTTAACAACTTTGGATGCAAACTTTGAGAGAATCAAATATTTCATTTCTCCCTTCCCTCAAAAGGTTCTCTAGTGCTTGTGGTTCTTAAAACTAGTGAGTCAATGATTAAGAATAAGTTTTTTTGGATAACCAAGAATGGTAAAAAGGCCCATTTTTGGACTGATTCTTGGGATGGTCATCCCCCTCTTGTTGAAAAATATCCCTACATTCATACTCTTACGAAATAAATCCATCAAAAGGATTAGATAAAAATTGATAAGTATTCTAATAAGCCTAGTAGAGAGTGGGCATTTGAAAGGGAGTAGATTTCTCCTAAAGATTGGCCAACGTCAATTTCCTCATATTATAAAGTCTAACTACTTCATATTTTAAAAACAAATATATTTCTTGTTCTAATGAGGATGACTTGTTATCTTGGGGAGGCTAGAGAAATGTATCAACCTCAACCTTCAGCTCAGCCTCTTTAGAAGATTTTTAAGCAATTATGCCATCAAAATTTATGGCCTAAATTTATATTTTTCAATTGGCTTCCCCTTACATGGCAGGGCACTTACGAAAGACCGTCTTGTGAAAAGGGGCTTTAATGGCCCCTTTAGATGTGTGTTTTATAAATACCACGAGAAAAAGATTTCTCATCTCTTGTTTTCTTATCCTTTCATTACCGAGAAATTGTAACACCTCAGGCATCTTTTGGGCATCCCATGGACTACTTTTTCATCTCTGATTCAACCTCTTCAAGATTGGAGCAACACTTTTTAGTTTAATGTCTTCTCTATAAATATTCTTTGGGATGGGGTTTCTTTCATCTTATGGAATATGTGGAAGGAGTGAAATCTAATAATCTTCACACGAAGGGTCATAAATAGTGTTTGGGTCTGGCAATGATCTCTTGTCAATATTAAAGAATAAATTTTTTACTTGATGAAACTTCCTTCGGCTCCATCTCAGCACTGGATGCTTATTATTCAGGGTCTTCACATTGTTCCTTTTCCCACTCAACACTAGGGAGATTCTAGAGCCAAAGATCATTCTTTGATTTTCATATCAGGATCAACATAGTTTTTATGGATGGTTCATCAAAAAGAAGTCATGGTTATGCAAGCATTGGAGGTATTGGTGGGGAGTTGGACAATTCTATTGCTTTCGTATTTCTGTCAGATTTGGGATTATCACCAACACCTCAACTGAAGGACAAACTATTATGGAAGGTCTTAAGAACACCTGGAAGGTGGGATGGAAGAAATTCCAATTGGTTGTTGATTCTAAGTTTTGAATTAAGTTGCTCTTAGATACCAACTCTAATATTTCCATAGACTGGAGAATTTACATAATTATCAACAAAATTCAATGGCTTTAAAAGAATTTTGATATATGGTCTTTTATTCACACACTCTTAGAGGTTTTAATAAAGTAATGGATGCTCTTACTAATTTGGCCCTTGACCAATTTGGGGTGAAAGGTTTTGGCCCTCCTCCTCTATGGTGGTCGGCTAAGCTAAGGAATGATCTCTTGTACATTTTAGCTCTGCACAATGACAAAACTGATTGTTAAAGTCATTTTAAAATCTACTTAAATATAAACAACAATTAAAATCTACTTCCAACAATTGAACCCAGCCCAATAAATAAGCCTCCTCCTTTTAAAATCTTGTCAATTTCCTTTTTATACTTGATTACATGCATATGTTGAAAATGCTAAGTGATGATTACGATCTTAACCATTCAACCAGCTGAATGCACCTTCATACATATAATCTTAATATCATACCAATAATAATTAAAATCCCAACTATCAACCAGTTAATACACCATCATTCATATGATGTTAATATGATACCCTCGTACATATATATAAAATATCCAAAAATTATCCAAAGAAAGCTAATGAGGGTTCCGTGGGTTGAGGGTCCCGTGGGTAACATCCATCTCACTCAAGTTGTGGCCGTGTTTATTTCCATGAGCAGAAAGGCTTCACTCCTGAGCCCTTGAGGAGATGAGAGCTCTACTCAGGCCCTCAATAACAATGCCAGTACGAGGCATGATAAAATAAGATGGCAGAAAGTCGTCGCGTAGTAATGTTTCCTTTTATGGTTCAGGGTCATTTCATTCCTTTCCTGACTTGCTAACCTGCTCGTTTCAAGAGGCATCGCCGTCAACGTCGTCACAACCCCTACGAGTGCCTCCGCGTTGCAATCCCAGGATTTGTTTCTTACATCCTCAACCTCCGCGGCGATGAAGTTAAGGGAAAGTTTTAATTCGGATGTACGCTTTGGAATGTCAGTGTGCATTAACCTGCTGTTTGAACTTTGCAGTCAGAAAAGGTGCCCGGTAATGACACTAATGTCCAGTCGCAATTGACCAAAATGAAATTTGTGTAGTATTGTTAGTGATGGTGGTGGAGGATGGACTGCTTTTAAAGATGGGAAATTTCTTCTTGGCATTTGCTTTTTCGTTTATGAGGTAAGATAATGCACCAGAAAAGGACGTTGATAGTTGGAAATTAGTATCTGACTTTCCTTTTTTTCTTCTTCCCCTTGGAAATTGATGGGAGAGTCAAAGTGACAAACGTTGAGCTTTCCATATTTGTTGCCGTTCCTATTGTTTAGTGATTTGTACTCGTCCGCTAGCTGTTTTTATATATATATTTGTTCTTTATTATTTTGTTTTTTAAGTTAAAAGTTATTAAATTAAATATGTTAATTTTTTTAATTAAATAAATTGAATATGTAAATTTGTTAATGTGATATATGGAAGTGTGATCTCATCCCTATATAAAATAGCATGTTTTATTATTATTTACATTTTAATAATGAAATTATTTAATAAGTTTTGATTGTGATATATATATAAAAGGAATTTTATAATTAATGTTATCTAAATTATTATGTTTTTAAATAATTTATTATTTTTTGGAAAATTTAATAACATTAAATTATAAAAATTGATTTCCATCTTTTTCATTATTTTTAAATGTTAAAAAAAAAATTAAATTTATTTTTAAATTTTGATAAAAGAAATTCTTAAATTTTGAAATGAAAATGCAATACAAACCTTATTTTGTTAGTAAATTAAAACTTATGTATAATTTTTTTTACCAAAATTAAAGATTTAATTATATTTTTTAAATTATTAATCCATTTATAAATATTGAGAAAAATACCATACAAATATTTTATTTTTTGAACTCAAATTATATAACATAAATTATGTAAATACATAGTTTTTTTAATATATTTTTAAAATAATTGTAAATCAATAACATGTGAATCGATTAATTGTTTGTTTTGTTTAGAGGCCATTTTTATTGATTTTTAAAGATATGTGGTGTTAAGAACTTTGTTCCCATTTCATTTTTATTTGTTTTAAGACTATTTACATCTTGTTTCTTAATCTTTTGTTAAATATTTTTAATTATAAAAAAAATTATTTAATAATTATTATAAAAGGATTTCTTTTTATTTTTCATATTTACATTTATTTTAAATACTTTAATTATTAAATTTTTAAAATATTATTTGTTATGTATTTTTTTCTTTTCGTAGTTATTCTTTAAATATTTTTGAATTATATTTCCTTAAACATATTATCTTTCTTATCTTGTTCCTATATACTATTCCTTTTTGTTTCTCATAATATAATCATATATTTTTGAATGTCTTTTTTGTTTTCTATGATGGCTCTTTTAATATTTTTTATGTTAACAATATTGTATTTTTCATTAGCTTTTGTTGGAAGTAAGTTTTACTTCTTCTTTTTACATTTAAATATTTTCAATCAACTTAAAGTTTATTGAACGATGTGTATAAACATCTTATTTTTAATAGTATATGTATTTACGTCAAATATCCTTTTGTCATCACCCTTTTGAAACTTGTTTATCCATACGGTCCTAGATGTATGATATCTAAATTTTTATGTTTTTAATTAATTTATCATTTTTTAGAGAATTTAATAACATAAAATTATAAAAATTGATTTCCATCTTTTTCATTATTTTTAAATGTTAAAAAAAAATTAAATTTACTTTTAAATTCTGATAAAAGAAATTCTTAAACATTGAAATGAAAATGTAATACAAACCTTATTTTGTTAGTAAATTAAAACTTATGTATAATTTTTTTTACCAAAATTAAATATTTAATTATATTTTTTAAAAATTAATCCACTTATAAATATTGATAAAAATACCATATAAATATTTTATTTTTTGAACTCAAATTATATAACATAAATTATGTAAATACATATTTTTTTATATATTTTTAAAATAACTGTAAATAAAAAACATGTGAATAGATTAATTGTTTGTTTTTTTAGAGGCCATTTTTATTGATTTTTAAATATTTTTAAAAATATGTGGCGTTAAGAACTTTGTTCCCCATTTCATTTTTATTTTTTTTAGACTATTTATATCTTGTTTCTTAATCTTTTGTTAAATATTTTTAATTATAAAAAAAATTATTTAATAATTATTATAAAAGGATATATTTTTCTTTTTCATATTTACAATTATTTTATATACTTTAATTATTAAATTGTTAAAATGTTATTTGTTATGTAGTTTTTTCTTTTCGTAGTTATTCTTTAAATATTTTTGAATCATGTTTCCATAAACATATTATCTTGTTCGTATATATTATTCCTTTTTGTTTCTCATAATATAATCATATATTTTTTAATGTCTTTTTGTTTTCCATGATGGCTCTTTTAATATTTTTTATGTTAACAATATTGTATTTTTTATTAGCTTTTGTTGGAATTAAGTTTTACTTCTTCTTACATTTAAATATTTTCAATCAACTTAAATTTTATTGAACGATGTGTATAAACGTCTCATTTTTAATAGTATATTTATATATGTCAAATATCTTTTCATCGTCACCCTTTTGAAACTTGTTTATCAATACAGTTCTAGATGTATGTCAATTTCAATTCATTATAAATGAATTCCATTTAATTCAATTTTATCATGAATGACTCAAATATATATTAATCTTATTGCATACTTCCTAGCATTTAAAACTGACTAGAATTTAAGTAGTGATTTGATTTATACTCCATGAAAAATGGTATAATTACATCTTTACAATTCTCAATATATATTTTTTTAGAACATATATCATATTTAATCACATTATTATTATTTGTGTTTTGCATATAAAATTATATTATTAATGTTATTTTCTTATATCATTATTTATATATTGTGGATTTTGAGTGTGTAATTATGTGATTTATGATATTTTATTATGCTATTGCAACTGATCAAAGATTAACAATTTTTATTCAAAATTTGTAATAGTTTCAATTTTATCTTTTGAAAATCTAATTCATTGTTGATTTATCTCTTTTTCAAGTCATAAAGAATTTTTATCTAGACCTTCATTTTTCTTAAAATTTTGTATTTATTTTATACCTTTTCATTGAAATGCTCTATTATATATGTCCTTTAACTTATTTTAAACTAATCAATCCATCTTTAAGGATGAGTTTTCATGATCGATGTTAGGCTTCATATAAGGGTTAGAATTTGTGGGAGGTGGCAGGGAAGTAGGAGGGCTGAGGCATAGTAGGAGAAAAGAAATGCGATTGATAGTTCATTTTATATTATTCAAATCCAGATATTTTTATTTTTATTTTTTTTCTCAAGTATTATATTTTTTATTTAAATTAATTTTATTTAAATCATTATTTCTTGATATTATTTACTATTTTATATTTCATTACCACATATATTATTTTATTTTTTTATCTGTCAAAATATGGAATTTTGAAACCATCATATTCATATTTTTTTTGTAAGTATGATTTTATCTGTGTCTTTATATTCAAACCTTAACCCAAGGTCTCTTCTCTAAAGATGCTCAACACAAAATATATTTGGAAATATCAACATATTATATAGAGAAATCCTAACACATCAACAAATAATCTTTCAAATGAATTACGTTCTAATTACACCAAATTTAGTTAGATCAAGATTTTAAAGCTATATATTAAATCAAATGTTGATGTAAGTGAAAATTGATTTGAACATTTAATCTCATCATACTTAAGTTTTGAAATATTAATTATATGCAATTCATATTTTTCTACTTACAATCTTAAATTTTTTTTAAACATATGTATAACATTGAACATCTTTTAATTATTTATGTTAAATTTAAAATAATTTTTTAAAATACAATTATATTTTTTTCCAATGAAATTTATAATATTAATATTATTTAATACTATTTTAATTGAAATGTATTTTTGTTTTTATAATAAAACACAATATTTATGATCTATACAACTTTTTTTGGTTTTCGGCAATCACATTTGAAACAACTTCATACTTTGAAATTTTTGTGTCACTTTCTTGTTTTTGGTAACCACGGTTTATAAAACATAATACTTAAGAAATATCTATGTTATGTATTTATTATTTGTGGATTTAAAATGTCCTCATTTTAATCAATATTAATGTTTGAATTGCATGAATGTATGGACTAGCATTTGTGAGATTATTTTGCTCCGGCATCCTTACAAATTCCATTTTGTGATGACATATTGGAAGTTAGTAAATGTGGCATTAAGCATAATTTATTTTAACGTATACATTTGTGGTTATTTTTTGAAAATTTAATATTATTACATATTTAATTATTTAAATCATTGAATGAGGGAACAAATTTATTATATATTTTCATTATTTTGGTAATTTCAATATAGATTATTGATTTGATTTATATAAATCTAAATTAAGATTGTGATTGAATGTTACAAAAATCTATGACTTATTTTTAAAAAATTGATTGTTATGATCTAAGAAATTTAATTTAAATGTTCGTTGGATTAATATTTTCATATACAATTAAAGTAACAAGTTTTATATAAAAAAATAATGAACTAGAATACTATCAAGATAATAAAATAATCAATGGATAAATATTTTGAACAATAATTAGTATTAATTTGTATTGAATGTTCTAAATAATTACAAACTATACATAAATAAATTTTAATTTGGAATCAGAGTTGACATGTAAAATTTGGAACTTTAAAAACTATAAAAACTCATCATGTGATTTTTAGCATCTATTATTTTTAATAAGTTTTGTATGTAAATGTGCATATCTCTAAAAATATTTTAAAAATGAAATAAGAATTAAAATTAACCTATCAAATGAATTTCAATTGAAATTCAATTCCAGTTAAAAAAATAAATAATTTACAAAAAAATTTAAAAAAATTAAATTAAATAGCAATTTCGGACCTTCAAATAATCATGTTTTGCTTCCAAAATATATCAAAAACCTCCTATAACTAAAAAAATAAGTCATAATATACTAATTTTTTTTTAACTAATCATTTTAACGTAAAAATGGCTCAAATAAAACTATGCATCAAAACTTACGACCTCTAAAAAATTGACCTCTTTTTCTACCTCAAAAATTCATACCAACATACTATAACCTTACAAGAGAAGACTTAAGTGTCAATTAGTTAATTAAAAACCATTTGAGTTGTGCCTTCTTGTAGATTTTAACACTTATTATAAGCTTACGCAAGTTATACATTTCTCAAAGTTTAAATCCATGTGGGTGGGTGTCTAATCTCGGTTGTTTTAATGAAAGATGGCCTATTGAATGGAAGGCTTAAGAACATATTTTTTTAGGTGGTTCATCAGTGAGAGAAGATGAGATGTTAAATGGTGATTTATTATATGTTTTAAATATGTAAAAATTATTCTTATATATTTATTAATTAATATAATTTTTATTTTTATTATAAATTTAAAAAATATTATTATACATTTATTAAATTTCAATGGTTTTTACATCCCTCTTCTTTATCTTTCAATGTTCCTTTCACTCTGTAATTATTATTTTATAGACATTGTTTGACATGGTCATGTTAATCTTGGGTGTTAATTTACTTGGTCCAAGTTACATTAGAGTGCTCTCATTTCTTCAATCCCTTATTTTTTCTATCAAGTACTTGTATGTTTGCTTGTGTTTCAATAATATTTTAAACTTATAGATTTTATATAGATATATAGTAATGATATTTAATTAAAAACTGAAGATATATTGGAGGATATTATTATTTAAAGAGATTTTTAAAATAATTTAAAAGTATTTCAGAGAGATCAATTCATAATTAAATTATTTATCATTATTAAAACTAGTATTTTCTCGTAAAATATTTTTGATTCATGATCTAAAGTTTTATACATCATTAAAATTGTTATTATTTATGTAATTTATTTATTTTTACATAATTTTTATCATTTTTTTTTCATTATTTAAATGTTAAAATAAATACTAATATTATTAAGATATTCACCTACTTTACCATATCCCTTAAATACTCACTCTATTTTCCTTAAGTTTGGATATTATTTCTATTATAACAAAAAAGTAAAAAAAAAAATATTTTAAATTACAAATGTCACAACATATAAATTAGATTGAGAAAATATATTATTTGAATAATATAAATATAATATTCATTTCATTTCTAAACCTTTCTATCAACTATGTCGATCACCATCTATGATT
The DNA here is from genome assembly GCA_037957365.1 of Torreya grandis. Classification (NCBI taxonomy): domain Eukaryota; kingdom Viridiplantae; phylum Streptophyta; class Pinopsida; order Cupressales; family Taxaceae; genus Torreya; species Torreya grandis. The sequence goes on along the minus strand of JARHVA010003940.1, from coordinate 1,122,379 downwards.
TGTGTCTATTTAAAGAACCCCAACACTTTTTACCTCTATCACCAATTAATTTCATATTATTGAAGGAGGTAAATGTCTCTAGAAAAAAATTTCCACATATATCTTGATAAGATTGTCACCATATCATGTGTTACTAAATATTAATTATACAATCACTAAATAAATGCCTTTGTTTTATATTTATAATTATTTATTATATCTTATAATTTTTATTCATTATTTTAACATTATTTTAAATATATTTTCTTAATCCATAATCAATGTAACAGGAAAATTGTGTTACATATAATGGTAATATATTTCTGTGTATTAAAATTTGGTAAACCTCTCTTACCATATAGTGAACTATCATTGTTTGGCATGCTCCTTACAACCTTTGGGATTATATCTTATCTATATTGTATTAAATAATAAATTATATAATATTTATAAATTAAATTTTATAGCATATTATTAAATTTAAATTTATATTTTTTATTGTGTTTGATTCACTTGAAGCTCAAATTTTAAGATATTTGTATTATTAAAAAACTTTTAAATCTTAATGAATTTTCTTGTCTGTTATAATTTTTTTTTTTATAAAGGTAGATGTAGAGTTTTATAAAATCCCAAAACTTGGTACATATAATTATAAATATAAATAATAAAGCTCAAACAACACATACAGAAAACAAATTTTCTCAATAAAAAGCCAACCTAAAATATAACATATTATCAACTAAATATTAACATAATATATACTAACCAACAAAAAAATATCCAATTAAAATTTTGATGAGACTCCACAACCTCTTTTAATGTCAAAAAAAACAACAAACAAAAAACACAACGAAAAAAAAAAAAAAAAACAAACAAATAAAACAAAATAAAACAAACTAACTTACTTGAAGTTAGTAGACCAAATTATCACAATGGAAAATGATTAGTATAACACCCTCCAACTATATGTTTACCAATATATAAATATTCAAAAAGGTAGATCGAAGATCAAAAACTTGTTGGGCTAATAAATCCCGATAAAATGTCAGCTAAAAATGTAAGTCGTCTTCCGAAATTGTCAATTGGAGCAGTGGTTAGACAACATACAAAACTAACCAAACGCAATATTCTCTACACAAACTACCTCAACAGAACCTTTGTCTAGCTCAATACCAAAGATCAAAAAATATCACTCGGTGACTATTAGCTCTACCCAAAAAAAAAATTAAAATAAATAAAATCAGCTGGAAACATCAAGCTCTCCACAAGATCTATGAAACCAGAAGCAACATAACTTAAAAGTAAATACTTAGAACACCAAAATCTCCAAAAAGAAGACTAATGTGGGAATTACATTACTAAACGCTGTTTCAGAATGAGAATCTCTCTTTCCATAACACACCAGTGAGACAACGTAGGAGGGATACCGCCATGCAAAACCACAAAAGGACAAAACCAGATCTATTGCATAAAACTCAAAGCGAACTTATAAAGGTATATCTCAGCCAGTCCCTTCGGGGACCCTATGGCACCTGTCGATTTTGAAACTATTCTCTGAAACATATCTAGCCCCAACAGGCCTCTCTGTGCTCAAAACTAAACTCGCTCCCTTCCTTGAAGGCAGGAGAGACCGATCCAACCAAAATAGAGAAAGATCTACAAAATGACTTAACCCAAAAAAATCAAGACCCACCATGAATCTGAATCCTCTAAGCGTAGCCACATACAACCAGAGGCATGATCCAACATAAAAGCAAGATCTCTGATCCGTATCAGGAAGGTTAGAATTCAAACCACGTAAGGAGCAGGAAAGGGAGTGGGAGTCGACTCTTAAAACGGCCGGGACAGAAAATTTCCAAAATGGATTGTGTATCACAATCTTAGTGTCTCAATAAAGTTTGAGTTCAAATTTTAGATATATATTTCCCCAAACCCTAACCACTGGTCATTCGAATTATTAGTAAGTTTTTCATCCATGCTTCAGTTCTAGGAAAACCATTCTATAATGGTTATGAAAACCCCTTTGTCTAATGATCAATGATTCTCTCCCAATTGCATAAAACCATAGTGAATCAGCGTAGAATTTTTTTTTTTTAATTGTTTATAATGTTCATTTTTTATTTAATGTTAGTGTATAAGTACCAATATGTATTGTGTATTATTTTATTTTAAGTTGGATTAATGAGTAAGAATAATCTAAATAAAATAGATATTTGAAATATATTGACATTATAAGATATGGAATTCAAGCATATATATAAATATAAATGATTGAAACTTGATAATTCAGATTTGATTTTGGGGTTTGTTAAATGTGAAAAGTACCAAAGAGATGTCGATAATTAGCTTTTCTACTTGTTCATTTGACAACGACTATGTTTTGGAAGTAGGAATTAAGGACAACCATGTCTATGGTTCACCTAGTTCAAGCACTGATCTACTACCTATGTTGGGTTAGGTCTATAGTATTAAGAAAATATTATAGGTTGGCATTTACCTGTTGATCAAAAATGACCTATAATAATGTGTGACATAGTGACTATATAGTATGTATATCCATAAAAAACCTCATTTGCCTTGAAACCCTAGATATGGTTATGAGAGCTAGAAACCTACAAAAATGAGGGACGTGTAATGGGTTGAAAAGACCCCAATCACTCATGTCTAATGATTGGCCATTGTTTATGTATCTAATAATCCAAGGAAGGAAATCAAGTCACACATAGTTCTTGCACCTAATATGATTGTATAATTGTGCTCCTTTTCTATGTGTATGTAGCTAATCATTGATATTGATACTTGAAAATCATTAATTTAACATGGATTTTGAGTTATGCAACCTTGGTTATGACTGCTCTTAGTGATACGTATGTAAATTGGAAAGAATAAGCTAGATTTGATAAGCAATAAATAATGTATAGATGTGCAATAGATAATTTTCAGATCCCTTTTAAATGAGACTTTGGTTTATTTATATGTGGATTCATATGAATAATTACTCATGCCATTAACAGATTATGAATATGCATTAACCCTATGGATGAGATTGATTTTATAAAAAGAAGAACTATTGGGTGTGGGTTAGTTCTAACCATCACAGGTCATTATAGATCGATGATAATGATTGTAGCTGTCAAAATTGACTTGTGTATAGGTTGAATACTATAAGAATATGGATATGTCTATGCATGATATTTAGAAGCTTTGAAGTAGACAATCAGGTTTTTTTAGGTTGATAGCATTAGAATGGAAGGGTTGACTCATAAGATAGCATAAGTGTTAGAAGATGGATAAAAATTAGGACCTTATTTGGGTATTCAATTCATGCATGATAAATTTGTGTCACGTATCAATTTTAAGTACTAAAGACCAAATTTTAATATTTGCAAATGCCCCAATTTTATTCTAATAATGAAATTTCTAGAGCAAAAAGATAAAATATACTTGAATGCGTACAACACACTTTTCCTTTTTTGGAGATGGCTACAAATGTGTAGTTTCTCTCCATAGAAAACATGAAATGAGAATGAAGTAGTCAATTCCAATATGTAAAAATTGAAATCTAAAAATATAAAAAGTAAGGGTTAGAATACCCCTATGTGTTGTTGCAAACCATGTTTCTTTCATGTATTTTTGGAGATGATGCTTCCCCTTTTAACCATTGGAAAACTATGAGTGATCATGACTTGAAATTGTGTAACTATGTATTATCCTAAGTTGGGAAGAAAATATGTCACAAACCTCATGAATGTGGGGAGATGTACACAATGTACTAGTACAAATAAGTATCTATGAAATAGAGAAAGAGAATTGATTATTCAAGGTTCAACACCTAAATAAAACTATAGAAAAGTAAATGAAAGAATAGATCATGCAATGTTGGATCATAAATGAATCAACTACTATAGATGGCTTATAGATTCATTTTTTTTCTAATTTGATCAAGGCAGATCCGTGTAAAAAAAACATGATTTTAAAGGAATGAACAATGTTCATGCCCCCCATCATGTACACATGTTTTTTATAAATGTGAAGTGGAATAAAAACCATTTTCTATTCAACAATAACTATGTTGTATATGTGTCTGACCCAGTATGATAGCCTCTAAATCTCTATATTGAATTTTGAGAACATGTATCCTAAATATAACATGAACGTGAATTTTTTTTTCATGTAAACTATTTTGATTATAATTCCCATCATATTCAGCCAAGAATGTATTAGTATGTTCTCAAGTGTTTGTAAAATAAATGAATATGTGTAGCATATGTCTTTGTACTATGTACCAATGTGCCAATATTTGCCATGTTTAAGAAATATTTTGATATTTGTATCATCTAAATCTATGAAAATATGTGAAACATGTACTCTTCTCTATTGTATTCTCATGCAGGTTTATGTTTCTAAGACAAGCCCAACATAATGCCCTCTTTTTGAAATTAGGGGCGTAACTTATAAATCACTCATCTCAAAATAAGAATGAACTATACCATGTCATATATAAATATATTAGATGACCATGTATAAAATATGTAATTATGATAATGTATGTAATAATCAATACATGAATATAACATATGGTTTGCATGGCATGTAAGTGTTATATGTAGATAGATATACCCATGAATAAGGTAGTACAAATATATGTGAGAAAAAATTGCAGTAAAAGTGCATAATATAAATCATGACACCCATTAATATTAGAAAAATCAACAAACACAAGTGTTAGTTGTCACACATAGGCCAAAGAAGCCACATACAATAGGTCCGTAACGTGTCACAACAATCAAGGTTAAATTCCACATGTAAGAGGACTTTAAAATATCACAAACAAGGAACAGCAAGGATGTTGCAACAAAGAAGCCCAAAGGCCACACAAATTCAATCTATAATATAAAATAGTAATAACATCAATGAAGAATAAATTTTTATTCTAAATGAATATTTCACATAAACACATTATAAAAATATTTTTTTTGAATGCATTAATATAACATGCTTCAACATTTGCTAAACATCTCTACAAATACATTTGAACCATGTCAATCAGATTGAACTTATGCGAACATAATCTTCTTCGTACATCCCTATACCCCAGTTTAGGAACCTTGTGTGTCCAAATGCAAAAGTAATGATTAGAAATGTTTATCTAGCCATGTAGATGAAAACATCATCCTTGAATTTAATAATCTATTGTGAATGACACCAAAGTAGGGTCTAGGTAAATCCCTTCAAAGTAAAACTTGCATCATGCCCTTATGTGACCCTTGATATCTTTTTATTTCAGCAACAGTGGTTTCCATAGATTAATTTTAAGGACAAAGAATAGTTGCAATTTCATCTACCTTTTAATGACTGAAATTTCTAGTAGATATTTTGATAGTCGTTCTTGTGGCCTATGACTCGTAAAATTCACAATGTCTTTGACAATTATTTTCTTTTATCTTTATAAAATATTTAATGATTTACCCATTACATTGTGTGAATTTTGTTTCATAATAACTCCTTAAAGAAATGTTACTGTAATGGATTCAACATGTCCAATCTGGTGTGTTGTCAAGTATCGCAGCTAAATTTAATGATAATCAAACGGATTGATGTTATGGTGGACCAAAAGATCCCAATATAATCCACAATCTACTATCATGTTAATAGTGTTATTCAAATTATCAGACCACTCCTTAAAACCTTCTTTTCTAATTTTTATTTTATTTTATTTTATTTTCATTTTCATTACCTCCATGTATTATTAGTGGGATTCTCCTTTGATTTATAGAATATTAGTCAGCGTGTGGGTACTCATAAACTTATGTAGCTTCAAAAATTTACCTTCTGAGATTCATATATTCAGTATCATTCTCTTAGCATCCAACTTTTATAGGATCTAGATATTTTTATATTAGATAATGCAAGAAATGAATAAATACGTATAGGATATTAATGCACACGATAATTTCATTAAGGTTTTTTTGGTATATCTAGGCTATGCTTTAATGGAGGGAGGCTCAATAAAGGTTTTTGATAAGAATTTTAAAAAAAAATAAAAAATAGTCAAATTTTAAGTGAGATATTTTAAGAAACATATACAAACACGGGATATATATTTCTATAATTTTAAAAATTTGACAAAAATATCATTAAATATATCATGTCAACAAAAATCCGTAAGCAATTTTATAAAAAAAAAAATGAATAAAAATGGTAACCCGTATTTTATAAAAAAATATTAATTTTACTCTTATAACTTCATTACTTCAACTCCATAAAATCATAGAAATGAAACCTGAACCTCTTCAACTTTCACGGAACCACATCCAATAAAATGTCAATGGACCATTAAAACGGTGGGATTCTTAGACAGTATCTTTTGGTTAGTGTTTCGCGATATTTATGAAGTTGATATTATATATATATATATATATATATATATATATATATATATATATAAAATTATGGATCACAAATCAAATATTAACTTGCAAAACCCTAAACGATTTATATAAGAGGAATCCACATACTTAATAGTCTAGTTAAATCTTGACAAGGCAGAAATTTATCTTTGTATTGCTTAATAAAATCCAGCTTCTGCATTTTTGCTTATAAAATTCAGTATGCAAATGAGTAGTATTTCCCTAGATAATCAACAGTGGTGTTAAGTTATTACACTAATATATTTTTATATTGGTAGTGTGCTAATGCATTCATATTTAACCAAGTATTTTTTATTTTTTTTTTAAATCTATAGACTGGCTGCAAAATCCTTATTGTTGACCCTTTAATCTCTAGAAAACTATAAATGTCTGAGTAGTTGTAGAACCATACCAGAAAACTGTTATTCTTAATATGGTTTGGTAATGAATGGCATGTCATAGGGACAAGAACTCTTTTAGGACCCAATTTACAGTGTGTATCCCTTATCACAGGTTCATATTTCGAATTTACTGTGAAAAAAGATTTCAGACCAAACAGGGTTATCTCTCAATTCTCCTCAATTGAAGCGTAGCTTTCGGTTCCTTACCCGTACAAATGAACAACCATTTGCTAGAGGTGCCATTTACTTGATACCCACCTTGCTAATATGGTTGATGCTAGCTCTACAAATCAGTGGGAGGGATTTGCGTACCAAAGGAAAAGTTTAATCGTTTCCATTTTTCCTTGACAAATCCCTGCCGTATTGAATAAATGAGTTGAATTGAAATATTGAAGCTAAGAAAAAGGTAGATGACATTAATGTCGATGTCATTACGAAAAGAAACGTTAATGTATCATTTAAAATGCAATCATAATCAATGCACGGTGAATAGCGACATGCACCAACATAATTGAATCATAGTAGTCGTGGAAAGCGCTTTTCACATGATAAGGAAGCACACTGTATAGTTATTTCTGTGCATTTTTCAGTAAGCATGTTTATTGTTGGGGCACACTCTGATCCCTGTACTAATTGTCTCCTATAAGACATTGATGAAACCACAAAAATAAAAACATGTCATGTATTTTAAAGGTCAATCTGACATCGTTTTGCAAAAATTCCATAAAATAGCTCTGTAAACTCAGTTTGAGCACAACGCTCGTGCCCTTATTATGAACATTTTTGTATAACTAATCTGATATTTAAAATTGTCCACTTTAGTCTGCCGGGTCCAGTAGGATCGTTTTTTTAAGTGTATAATTTGGGCCCATGGAAGATCTTTTCGGGATTGGTGCACTTTAATATGTGCTATTTATTAAGACATTGTTTTTAAAGTGTATATTGTGGGTCCATTAAGATTATTTATATAGACCGATTTGGGACCAATACACTTTATTTACTTTTCCTCTTTATTGAGATCAATTTTATAAATTTATTTGGGACCATTATAAATATAATTGAGATCAATATATATATTTTTTAATTTTTTTAATGGTTTATTAAAATCAATTTTTAAAATATATTTCGGACTAGTAAAAAAACTTGTTATTAATAAATTCTTAAGTAGTAAAGTATATGTTTTGAGGTTATAATTTTTTGTTCAAAACTTTTAAGGATTATTTTGAGGAAAAAATAATATTATTATTACCTTAAATTTGACATGAGTTAGTGTTCAGTTATGTTCTATTTAATTTAATGAGTGGATTTTTTTTAAATGTAATGTTCATCTGTATTTCCTTCACGTATTTTTATAAATGATGCTTCTTCTTTTAACCATTGGAAAGTTAGGAGTGATCATGACTTGAAATTGTGTAACTATGTATTACCCTGAGTTCGGAAGAAAATATGTCACAAACCTCATGAATGTGGGGAGAAGTACACAATGTACTAGTCCAAATAATTATGTACGAAATAGAGAAAAAGAATCGATTAGTCAAGGTTCAACATCAAAAATAAAACTCTACCGAAGTAAATGAGAGAACAGATCATGCAAAGTTGGATCATAAATGAATCAACTATTATAAATAGCTTATAGGCTCTATTTTTTTTCTAATTTGATCAACATAGATCCATGTAAAAAAAATATATGATTGCAAAGGAATGAGCAATGTTCATGCCCCATATCATGTACACATGTTTTTTATAAATGTGAAGTGGAATAAAAACTATTTGTTATTCAACTATAACTATGTTGTATATGTGTTTGCCCTAGTATGATGCCCCCTAAATCACTATATTGAATTTTGAGAACATATATCCTAAATATAACATGAATGTAAAAATATATAATTTTTTTATGTAAACTATTTTGATTATAATTCCCATCATATTCACCCAAGCATGTATTAATATGTTCTCAAGTGTTTGTAAAATAAATGAATATGTGTAGCATATGTCTTTGTATTATGTACCAATGTGCCAATATTTGTCATGTATCATAAACATTTTGATATCTGAATCATCTAAATCCATGAAAATATGTGAAACATGTACTCTACTCTATTTTATTCTCATGCAGGTTTATGTTTCTAAGACAAGCCCAACATAATGCCCTCTTTTTAAAATGAGAGACATAACTTATAAGTCACTCATCTCAGAATAAGCATGGACTATACCATGTCATATATAAATATATTAGATGACCATGTAGAAAATATGTCATTATGACAATGTATGTAATGTATGTAATAATAAATGCACATATATAACATATGATTGCATGGCATGTAAGTGTTATATGTAGATAGATATACCCATGAATAAGGTAGTACAATGAATGTGAGAAAAAAATGCACTAAAAGTGCATAATATAAATCATGGCACCCCTCAATAGTAGAAAGTTCAACAAACACAAGTGTTAGTTGTCACACATAGGCCAAAGAAGCCACATACGATAGGTCCGTAATGTGTCACAACAATCAAGCTTAAATTCCACATGTAGGAGGACTTTAAAATATCACAAACAAGCAACATCAAGGATATTGCAACAAAGAAGCCCAAAGGCCACACAAAATCAATCTATAATATAAAATAGTAACAATATCAATGAAGAATAGATTTTTATTCTAAATGAATATTTCACACAAACACATTATAAAAATAATTTTTTTGAATGCAATAATATAACATGCTTCAACATTGGGTAAACATCTCTAAAAATACATTTGAACCATGTTAATAAAATGGAACTTGTGTGAACACAATCTTCTTCATACATCCCTATACCCCATTTTAGGAACCTTATGTGTCCAAATGCAAAAATAATGATTATAAATGTTTATCTAGCCATGTAGATGAAAAGATCATCGTTGCATTTAATGATCTCTTGTGAATTACTCCAGAGTAGGGTCTAGGTGAATCCATTCAAAGCAAAACTTGCATCATGCCCTTATGTGACCCTTGAAATCTTTTTATTTCAGCAATTGTGGTTTCCATAGATTAATTTTAAGGACAAATAATAGTTGCAATTGCATCTACCTCTATTAATGATTGAAATTGCTAGCAGATATTTTTACAATTGCCCTTGTGGCCTATGACTCGTATAATTCACAATGTCTTTGAAAATTATTTTCTTTCATCTTTATGAAATATTTAATGATTTACCCATTACAATGTGTGAAATTTATTTCATTATAACTCCTTAAAGAAACATTACTATAAATGGATTCAACATGTCCAATCTCGTGTGTTTTCAAGAATTTTGACTAAATTTAATGATAATCAAATGGATTGGTGTTATAGTGGACTAAAAGATCCCAATATAAACCATAATCTACTATCATGTTAACACTGTTATTCAAATTATCAGACCACTCCTTACAAGCTCCTTTTCTAAGTTTTTATTGATTTTAAATCTAATTTTTTTATTTTATTTTATTTCATTTTCATTATCTCCATGTATTATTAGTGGGATTCTCCTTTGATTTATAGAATATTAGTCATCGTGTGGATACTAATGAACCTATGTAGCTTCAAAAATTTACCTTCTGATATTTTCATATTTAGTATCATTCTCTTGGCATCCAACTTTTATAGGATCTAGAAATTTTTATATTAGATAATGCAAAAAATGAATAAATGTGTATAGGATATTATTGCACATGATAATTTCAGTAAGAGTTTCTATATATATAGGCTATGTTTTCATGGAAGGAGGCTCAGTTAAGGTTTTTGATAGGAGTTTTTCGGAAAAATAGTCAAATTTTAAGTGAGATATTCTAATAAATATATAAAAACATGGGATATATATTTTTATAATATTTAAAATTTGGAAAAAAATATCCTTAAATATGTCATGTCAACAAAAATTCATAAGTAGTTGAAAGAAAATATGATGGATAAAAATGGCAGCCCACATTTTATAAAAAAATATTAATTTTACTCTTATAACTTCATTACTTCAACTCCATAGGATCATATAATTGAAACTTGAACCTCTTTCACTTTTAGGGAACCACATCTAATAAAATGTCAATGGACCATTAAAATGGTGGGATTCTTAGACAGTAACTTTTGGTTAGTGTTTCATGATATTTATAAATTTGATGTAATTTATATAATTATGGATCACAAATCAAATATTAACTTGCAATACCCTAAACATTATATAAGAGGATGCCATATACTTAATTGTCTAGTTAAATCTTTAAAAGGTAGAAATTTATGTTTGTATTTCTTTATAAAATCCAGCTTCTTTATTTTTGCTTATAAAATTCAATATGCAAATGAGTAGTATTTCCTTAAATAATCAATAGTGGTGTTATGTTATTGCACTAATATATTTTTATATTGGTAGTGTGTTAATGCATTCATTTTTATCCAAGTATAAAGCAAAAATAATCTATAGAGTGCCTGTAAAATCCTTATTGTTGACCCTTTAATCTCCTTTAATCTCTAGAAAACTATAAATGCCTGAGTAGTTGTAGAACCATAGCAAAAAACTATTATTACGCCGAGAGGCATAACTTACAATGGAAGTCAAGAGTGTAATGGCATGAGTTGTTCACTTTTATTTTTATTAAGCCGACATCACAATAAAATAAAACAAAAATCCACTAACCAAAAAGCATGTAATTAATGAATACATTATTTGAATATATATATGAAAATATTTAAAATATATATAAATACAAATAACAAAATAAAAAATAAAAAATAGCAAATCAGACCCAACTCTCTTGAAAACATTATCCTCCTCCAATTTATATTACTGCACCACCATTCCTATGTACCCTGGTATTTATGTGTCATGATATAATAAAAAAATATTTTGATTTTTTTTGTTTAGTTTTAGGGTTTTTGGTTTTGTTTTATTAAGTCCATAATTTTATGATTTATTATAGACTTATGAATTCATAATTTTATGTTTTATTTTCAAAGTCCATAATAAATATGTTGATATCCGTAAGTATTTTTATATTTGTGTAAATTCATAATATATGATTTAGATTTAAATAATTTTTAATATTTGATATCCGTAATTATTTTTATGTATATGTAAATTTATAATATATAGTTTAAATTTAATTTTATTAATATTGATCAATTTTATTTAAAATTAAAATAGAGTTATATATTTATTATATAATTATTAATATTTAATATAATTTTATTAAAATCTATGGATAAATTATTTTTATTAATTAATAATTAAATAATTTTTTTTTTAAAATTGTTAGATAAAAGTTTGAATGCTTTATATATAGATGTATTTAAGATAGATATATATAAGATATCTAGGTTAGATAATTATACATACATAAATGAATCAAAATACATTTTAAATAGTTAATTGGTTAGTTACATTCCTTAAATATTTTTACCTTAAATAATTATAAATTTTGTGTGTGTGTGTGTGTGTGTGTGTGTGTGTGTGTGTGTGTGTGTGTGTGTGTGTGAGTGAGAGAGAGAGAGAGAGAGAGAGAGAGAGAGAGAGAGAGAGAGAGAGAGAGAGAGAGAGAGAGAGAGAGAGAGAGAGAGAGAGAGAGAGAGAGAGAGAGAGAGAGAGAGAGAGAGAGAGAGAGAGAGAGAAGATTGGATAATTATACATACATAAATTAATCAAAATACATCTTAAATAGTTAATTGGTTAGTTAAAAATTTTAAAAAGTTAATTGATTAGTTACATTCCTTAAAATTAAAATTAAAAATGAACTTTATTGGTAATAAGTTATAATAGATGGAGATATCCAAAGAGTACATTTTTTTATGAGGATAAATATATAAATAGTTGTTAAATTTAAATAATGAAGGACCCTTTCCCTTGTTGTAAAAGGACTCGCCTGATAAATTTAGAAAAGTGTTTCATTCAAAAACAAGTTGTTACTAATATACATTTTAAATTTGCTATAATCAAATTTAATTTTTTTTCATTGTTCGATTTATAAATATATTAATAAAATTCATTAAGTGAAGTGTTCAAACCAATGACACATACTAAAAAACCAAAAAATGATAAACCTTTAAAAATTTTCATTGATCGAACATGAACAGACCTTATGAAATGGAAATTGTTTCACTTATAGAGATAGCTAGATCATAGTCATATAATCCCAAGATAAGGTGAGATAATAAATGGGATGTAAAGAGTGTGAAAATTATTGTGAGAGTGTTCCCAAGGTTTACTACAGTGTCAGTGCAAGAATCAAAAAATGGGTTGATTTATGTTGGTTAGAGTTATTGCTTTACAAGCCATTTTGTAATATAAAAAGAGATATCCAACTTGATGATGATATAATAACATCAAATCAGGATTCATTTTAATATAATCCTTGGCATGTGGAGTAGAAGACTATGTCAGGTGACCATAAAAATCAAAGTGATGTTGAATGTGATGATGTTCAATCCGTTCATCAAAATACAATGGAACATGAGTGTGAAATCATATCAAGGCTACATTGTGGGCTAATTATGGAAGTATCAGAATTAGATATGTTGGGAAGAAGAGATCTTGATAGACAAGCACAATGGAATCATGAATATAAAGGAGAAGAATACACATCTTCAGCTATAGATTTCATAAGCATAATGAAAGACAACGGGTTACTCATAATGGATGATATAAAAAGTAATATTTCATATGGAACCTTAGGTGACAAATAAAAGAATGCACTTGATATAACCACGAGACATTTTTTTTAGATCCATATTATTGCACCACTATGCATAATAATTCAAGGAATAGTAGGAATAGGAAAATCACATCTAATTGGTGCTATTGGTGAGGATTTTGAAAATGAATCATCAACTATGAAACATTTTCCACTTCTATTACTTGCACCAACTAGAGTTACAACATTTAATATTGGTGCTTCAAAAATCCACTCAACACTATGAATCCCAATCGCAACCTTTTTAGAATTAGAAGGAACAAGATTCATAAGTTTTCAAGAAGAAATGTGTCATATAAAATACATATTGATTGATGAAATGAGTTTCATTAGGGAAAACATGTTACAAAACAAGATGCATGACTTGGTCAAGAATTTCCAGAAAATGTAAATATGAGTTTTGGAGGTAGATCAATCATTTTATTAAGAGATTTGGGTTAGCTACCTCTTGTGAGTGATAAATCACCATACAATAGTAATATACATGGAAAGTGGTGACCAAAAAAAGTTTTGACATCAACTCAGAAATCTTAGAGATGCACATCTAACTATTGATGATAAAAAACTACTGATGTGAAGGATAAATAGTGTATTTCACCCAAGCATTAGGGAAGATTTTTATAATGCTCTTCATTTATTTATAACAAATTATAATGTGAAAAATCATAGCAAAATGAAATTAATATCATTAAAAGGACCGATTACATGGAGCATTGCTACTAGAATAAGTAGTACCAATCCATCAAGAGCTTAGAATGATAAATTAGATGTGGAGTTATTAATATCTAAGGATGTAATGGTGATGTTAACCTCTAATCTATGAATAAAAGCAAGACTTGTAAATGGATCTCTAGAATATATTTGAAGTATAGTACACAAACCTAGAAGTTCCCCACCAGAGCCACCTACATATATTATGGTAGAATTTGATAATTACTCTCGAATGTCATTTGTAGATTTAACTCCACATACAATTCCAATTATACCAATACAAAGGAGACAGACACAACAAATACCTTTAAGACTAGTTTGGGAATTATTCATACATAAATCACAATGATTGACTCTTTTTAAAGAAATAATTCATATAGGGTATATAGAAAGACCAGTGTTAACATTTGTGGCCATCTCACATGTAAAATAATGTTATTCAAGTCATTAGAACTAAAATAATGTTACATGTTTAATATTACATATATTATATTTATTTTCACATTTTGATAAATATTAAATTATTTTCTTTAATTATCATTGAATGTGATGTATATTTCTTATTTGGATGAATATGAAATGATGCATTAATTGGTATTTATTGTTAAATGTGCATGCCACACCTACGGGTGCTACTAGCATAGATATCTTAAATACATTTATTGAAAATACGTTGAGAAATATCAATCTCGAGGCACTTATCTAACATACATCACAATATAGGCACCTCATGATTAATATCTCTTGGCATATTTTAGATAAATGTATATAAGATATCTATGCTAGTTCTTAATATGGTTTGGTAATGAATGGCATGTCATAGGGACAAGAACTCTTTTAGGACCCAATTTACAGTGTGTATCCCTTATCATAAGTTCAAATTTGAAATTTATTATGAAAAAATATTTCAGACTAAATAGGGTTATCTCTCAATTCTCCTCAATTGAAGCATAGATTTCAGTTCATTACCCATACAAATGAACAACCATTTGCTAGAGGTGCAATTTAATTGATACCCACCTTGCTAATATGGTTGATTCTAGCTCTACAAATTAGTGGGAGGGATTTGCATACCAAAGGAAAAGTTTAATTGTTTCCATTTTTCGTTGACAAATCCCTGTTGTATTGAATAAATGAGTTGAATTGAAATATTGAAGCTAATAAAAAGGTAGATGACATTAATGTCAATGTCATCACAAAAATAATCATTAATGTATCATCTAAAATGCAATCATAATCAATTCATGGTGAATAGAAACATGCACCAACATAATTGAATCATAGTAGTCATGGGAAGCACTTTTCACAGGATAAGGAAACACACTATATAATTATTTTTGTACATTTTTTGGTAAGCATGTGTTTTGGGGGGCACACTCTGATCCCTTTACTACTTATCTCCTATAATACATTGATGAAACCACAAAAATAAAAACATGTCATGTATTTTAAAGGTCAATCTGACATCATTTTGAAAAAATTCCATAAAATAGCTCTCTAAACTTAATTTGAGCATAATGCTTGTGCCTTTATTATGAATATTTCTATATAAATAATCTGATATTAAAATTTTTTCACTTTACTCTACCAAGTCCATTAGGAATGAGAGGGATGAAGAAAAAGGAGGTAGGTGTAGGATATCAAAGAGATTCGTAACTTTAGGACTTCTTAAAGTCATCAAATATTAACCATACGCTAAGTATATTTCTCTTTTTTTAAGTTTTGGTTATTTAATTTCAACAATTATGCAACTCCATACATTACCTCTTCCACCAAGACACCCTCTAACCATTCTCAACCACTTGAGACCCAAACCTTTACCCTTGATACCTCTAAGACTCGCTCTCTTACCCTCACGGCCATTAACCAACCTCCATTAACTAACAAAACCTTTGTGGAACCAACCCATAACCTATTCTATCTAGAATGAATAATCTATCCAAACCCATAGTAATTACCATGGTCACCTTTGACCGCAATGATCACCTATCAATCAATAATAGTCAACCATCAACCACTAACGGTCAGCACTTGACTGCATGCAATGGCCAATCTTCAACTACCATCGATAGTCACTTGTCGACCATTGATATTTATCCCTCAACCAAGTGTGATGGTTAATTTTTAATCACCGTAGATGATCACCTATTGACCACCAACATTCATTCATCATCTGCTACTGATGATCACCTGTCAACCACTAACAGTTAGCCTTGACCACCAACAGTCACTGTGTAAATCATTTTAATCAAAATAATAAGCCTAAAATGCCTTCCGACCTCAACCAAAAACTTTTTTTCTTCATTTTTATCACTATAAAGAGTTAACAACAATAACTGTAATATCCCCTCCAAACAGGAAATATAGCAACACAAAACTTTGAACAAAGATACAATATCTGTTGAATTAAATTCAGAATAATAACAATAATATACTCTCTCAATAGCAAATCACAGATCTTATTACTTGTCCTTCTAAACTATTACAATTTCAGTCCCTCTCTTATGCATATAAAATATGAAATATAGTCTTGAAAACCCTAGCTTTGCAAATCTGGAAGTGAAAATTGAATTTTGGAAGGTCTCGGCCTTTCTGTGTCGACACATAGAAGCCGTTGTCGGTCGATATATCGCCGACGTCGGTCACTGTTGGTCGGTTTTCTGCTGATGTCGGTCTTCAGTCGACCGATGTTGGTCACTGGAAGCTCTCTGCCTGTCGAGGTCAGTACCTGCCTGGATCTGTACGGACCCGTACGGACTTCGTACAGCTGCCAAATTGGGCACAACTTGCCTGTTTCCAGCCCCTGATCTGAAAATATATGCTTCTAGCACATAAGATCTCTAGCTGTATAATTTATTGAATCAAAACATAAAGAAATAAATACCTGGAATATCTGTAATAACTTATGTGTGAAGTTATCTCTCAACCTTGTAAATTCTGTGATAACTTTTGGATGAAGCTATCTCTCAATTTGGCAATAGATCAGCTGATATTCCACAGCCTCTTAATTGTACACACTAAAGAGGGAACATTCTCCAATGCAAGTGGAATCCTGGAACCCTAGGCTCAGTCTTCACAGAAGAAATTCTTCAGAAGTCAAAATCAATAATCAATGGCTAATTCACAATGGCCTCCATGAGAAACCCTTATACCCTCAAAAGATATGCTTGCCCTAATTAGGGTTTTCTTAAATTAGAATTAGGGTTTCTAATTTAAAATTAGACCAAATAATTAATATTTGATTAAATAAATCAAATATTGATATCTCGCTCAATACATGTCCAATCGAGCCCAAACGAAAGCCAACTAGAAAATTCCTGCTAAACGAAGCCACTCCAATCTCCATCAAGACCCTCTAACCCTCCTATTAGCCTATGAGGATCGCATAATAGGCTAACCATGAACTCAGAACATGTCAACTGAAAAGGGGACATGACAATCCGCCCCTCCTGAAATTGCTTGCCCTCAAGCAATTGATGCATGATACACCCATCAATCCACCTGGATCCCAAATGTAGTCATGACCCGCCCTGTTGTCAATCAATGCAAACTCCATGCCATGTCCATCCCTAGTACTAAGATAAGCACCCCAACATCCAATCCATAAATGAAAATCAGAAAGCAACTCAAGCAAACTCCATACCTGAATAACATCTAAATCTAGATTGTGAAGGCTAGAAAGAGTCATATCAACCTGTGAACCGACTGTAACAGCAAGCTGAGACTCTACCACATGTGATAACTCCTAAACTGCACTCACCTCAAGACCAAGCTCATCCCCATATCTCTCTTGTGTTGGTTCCAATGTGCACTCGTCATCGCACTCTATCATGTCAGGTGGCGTAGGCATCTCCATCCGATGAAAAAACATATATCTGAAGCTGCTGCCCCGTATTGCCTTAAGAATATGTGTCTTCCCATCAACATTAAATCAAACCTCCATGTCCTTGAGATGAAGAGTAACTTCCTCAAAGGAATGAAGCCACTTCATACCCAAGACTAAGTCTATATCACCCATGTCTGCCACATAATAATCGGCCTTGAACTCATAGTTGTTCAAGCGCAATGGGAGGTCTCTAATCATACGCTCACACCTAAGAGTGTGACCATCGGCTACCTTAACTCTGATGCCCTCAAAATCTTCTGTATTGAGTCCACGCTTCTCCACAAATCTAGCATCTATGAAATTATGTGTGGCTCCTGTATCAAGAAGGTTGATAACCTTCTGCCCTGCCAAGACTCCACGGAGTCTGAATGACTCATCCGACTGAATACTGGATAGGCGTGCCTCCTGTATGTGAAGCTCTAATTCTGCCTCCACCTTAGGCCCTAAAGTCTCTACCTCTACCCCCTCAGAATTAGTCTGCTGTTCGAAATCCTCTGAATCAGAATCCTCATAATATGCCCACATCACACGATTTGCCTTGCCCTTAGGCCTCAAAGGACAATCGTGATGGATATCATATGGACCTTTGCAGTAGAAGCAAAGCTTCTTCCTACGTAGATCATTAAGCACCTCATGATCCAAAGGTGGTGCTACTGGATTGGCCTTTGAGTCATTCTTTACACCTGATTTATCTATGTTAAAATCCGGTCTCTCTGTATCTGTGTTGGAACACTTATGGTCTCTAGATGAAGAAGTACCTTTGAAGTTAAATTTATGGGATGGGGCTGCCATCTCCATACTACGTGCCTTCTTCATAGCTACCTATAATGAAGGAGGATCAAAGGCTTTGATCCAACCTCTCAATGGCTCTGTCAATCCCTCCATGAAGAGAACTACCAATCTACGCTCGGAAATATTGGGCACCATGACTGCCAATCTCTGAAACTCCCCAATGAAGGACTCCAAGTTACCTGTTTGTCTCAACTGTGCCAGATCTCGAAAGTAAACCTTGGGATCCTTCCTGTTAAACCGCTCAACCAATCTATCCACAAAGTCCTGGTACTCTGTCACCTGGTTATGCTGAAGTGTTACCATACCATGGTACCATCAATCATGTGCTACTCCATCCAAGTGCAAAGTGGCATATTTGATGGCCTCTATCTCTGACATTGGTCTCAATGCCAAAAAGGTGTCAAGCTTATGAACCCAAGCTTGTGCTGTCATCTTGCCACTGCCGTCAAAGGTAGTCAAAGAAAGCTTACCAGTAGCCTTCTTCAGCTCACTGAATTGGACTCTAGGTCTCCTGTCCTGTCTAGCCAATCTATAGTGCTCTCTCCTCAAATTGACAAAATGATCAAAGGTTGTTCTCTCTTGAATATGAGGAGGTAATAAGTCCCACTCATCATTTGCAGCCATGTAAACATCTGCAAATGGATAATTCCCTGCCTCCTCCTCTGTTGGTGCCTCTGGTTCTTCTTGAACAAATGAAGGGCGTGTAGGTCTATCAGCTATTCTGGAGTGAGTCTATTGTGGTCTCTGATTAACCGTAGCACTCCTGTCATCTCTTTGGTCCCCGTTCTGTCCATCAGGTGCATTCATACCCCTTATCATAGTCATGAGTGCCTGTAGTGTCTGATTCATCTGTTGCTGACTTGTCATCATAGCACAGTGAAATTCTCTGGTGTCCTGATCAGCATCATACCTGTGGCCCCTGGGTGGGCTACCCTCACGTCTATCACTCATGATAATCCGCTGCTGATCTAACAATTGGGTACCTTCAAGCAAGGCTCTACTGCATGTGTTATACCTATGCGGTCCCAACTCTTGTGGTTGCATAAGATCTGTCAAACCCTCAGGATGGCAGGATTTAGCTCTGATACCACTGCAATATCCCCTCCAAACAGGAAATATAGCAACACAAAACTTTGAACAAAGATACAATATCTGTTGAATTAAATTCAGAATAATAACAATAATATACTCTCTCAATAGCAAATCACATATCTTATTACTTGTCCTTCTAAACTATTACAATTTCAGTCCCTCTCTTATGCATATAAAATATGAAATATAGTCTTGAAAACCCTAGCTTTGCAAATCTGGAAGTGAAAATTGAATTTTGGAAGGTCTCGGCCTTTCTGTGTCGACACATAGAAGCCGTTGTCAGTCGATATATCGCCGACGTCGGTCACTGTTGGTCGGTTTTCTGCCGATGTCGGTCTTCAGTCGACCGATGCCGGTCACTTGAAGCTCTCTGCCTGCCGAGGTCGGTACCTGCCTGGATCTGTACGGACCCATACGGACTTCGTACGGCCGCCAAATTAGGCACAACTTGCCTGTTTCCAACCCTTGATCTGAAAATATATGCTTCTAGCATAAAAGATCTCTAGCTGTATAATTTATTGAATCAAAACATAAAGAAATAAATACCTAGAATATCTGTAATAACTTTTGTGTGAAGTTATCTCTCAACCCTGTAAATTCTGTGATAACTTCTGGATGAAGCTATCTCTCAATTTGGCAATAGATCAGCTGATATTCCATAGCCTCTTAATTGCACACACTGAAGAGGGAACGTTCTCCAATGCAAGTGGAATCCTGGAACCCTAGGCTCAGTCTTCACAGAAGAAATTCTTCAGAAATCAAAATCAATAATCAATGGCTAATTCACAATGGCCTCCATGAGAAACCCTTATACCCTCAAAAGATATGCTTGCCCTAATTAGGGTTTTCTTAAATTAGAATTAGGGTTTCTAATTTAAAATTAGACCAAATAATTAATATTTGATTAAATAAATCAAATATTAATATCTCCCTCAATACATGTCCAATCGAGCCCAAACGAAAGCCAAATAGAAATTTTTTGCTAAACGAAGCCACTCCAATCTCCATCAAGACCCTCTAACCCTCATATTAGCCTACGAGGATCACATAATAGGCTAACCATGAACTCAGAACATGTCAACTGAAAAGGGGACATGACAATAACTTAACGACACTTGAACAACACCTTGATAATTTAGCATTTCTTTTAATGTTATTTTGTTACAATGCATTATTTCTTGAAAATTATTTATTTCTTTTGATCAAGTACTTTTATTTATGTTATGAAATCAAAATAACTTGTCTTTAAATGTGGATTGACAACCTCTAAGGAATTGATGTTTTCCTTAGATCTAGCTTGTTAGGAAATCCACACACCTACCTAACTAATCAACCATTTTTAGTGTCTTTATTATCTGTAGTTCATCCTCCCCAAATAAAGAGGAGTATCCACAATCATATAAATTCACATGCACACGACACAACACAAGGTTCTACTAACCTCGCCCTTCTTTTAAGTTTTAATCTCTTTCTAAATAGAAATAAAAGCAAAATTTTAGTGAAACATTCTGGCACACCCGATGGGATCCTTGAGTTTTCTTGGGTTCATTAGTTTCATTTAGGTGCTTTGTCTTCTTATTTTATACTCATTTAAAATAAATTAAAAAAAATAGGGCTTAAAATTAACCTTTTATACATTGTTTGTTGCATAATTAGCTCACATAGCTTAATTAATCAAGTAAATTAACCATAGTCTCACAGCGTTACACACACAAGACCAAACCACTTACACCAAATCAAACATCAAACACTTGAAATAAGGCTCGACTAGGGTTTCATCTCCTAGGAGTACCCTTCACCCATTGGCTATCCCACTTGGACGTCATTACCAAGGGGAGAAACCAAAACTCAACTCTCTAGTTGCGTATAATATCTGGAAATTGATATATCTTGGCTAAGCATCTGACACCCTTATCTCTATGGTGTTTGAAGTGAGGGATAGGCCCCAATATCAATCCATGTACTGATTTCTAATTCAGACCCTTTTGAGAGCCTAAACTACCTGAAACCAACCATAGACTTCTTTACTAGTATCTATTTTACAAACCAGGTTGAGTCACATAATTCTTAAAGTTTAAAGCATAAGACACAAGAGATACAAAAATGACATTAGCATTTAATGTGATTTAGAGTGTGTTTTATCTTCTTGGACATTTTTTTGTTTTCTCTTTATTTGAGTTTTGAGGAATCTAACTCGCCTCAAAAAATATCTCTACCATATTACCTCCAACCACCTCACCTTTGTTGCCTTATTCAATAGGGAGCCCTCCTATCTTTTCTCCATGAGTTCCTAACTTTGTTAAATTCCTAGAATACAACCCTCTTGCCTTAGGGTGTTACATTGCATCAAGAGATACTTTTGCTTTCAAACATACCTACAACTAACCCAACCATACCTACAACCAACTTAGCCTTACCTATAACCAACAAAACCTTACCTACAACCAACCCAACCATATTTAAAACCAACCCAACCTTACCTATAACCAACCCAACCATACCTACAAACAACTTAGCCATACCTATAACCAACCCAACCATACCTACAACCAACCTAACCTCACCTACAATCAACCTAACCTCGCCTACAATCAATCTAATCTCATTTATAACCAACCAATAACCTTTCAACAGTCAAGACTTGATCATCACCTCAACCAACTAACAACCTTTTAAAACCTATTTGACCATTCTCATAACCCACCTCAGCTTCAACTATCTCAACCTCACCAATCTTTGGGCTACCTATCTCAACCATCATATCAACTACCTCAACCTTATCAAACTTTTGATTATCTACCCCAACCATCATATCAATTATTTGAACCCCCTTGTAACAACCTTCTTTATATCAAAACCAAGACTTGGTCTATCCTCTCAACCATCAACCAAACTTTTTAAACCAACCTACCTTAACAACCTTATCAAATCCAACCAACAACTATCAACCCATTTTTTCAACCTTACCCAACCTATCAAACCAACCTAACTTATCAACCATACCCAACCAATCAAACCAACCTACCTTCTTAACCTTATCAACCTTACCAAACCTAATAACCTCATAAAATCAAACCAAAAACTATCACCCCACCTTAACAACTTTATCAACCTCACCAAATCAAGCTAATAACTATCAACCAAATTTTTCCAACCCAATCTTATCAAGCATACCCAACCCATAAAATCACTCAAACTTTTCAAGTGAACTAAACTTATTTAACCAACCAACTTTATCAAACCAAATAATTATCTCACAATCTCAAAATCCATTAGTGCATCCTCTTCTTAGGTAGTACACCCTACTGAGGGAGTCATATTCCTTAATCCTTGACAAACTCTTAGAGGTTTCTATCATTAGACTTCCTCAAATCAAATCCATCAATCATTCTCTTCCAAATCCTATTTGGTTTATAGATAATGATTTTTATGCTTATCATCTTACAAACAGACATATGGGTCTTTTTAGATGTTTTTCCAAAACTTTATGGATCAAAAGGAGGTTCCAAATATATTCTATGTGTTCCCCCTAACCTATCCTTTAATGTCTTCAATAGATCAACCATTGAACCTCTTCCTACCCACATTATTGTGAAAACTCATAAATAAATCCCTCAACACAATGAGATCCCTTCATTAGATATGGTCTTTAATGAACCCATAACTAAGGAAACCATAATCGAAACCCCAACAAATCCAATTGTTGGCCAAGAATAACCTTCTCAACTTTC
The DNA here is from genome assembly GCA_037957365.1 of Torreya grandis. Classification (NCBI taxonomy): domain Eukaryota; kingdom Viridiplantae; phylum Streptophyta; class Pinopsida; order Cupressales; family Taxaceae; genus Torreya; species Torreya grandis. The sequence goes on along the minus strand of JARHVA010003940.1, from coordinate 1,098,667 downwards.
TGTTAATACCACAATTAAGAAAACCAACCTACCTCTTCCACATTCATTTTAGTGGATCAACCTACCTCTTCCACTTCACCTTTTAGTGGATCAACCTCCAACCAACCTACCTCTTCAACTCCCTTGAAAGGTAGAATCATCCAAATAACCATATCTATTCCACCTCCTTTTTTTGTGGAACCAATTCAAACCCCTTCACCTACTCCACTTCCTATTTTAGTGGAGCCAACCCAAACTCAAAATACCTCAACTAAAGTGAATCCAAATTCACCTAAATCCAACCCAACCTCAACTAAAACCAAATCCATCCATTATTTTATAATTTGCTCATTTTCATCTACCTAATGACATTATCTTTCATTTTATTACCTTTTGAATAGGGCCAAATCTTTGTCACCTTACCTCACCAATCACACCATAAAAAAAGGATAACCAGGCCAAAAAACAAACTCAACCACCCATCCTACCTCCCTCAACCAATCAGACCAACCTCTAAACCAAATCAATCAACCACAATCAACCCAACTTTTTATCCAACCATAACCAACTTATCTATCAAACCAAACAAACATCAACATTTCATTTGAGATTTCTTAAATTTTGGCCACCCTTTTATCCAAGCTACCCACACCTCACCTAAGCTGTCTCATTTGGATAATTCGACACTCTTTTCCAACCAACCTTTATTCCAAGATGATGTTTCTAACATCATTAATACACCCCAAACTTACCCAAATCCTACCCAACAATTTTTCCCTCACCATAGCACCATCAGGGAAATCCTACCTAAACCACCTCCTATAACTTAAATTCCACACCAACTAACAACCAAAAACCCTTGAGAGGAAAATTAGTTCATTTTTATCCTTTCTAAAACCTCTTTACTAACCAACATCCTCACTTTGGAGCCTTTTCTTGCCTTAATCTTACATGGAAAAGCAGTTGGGGGAACTCTCCCTTTAAGAGGCTTTGTCCATTTATCAATCCAAAACCTTACCTTAGTCAAATGACCAAGCCATCCATTTGTATTTTTTAATCAACCTACTCCTAGCCTAGCCTAACACCCAACTAACTTACCTAACTAATGTTATCAAACCTATCAAGCCAACCTTGACCTTAACCCAACCTTTTACCTCAAATCTAAGCAAGTCTTCAACATCAACCACAACTTTTAGGCCTATTTTACTTAAAACCTCTACTGAAAGTGGTTACTTTTGAACCATCACCAATATATTTTACCTTTCAAACCTCAATCATCACCAATCTTTGATGAACTATCATTGCTCAAATACTAACCACCAATGGTCACCATCATAGCCAGAACCTGACCCAAAACCTTACCTTTTCACTACCTAACCAACCCAAACCAACACCTAAACCTACCTAGCCAAACTAAAAACCAACCACCATTGTGATCCAACCAAGGTCTAACAACTATCATCTAACCAACCTTTCATTTCTTCCTCTGTCAATTCAACATCCTTTCCACATCTAATCTAGTGTCAAAAACTAACTAGGGGATATATTCATTCCTGATTGGCTCAAACTATTTACATTTAAGTTTGGATCTAGGACATATCAGAACCTAAACCCCTAAATCTTTTGTATTCTCATCCTGTTCTTTTGTTAAATCAAGTTCTTAGTCATCTTGTGCCTAATTTAAGATCATCCCTTATTTTTATTCACCTTCATTTCCTTATTTTAAAGACAACCAATTAAAACAAGATCATCTGATTATCTGTCAAAACCTTAGCCTAATTCTAAGCATGGGTACCATGGCTCTACCTATGGCATTATTATCATATACACTTTGCATCCCTTATAAGATGAATACTCATGATCGTTGTCACTTAAACCTCTTTCACCCATCATTCACCTTCTTGTGCTATGGTTTTCCCTCTATAAAGGAAATATTTTAAGCCTATATAGACAAGTCCATGTCTAAACCATCATAACATTCAATTTTAGATACCAAATACAACTTGGGTCAAAATTCACTAGCCTTGTAGATTGTTTCCTTGAAGGACAGTTATCCAAATCTAATTATAATTGCTTAAAAAGGTAGACTAATCCCTTGAAGGACACCTATCAACATAAACAAATATAAAGCTTAGACTACTCCCTTAAAGGATGGCTAATTTAACTTTTATCAAGAAATCACTTTGAATCTTTCAGCATTGATCAGCGTCACACACCCATCAAATAAAAACATCAAAAGACCCAAAGTCAAAATTTGAAAACCAATACAATCCCAAAAAATCTTCAATCTGCTTTCATGTAACATTTGTAGACTTCCCACCTTGATCAATCTACACCAAACATAGAGCATGAACTTATCTATAATGATTCTTAGGTCACCTATAGGAGGGATAAGCCATCCCCACAAGAAGGTTACACTATGATTCATCCACCTACAATTCATCTCCACCCTTCACCCTCTACCAAATCAAGGGATGTTGAGCTTACTTGACACTATGTGATCAAGACACTTCTTTTAACCAACAAACTAACACCAATGCAATACATGAAAGGGGATTATGTTATTAAGCCCACCCATCTTGCCATTATGGTCTTTATCAGTCAGAGAATTTCAACCTCCTACTTTCATGACCACTTGATAAGATGTGTGTCTTCCATCTTTAAGTCATTGAAACTCTAACCACCTAATTTTCATGCTTTCACCAAATAGGGAACCATTTTGAACACCACCCAACCAAACCTTTTCAAATAAACACAACATTACCACAAACATACACCTATCAAAGAGCACCTTTTTCTCCACAACTATAAACCTATAGGAGAGCACCTTATTCTCCACCAAACAACCAACCAAATGAATTAACCTTAACTTGGTCATTTTGGCCCACCTTTCACACTTTTTTTGACCAAACCTTGCCTTGGTCATTTTGATTGCATACCTACCTTACCATATTTCATAACTTTGTCCTATCTTTTGTGCCAAACCATTTAGGTACTTTAAATCATGACCCTTTGCAGTCCCAACACATATGAGCATTTTATCTTTTTAGGATCAAATGCTACCTTGGATGCCTCTTAATACATCAACCTTACCTAGGAGACTTGCATTTACAAGTGCAACCATAACCACCATGCCTAAATACAGTCATCTAGTCCACTTGTCACTTGTCATTATAATACCAACCTTATTTTACCAACTACCTCAAATATGGCAACTTAGTCTATGTACAATCTATGATATCACACTTAGTCATATTCTTGTGTACATATTCATGATTAAATGCCCAACCAATCAAACCAACCTTATCACCTGCCTATCTAGCTTATCAAACATATGACCTATTCTGTATTCTCAGGATCACCCTCTTTTTAGACTCTTGATAACATGGTAACCATTTGACTGATGACTTTAGTTTATAAGTGCACCCATATTAGATATGCCTAATGATGTAGCCTGGTTCACTTGTCACTTATCCTCCTTATAATGACCTATTTTACCAATTCATCCATCTTAGCCATTTTATCATCTACTCATCCACTTATCAAACCTACAATTGACTCTGTTTCGCCTCATCAATTCTAAATTTGAGGGGAAACATCTCCTCCCATACTTGGGGCATCCAACCTTCTACCAACCTTCTATTTTTATTTTACAGCTTGTTGATACAAACTACATAACAAAAATAGATAAAATATAGACACTAAAAAATCATACACTATGGTTCTATATGTTGCACCAACCCTTAGACCACCCTTTGACCCCCTTGGGACCATTTCCTAATCATTTACCCCATCAGTTATTAGTGAAAATAGCTTAATATAGCCAATTTTGATTATTTCCCCTCAACCACGTGCGACGATCATCCATTGATGGTCATCTATCAACTATTGATGGTCAACCCTTAGCCATGTGTGATGGGTATCCCTTGATTTGCATCGATGTTCAACCCTCAATCATATGATATGGTTAATCCTTGGCCACCATTGATGGTTACCTATTAACCAGTGACAACTAACCCAGGATTGTGGATGGTTTGAACCTAACTACCTCAGGAGTTAAATACAACTCAATCTTTATCTCACTTTTATATTTATAGTTTTTCGATCCACCATTCACATGATCAATGCCTGATTATGTTAAATTTAGACATCTTGTTTGACAACTTTTTAAACTCCTTATTTCACCACTCCCTTTCCTCTATATTAAGAGAGGAAGAAGAGGTGTAAAGAGGAGAACCTCTGGGGGGCATCAGAGGGAAGAATAAAAAGGAAGTAGGTGTAAGATATCGAAAAGCTTCCCAATTCTAGGACTTCTTCAAGCCATCAACTATCAAGCACAACCTAAGTATATTGTTCTTGTTTTAAGTTTCAATTATTTAGCTTCAATAGTTTTGTAACTCCATACATTACCTCTTCCACCATAACACCCTCTGACCATTCTCAACCACTTGAGTACCATAACTTTATCCTTGATACCTTTGAGGCTCTCTCTTGCCCTCACGACCATTAACCAAGCTATAAAACCTTTATGTAACTAACCCATAACCTATTTTTTCTAGAACCAATAATCTATCTAAACCCGCTAAGACCACTGATGGTTACCCTTGATCATAATGGTCACTACTGACCAATGACAGTCAGCCCTCGATCACATGATAGTCAACCCTCAATCATTGTCAATGCTCACCCATCGATTATCGATGGTTAACCCTTGACTACATGTGATGGTCAGTCTTCAACCACCATCAATAATCACTTGTTGATCACTAGTAGTCAGCCTATGATCACATGCGATGGTCAGTCTTCAACCACCACTGACAATCAACTATTGACTACCAATGATCACCTGTCAACTGTCATCAATGGTCACTATGTAAATCATTTTAATCAAAACAACAAGCTTAAAATGCCTTCCAACCTCAATCAAAAACCCTATTTCTTCATTTGTATCACTATACAGAGTTAACAACAAGCCGACCACACTTGAACAACACCTTGATAGTTTAATATTGGTTTTAATGTTATTTTGTTAAAATGCATTATTTTATGACAATTATTTGTTTCTTTTGATCAAGTACTTTTATTTATGTTTTGTAACATTTGTTATCAATAACTTTATCAACATTAACTTATCTTAAAAGGTAGATTGATAGCCTCCAAGTAAGTCACCAAAGATCTAGCTTGCTAGGAAATTCACCCACTTACCTAAATAATCAACCATTTTCTACTATCTTTCTTATCTATAGGTCATCCTTCTCAGACAAAGAGGAGTATCCACAATCATCTAGATTCAAATGTGCAAAACATATTAGGTTCTACTAACCTCACCCTTGGGCCTTCTTTTAAATTTTACTCTCTTTCTAAATAGAAATGAAATAAAAAATTTAGTGAAACACTAAGGATGAGATAGATTTTTATAAAAAGATCCATTATTGGGTTTGGGTCAGTTCCAACCATTATAGGTCATTATCAATCGATGATAATGACCATTATTGTCAAAACAATATTATGTAAAAGTGGGCTATTGCAAAAGTATGGGGATGTCTATGCAATATATTTAGTAGGTTTGAAGTAGACAGTGGGTTTTTTTTTAGATTTATAATATAAGAATGGAAGGTTTGACTCATAAGATAGCATGCACATTTATAAGATGGATAAAAATTAAGACCTTATTTGGGTTTTTAATTCATGCATGATAAATGTGTATCAAGCTTGTTAATGTCAATTATTGAAGACCAAATTTTAATATCTACAAATGCCCCCTTTTTATTCTAGTATGAATTTTCTAGAACAAAACGATAAAATATACTTGAGTGTGTACAACACACTTTTCCATTTTGGGAGATGGATACAAATGTGTAGTTTGTCTCCATAGAAAACCTGAAATGAGAATGAAGTAATTAATTCCAATATGTGAAAATTAAAATCTAAAAATGGAAAAAGTAAGGGTTAGAATACATGTGTTATTTCAAATCATGTTTCCTTCACATATTTTTGCATACGATGATTACCCCTTTAACCATTAGAAAATTGGGAGTGATCATGACCCAAAATTGTGTAACTATGTATTATCCTAAGTTGGGAAGGAAATATGTCCCAAACCTCATGAATGTAGAGATATGTACAAAATGTACTATCCCAAATAAATATGTATGAAAAAGAGAGAGAGATCAGATTTGTCAAGGTTCAACACCAAAAATAAAAATCTACAAAGGTAAATGAGAGAATTGGTCATGCAATATTGGATCATAAATGAATCAACTACTATAGATGGCTTATATATTCAATTTAGTTTTCTAGTTTGATCAAGTCAAATCCATGTAATAAAGATGATTACAAAGGAATGAGCAATGTTCATGCCCCCCATCATGTACACATAGCTTTTATAAATGTGAATTGGAATAAAAACTATTTGCCATTCGAATGTAACTATGTTGTAGATATGCATGAACCAATATGATTCCCCCTAAATCTCTATATTGAATTTTGAGAACATTTTTCCAAAATATAATATGAATGTGAAAATATAATTTTTTTCATGTAAACTATTTTGATTGTAATTCCCATCATATTCACCCAAGCATGTATGAATATGTTCCCAAGTGTCTGTGAAATAAATAAGTATGTGTAGCATATGCTTCTGTACTATATATCAATGTGCTAATATTTGTCATGTATCGTAAACATTTTGATATCTAAATCATCTGAATCTATGCAAATATGTGAAACATGTAATCTTCTATATATTTTTTTCTCATGCAGGTTTATGTCTCTAAGACAAGCCCAACATAATGCCCTCTTTTTGAAATGAGGGACATAACTTGTAAGTCACTCATCTCAAAATAAGAATGAATTGTACCATGTCATATATAATATAACATCATTTAATATCATTTGACCATGTATAAAATATGTCATTATAATAATGTATGTAATAATCAATACATGTATGTAACATCTAGAATGCATGGCATGTGAGTGTTACATCTAAATAGATATACCCATGAATAAGGTAGTACAAGTATATGTGAAAATATATATGCATTAAAAATGCATAATATAAATCATGGCACCCTTCAATGTTAGAAATCTCAGCAAACACAAGTATTAATTGCCACACATAGTTCAAAGAAACCACATACAATGGACACAATGTCTCAAAACAATGAAGGCTAAATTCCACGCCTAAGAGGATTTTAAAATGTCACAAACAAAAAACATCAAGAATGCTGCAACAAGGAACCCAAGGCCCACACAAAATTAATCTATGATATAAAATAGTAAAAACATCAGTGAAGAATAGTCTTTTATTCTAAACAGATATTTCACATAAACACATTATAGAAATATTTTTTTAGATACAATAATTTAACATGCTTCAACATTTGGCAAACATCTCTGCAAATACATGTAAACCATGTCAATCAAATTGAACTTATGCCTACATAATCTTCTTTATACATCCCTACACCCCATTTTAAGAACCTTGTGTCTCCAAATGCAAAAATAATGATTGGAAATGTTTATCTAGCCATGTAGATGAAAACATCATCCTTGCATATAATGATCTATTGCGAATGACTCCATAGTAAGGTCTAGGTGAATCCCTTCAAAGTAAAACCTGCATCATGCCCTTATGTGACCCTTGAAATCTTTTTATTTCAGCAATTGTGGTTTCCATAGAAAATTTGAATGACAAAAGGCGCAGTTGAAATTGCATCTACCTCTTTAATGATTGAAATTGCTAACAGATATTTTAACAGTCGCCATTGTGGCCTATGACTTGTATGATTAACAATGTCTTTGACAATTATTTTTATAAATATTTAATGATTCACCCATTACATTGTGTAAAATAAATTTTATAATAATTATTAAAAAAATGTTATTATAAATGGATTCAATATGTCCAATTTGGTGTGTTGTCAAGAATCCAACTAAATTTAATCATAATAAAATGGAGTGATGATATGATGAACTAAAAGATCCCAATATAATTCACAATCTACTGTCATATTAATAGTGTTGTTCAAATTAGCATACCACTCCTTGCAACCTTATTTTCTAAGTTTTAGTTAATTTTAAATCTAATTTTTTATTCTATTTAATTTTCATTATCTCCATGTACTATTAGTGGAATTCTCCTTTGATTTATAAAATATTAGTCAGAGTGTGGGTACTCATGAACTTATGTAGCTTCAAAAATTTACCTTTTGAGATTTGCATATTTAGTATCATTCTCTTCGAATCCAACTTTTACATGATGTAGAAATTTTCATGTAAGATAATGCAAGAAATGAATAAATGTGTATAGGATATTAATGCGCATGAGAATCTCAGCAAGGGTTTATGTATATCCAGGCTATGTTTTCATGGAGGGAGGTTCAGTAACAGTTTTTGATAGGAATTTTTGAAAAAAAAAAAAAGTCAAATTTTAGGTGAGATATTTTAAGAAATATATATAAACAGGGGATATATATTTATAATATTTAAAATCTAGAAAAGAAAATCATTTAAGATGTTATGTCAACGAAAGATTCTAAATTATTGAAAGATAGTTTGATGGATAAAAATAGTAGCCCCTATTTTACAAGAAAATATTAATTTTACTCTTATAACTTAATTAGTACAACTCTATAAAATCATAGTAATGGAACTCGATCCTCTTTCATTTTCATGGAACCACATCCAATAAAATGTCATTGGACCATTAAAATGGTGGGATTCTAGACAGTAACTTTTGGTTAGTGTTTTGCAATATTTGTAAAGTTGATGTAATTTATATAGCTATAAAACACAAACCAAATATTAACTTGCAATACCCTAAACATTTATATAAGAGGAGGCCACCTGCTTAACAGTCGAGTTAAATCTTGACAAGGTAGAAATTTATCTTTGTATTTTTTAATAAAATCCTGTTTCTGTATTTTTTATTATAAAATTCAGTATGCAAATGAGTATTATTTCCCTAACTAATCAACAGTGGTGTTAAGGTATTACACTAATATATTTTTATATTGGTAGTGTGCTAATGCATTCCTAGTTAACCTTATAAAACAAAAATAATCTATAGACTGGCTACAAAATCCCTATTGTTGACCCTTTAATCTCTAGAAAACTATACATGTCTGAGTAGTAGTAGAACCTTAGCAGAAAACTGTAATTCTTAATATGGTTTGGTAATGAATGGCATGTCATAGGGACAAGAACTCTTTTAGGACCCAATTTACAGTGTATGTCTCTTGTCACAGGTTCAAATTTCGAGTTTATTCTGAAGAAGGATTTCAGACCAAACATGGTTATCTCTCAATTCTCATTAATTGAAGCATAGCTTCCAAGTCCTTTCTTCATACAAATGAACAGCCATTTGCTAGAGGTTCTGCAGTGCCATTTACTTGATACGCACCTTGCTGATACAGTTGATGCTAGCTCTACAAATTAGTGGCAGGGATTTGCGTACCAAAGGAAACATTTAATTGTTTCCATTTTTCCTTAACAAATCCATGCAGCGTTGGAGAAATGACTTGGAAGTGAAATATTGGAGATAAGAAAAGATAGAAATACACAAGTAGATGACATAAATGTCGATGTCATCATGGAATGAAACTTTTATTAACCCAATCAAGTTCATAATTATCGCTTAAAGTATCATCAAATAGCTTTAAGTATCATCACCAGATCATCTAAAATGCAATCATAATCAATGCACGGTGAATAATCCAATCAAGTGCATAGCGACATGCACCAACATAGTGGGAAGCACTTTTCCTGTGATAACGAAGCACGTTGTTTAGTTATTTATGTGCATTTTCAGTAAGCATGCTTTGTTGTTGGGGCACACTCTGATCCCTGTACTAATTGCCTCCTATAAGGCATTGATGAAACCACAAAAAATAAAAACATGCCATGTATTTTAAAGGTCAATCTGACATCGTTTTGAAAAAATTCCATAAAATAGCTCTCTAAACTCAGTTTGAGCACAACGATCGTGCCCTTATTTTTAACATTTTTTTATAACTAATTTGATATTTAAAATTGTCCACTTTAGTCTGCGGGGTCCATTAGGATATCTTTTTTAAAGTGTATATTTTGGGCCCATGAAAGATATCTTTTGGGATGGGTAAACTTTAGCATGTGGAATTTATTAAGATAATGTCTTTAAAGTGTATATTGTGGGTCCATTAAAATTAATTATATAGACCAATTTGGGATCAATACACTTTATTTATTTTACGATTTATTCAGATTAATTTTATAAATTTATTTGTGACTATTATAGATCTAATTAGGACCAATATAGTTTACTTATTTATTTTTATAGTTCATTAAGATCAATTTTTAAAATCTATTTGGGAACATATTTTTAAGGTAGAAAAAATGTTATTAATAACTTCTTAATGTGTAGAGTACAACATGTTTTGAAGTAGCAATTTTTTGTGCACAATTCTAAGGATTATTTTGGGCAAAAAACAAAATTCTTATTGTCCTAAATGTGGCATGAGTTAGTGTTCAGTTATGTTCTATTTATTTTAATGAGTGGATTTTTTTTTTAAAATGTAATGTTCATCTATATTTAGTTATAATATATCTTTGTTTATACTATTAGAAATGTATTTATTAATAAAAATATATGGTTTACATAATAGGGGTGGCTATGTAATATATGTGACCTACACATAATTGAATAAAAATCATGGTGAGAGAAACAAAGAAAACTAAAACAATGCTCAGAACTCTTTTGTTGGTAAGGCATAACCAAACAAGTAAAATATTTATTAAAAAAAAAAAGGACACATTAAGAATTCCCTTGTTAGCTAGACAAAACCAAGCAAGTGAAACCCTAGAGACAAACCTTAGAGTAGCAACATTATTAAAAATGAAAAATGGCCTTAGGTAGAGCCACAACCACATGGATAAAACTACCAATGTCACATGCCAAAATGTGGTGATATAGCTAGCAGTGAGGCTACAATGCAGGCCCCCAGGGAATAGGGCCATAACACAGAATTGTTAGGAATAAAACACTTATAAATCCATAACTATTATTACCATAAACTAGATCTAAAGCTATGAAATAAAATGCATCATGAAAACATTCCTTAATTCACCATTAATATGAAAGTATAAATGAGAGCAAGATAAAAATAACATAGATAACACAGATCTAACGTGGTTCACCCAATGTGGGCTACATCCACCAATTAAATTTCTCAAATAAATCAGTAATCTAAAACAAGATTACAATGAACTCTCACAGAGATAGAAAAATCTCTTATAAAAAGTGTTGCACAAAAATTGCACTTTCACCTGCACCTGCACAATGTTGTATCTCACAAGTTGGTAAACCACACCCTATATGAACACCTACACTTTGAAAAATACATGCATTTTGACTTTGATCCTCAAAGCCACACCCTGAAAATAAACCACCAACCTCTAAAGGCCACACCACACCCTGTATATATAGAAAAATGAAGAAAATACATAAAAGGAAGAGCCAATATGCAATGCTTATCCAAGATAAGCATTATCCAACATGTGACAACCTTTTTTCACCTCATCAAGCCTATCTAAAAGCTCTCCAAAGGAGATATTTTCCATATTCATCTTCTCCACCTTCTAAGGGCACAATTTCCCATGAACATGTGATCACAACTAACTCCACTCAACAAGGAAGGAGTTCCCTTCTCCAAAAAACAACTAGCTTCCTCAGAACAAGGAAGTAAACATGGGAAAAAGGCATCTAACAAATAACTTCATGAAATATGGAATACATAGAAATTAGGAATACAAGGAATATTCTACTCACATGTGGAGAATATAAAAATTACGCCCCCCACATCTTTGGAGCTCTTTAAGCCCCCGAAATGTATTCCTATGGTCATGTGATAGCCCCAAAGGGATCCACACTCAACAATCTCTCACTTGGAGACCATTTCTCCTAAATAGAATATATCACTTCTCCATAACCACTAAGGCCAACCAAATCTAAACATAGTCTCAACTTGTCCAATGTGACCACCTTGGTCATCATATCCATAGGATTTTAGCTAGTATGAATATTTTGTAGCTTCACCAAGTTCTCTTCGAAAGCTATCCTGATGAAGTGATAACGTAACTAAATGTGTTTCATCCTTGAGTGGAAAGTAGAGTTCTTTGCCAAATGAATAGCACTCTAAATATCATTGTGTAGTCTCCCAACTTCCTACTCATGCCCCAACTCTTGAAACAACTCTTGTAACCAAATCATCTCCTTGGTAACCTTTGTGGTAGCAACATACACTACCTCTATGGTTGACAAAACCACAACATTCTATATCCTGGAGATCCAACTAACCGCTATATCTCCAACAGTAAATATATGACCTATCATACTCCTACCATCAATATTCCCTACCATATTCGAGTCCACATAACCACACAAAGTGGCATCTTATCCACCATAACATAATGCAAAATTAATGGTTCCTCTCAAATATCAAAGAATCTATTTCACTGCCTGCCAATGCTCATAACTTGGATCAATCATATACCTGCTTACAACTCTCACTACATGGGTAATATCTAGCCTGGTACAAATCGTGAAATACATCAAGCTACCAACTACTGAAGAATAAGGTACCTTGGACATCTTAAGCTTTTTAGCTTCTATATTGGGATAGTGCTCATTTGATAATCTAAAGTGGCCTGCTAAAGGAGTACCAACAGATTTAGCATCCAACATACTAATCCTTTATAAGACTTTCTTCACATACTCTAATTGGGATAAAACCAACTTCCCCTCCTTCCTGTCACAAGTAATCCTTATACTAAGGATTTGCTTTGAAGCACCCAAATCCTTCATAGCAAAGTAGTCACTAAGTTATTTCTTGAGCATATGAATATGTTGTATGTCTTTTATTGCAACTAACATGTCATCCACATACAAGCATAATATAATAAAGTAACTATCATCAAAATGTTTGATGTACATGCAATGGTCAGAATTACACCTTTGATATTATTATTCCAACATAAAACAATCAAATTTCTTGTACAATTATCATGGAACTTATTTAAGGCCATAAAATCTCTTCTTTAATCTGCACACATAGTTTGCCTTCTCTTTAACCTCATATCCCTGTGGTTGCTTCATATACAACTCTTCATCCAAATCACCATGAAGAAAAGAAGTTTTTACATCTAAATGTTCTAAGTGCAAATCCTCAACTACAAATAAACCAAGAACAGTCCTAATAAAAGTCATTTTTACAATAAGAGAGAAAATCTCATCAAAATCAATACCCAAATTTTGTGCAAACCCCTTGACCACCATCCTTGCCTCATACCTTTTTCTTCTTTGATCCTCTTCTTTTATTCTGAAGATCCACCTATTTGGTAATGCACTCTTTCCCTTGGATAGCCTTACCAAATCCCATGTTTGGTTCTCCATGAGAGATCTATGCTCATCATCCTTGGCTCGGTCCCACTTCAACTTATCATCTACCTACATTGCTTCCTTATAACACTTTGGTTCTCCATTGTCAGTGAGTAATAAATAATTCAAAGAAGGAGAAAAATGTTTAGATGTTCTTCTTACCCTAGAAGATCTTCTTACCATAGGAGTTTGGGGTCATTGTGTATAAGGTTCCTAAACTAAATCCTTGGATACTTTACCATCCATAATGTCATCCAATACTATGTACTCTTTCTATTTTTGATCTTGTTCCTACAACTGATCCTTATGCAAGAATTTTTCATTAAAGACAACATCTCTAGACCAAAATATTTGTATATCTTTAGTGCTCCATAAATGGAAACTAAAGTCATCCTCACCATAACTAACAAATGTGCATTTATCTGATTTAGCCTCTAGCTTGGTCCTATCCTCTTTCTTGATGAGATCAAATGCTTCACATCCAAAGAATCTAAGAAAAGAATAATCAACATTATTACTAGACCAAGCTTATTCTATAATGCCTCCATCAAAAAGCATAGAAGGTCCTCTATTAATCTGATATACTATCGTGCTAACTGCATCTACCCAAAACTCTAAAGGCGGCCTTGCATGTAACCTCATGATCCTAGCATGTTTCATTATTGTTCTAATCATCCTTTCAAATACCCCATTATATTTTGGACTTCCTAGAACTGCTCTTTACCTATAGATTCCATTATTATAACAATAATCAAAGAAATCATTACTACAATACTCACTTCTATTATCTGATCTGAGACATTTCAATTTGAGACATGTTTCATTCTCAACCAAAACTTTTCACTTTTTAAAAGTGTTAAATACATCATATTTATTTTTAATGTAATAAACCCAAACTTTCCTAGTTGCATCATCAATAAAATTAACATAATAATTATATCCATCAATTGAAGATACTTGACTTGGTCCCCATACATCTGAGTGTACCAGATATAACTTGTGATCTTTCTTTGTGGGTCCAACCTTCAAGAACTTAACCCACTTGTGTTTCCCATACACATAATTTTTAAAAAAGTATAGATCTAGATCTTTCAATCCAGGAAACTTATCTTTTAAGATCCACATGCCTTTATGGCTCATATGACCGAGCCTAGCCACATAGTTGCATCTCCATCTTTAGCAACTAAATCAATAGAATAAATACTACTAGTCAAGTAAAAAGTACCAACTTTATTACCTCTTGAGATCACAAGAACACATTTGGTAATTTTCTAAGAATTTGTAGTAAACAATACTGAACATCCCTCATTACCCAATTGCCCCATTGAAACCAAATTTTGTCTCAACATAGGCACATGTCTAACATCTTTAAGGATCCATGTGTTCCCATTATGCATCTTAACTAGAACATAACCTTTCCCTACTATTTCATATGGTTCATCATCACAAAGATATACATGTCCTAGATTCTCTTGAACATAATCAGTAAAATAATACTTATGTGGGGTGGTATGAAAAGAAGCCTCTGAATCTAATACCTAAGATTATGAAAAAATATCCATAGAAATAATTAAGGCATCTTGACATGATTTACTGAATGTCACATTTACATCATTCATTTCTTCCTTGATGGTATTCTTATCCTGAAGTGACCAACAATCCTTTTTTGAGTGTCCACTCTTCCCACAATGTCAAAATATCATCTTGGATCTAGATCTGGACTTAGATATACCTTTTGACTTTCCTTGATTGCCTTGATATTATCATTTTGCCTCCCTCTAGTATCAATGGATAAATCACTACCTAAATATGATTCATAAATGTTTTTCCTTCATATCTCCTCGCTAAGGATCACACCTACAACATCCTCAAAATTCAAGCTTCCCTTGGCAGGGACTGCATTACTCATAACCATAACCAAACTATCCCAACTATTAGGCAAAGAACATAATATTATAAAATCTCTAAATTCATCATCAAACTTCATTCTAACTGAAGGGAGCATACTTACAACCATATTAAAATTATTTAGATTATTAGCTATTGAACCATTGTCAAACATTTTCATGTTAAACAATCTTTTCATAAGAAATTTTTTATTAGAAGATGAAGGTTTCTCATATAAATTTCTAAATTTATCCATGAGATCCTTTGTATTTATTTGATTTGTAATGTTAAATTCAATAGAAGATGCAAGGCATAGCCGTATGGCTCTTAATGCCTTCCTATCAAGTAATTACCAATTTGCATCACTCATACTTATAGGTTGTCCTCCTTTCCCCTCCAAGGAGAGTTGAAGTTCCTTCTAATATAGCTAATATTCCATCTACATTTTCCATAAATTAAAATTCTTACCATCAAAATTCTCAACTTTAAATCTATTCTCTTTTCCCATAGCTCCAACTCAAGCTAAAAGCCTTCCTATGATTTACCACATTAACAAAACACAAAACCAATGGCTCTGATACCAATTGTTAGGAATAAAACACTTATAAATCTAGATCTATTATTACCATAAATCAGATCTAAATCTATGCAATAAAATGCATCACGAAAACATTTCTTAATTCACCATTAATATGAAATCATAAATGAGAGCAAGATAAAAATAACATAGATCTAACGTGGTTCACCCAATGTGGGCTACATCCACCAATGAAATATTTCAAATAGATCAATAATCTAAAACAAGATTACAATGAACTCTCACAAAGATATAAAAATCTCTTATAAAAAGTGTTGCATAAAAACTGCACTTTCACCTGCACCTATTGATCTGTAAACTACACTGATAAACTCAAAGTGAATTTTAAACTATGAATACTAAATTTCTCAAACTTATCAAATTATTGAAATAATCAAAAGAACATGAAAATTGTTTGGCAAATAAGTGTTCTTGGTTATCAAATTGGATTGGAACTATTGATGACATTTTCACTTCCATTTACCAATTAAATTGGCTTGATTTTGTAAATGTTGTAAATTGTCAAATTTTAATCTTTGCATATATTAAAAATTAGAATATAAAATAAAAACAATCAATCAAATGACAAATTACCATCTGACATCGATAACGGAGTTCAACATCTCTTGCCTACGTCTCCGAGTCCACCCAATAATGAGGACCGTTTTTATTAAATATGTGCAATAAATGGCTTACAAATTCTTTGAAACATTGCACAACTTCCCTCAGGTCTGATCTCTATATAAGAACTCCACCTATGTTGATATACTCAAGCTCAAAAACATGGAATCCTTCCTCACTCTTCAACCCCTTTTGAAGGTGCTTAAGTCCCTCTACTTAACTATTGGTCTATCCAAAATAATAACTTTAACTTCTCTTTTTAATTAAAAATAATAATTAAAAAGGCTCACCCTTTGTATTTAAGGTAAAATAATGGATCAAAATCCATTTGCTAGCTATCTCCAAGCTCTCGGCCTCTTAATAAAAAATACACAATCCTGTGAAGCTTACATTCAATTATAAGTTCATGCCTTTTATATTGTTTTCTAGCTCGTAACATAGTCAGTCAAGGCTTATCCCTTTTGCATGATAGGTGCAGGGTTCAAGTCTTCAGCCTCCTTTTTGGTCACTTGGGATATCCTTTAATCCCACATTTGGGACATTAGAAACAACTTTATTGCTTTTTAAAGGTTGGCAACCTCCTTACATAATGTCGATGGCCCTTTTGGTGGGCTCGAGGTGCTTAACTTAGCATGTACATTGGTTTCCAACTTAGCATATACACTATGGTATTTCTCATGACATAAGACGTGGTAATTTGGAAGATATATCATGAGTTAGGATAACTCAAATTTAACATGCATTTCGGTCTCCAAACATGGCATATATCTTGAGCTTGACTCAGCTGCCTTCAATCTCAAAGCATTAACAAGTTGCGATCTGGCAGTGAACTTGACATTCAGTTTTGAATTGGTCTTCAATATTTCATGTGGTATTATGTGGCTTAGAACCCTCAATCCTGTCATGGCTCCTCCATGTGGCTGCAAGGCTCAGTAATTACAAAGTATTAACAATGCATATTACAAAGCATTTCAAATTTATAAATCAATTGTCACACATGCACTCAGTGGGAACAAAATGATAGTTTAAATGCAAATTCAAATAGAATGCAATATGAAATCAAGAGGTCAAGGCACCCCTCCTTAAAAAGAGTGTGTCAACCCTCGCTGAGGGCCCCCAGCAAGCCAATAGTGGGGCCCATGGTTCTCCATATGACCACCTGTCAAAGATTGGAGGCTGAAACCAACCAAACACCAAACCAAATTTTTACATGAATGTACAAAAATAGACTTCCATTTGTCAACGGGTGATTGGTCCACTTATCGCATTCAAATTGTGACACCTCCTTATTTTGTTTGTCACAAAATAACTTTAGTAGCCTATAACTTGGGCATTTGAACTTTGTTTTATGGTCTAGAAGAAGCACCAAAAAACTCTCGACGAGCTCTTTCATGTGCAAGAGTTTTCGTCATGACTTGGGACCTTTCTCTAAACTAAGCTCTAGATCACACCTCCCTACAAAAGAGGATTTTGGTCTCTAAAAGTCTACTATCTCCTGAAATTAATAACTAGCAAAATAGAATCCAATCATAGTAAGAGATAAACATTGGCAAAATAAATGATTCAAAACTCAACTTAAAATGCCTGAAACATGGCATGAGTAAAAGAATTCACAACTGCCAATAAACTGATAACAGAATTTTTAACAATGCTTTAAAATATAAGTGCATTATAATTCCACTTAATCAAATTTTCTACCTAGTTAACTTTATTTCCTTAGTGGATTCCTTAACATAATTATGGATTGATTTCACTTCATTGACCTTATTAACAGGTTGATAAATCATCTTAGTTTTACCATGTCTAGAATGAGAAGATGATTGAATTTTAAGACAATGATCAATCCGATGTCCACTCATATGGCAATGAGTGCATAAAATCTTCTTACGTGAGGTCTCCCTTTTACCTCTTCTCACTTTGCCATGACGAGAATGGTTTTTAACACTTGCAATCTACTTAATCAAAGTATGTCTCTTCCAACAAAATGCAACACTGTGGTTATTTATCCCACAAAAAGTACAAGGAAATGATTACATCATCTTCTAAATCTTAAATCCAAATTTCTTAAACATAAAAATTAGATCAAAAGATTTAGTGCTAATTCTAGTGTAAGAACTACGAGGTAGAATCTCAATACCTCATTTACCTATTCTCTTACACTACACATGCTCTACTAGTGGCCTCAGACCTTTGCTATCGGAAGCTTGTCTTCCTTTAGCCATGGAGGAATATTATCCAATATCCACCTACTCACTAGTGTATCCCAAACTTGGATGAAGAGATCTATGCTCTACCTATATTGGGTTAGTAATTCCTTGGCCATCTCGACCAAGACTTCTTCCATTAAAGCCCATTTTATTCAACAATTTGGATCCTATACCCTTAGTGTGTTGTTCAAAACTACTAAAAGCATCATTACTTGAATTTGAATCTAAATGTAAAGAAGAAGATGAATTACTTGGTGAATAACTTACAATTCTCTCAGTCATAGTCTCTGCAACTGAAGTAGAAGGTATGGCCTTCTTTGGTTCACCACACTACAATTTGATCAATAGCTCATCCTTAGATTCAAGCTCTAATTTTGAAATTGCAACTACTCTTCAAGAGCTAAGGGCTTGCATCTCAGGAATGCAATCTCATCATGAATCTGGGTGTTGATTCTTTCAAGATCTTCCATCTTAGCTTTATGTGACAACTTGCCCATGGTTTCCTGTAAACACACTGATTCCATAACTACACACTACAATCTAATCAAGTGATATTGATAACCAATTAACTGAAAGCAAATATCAAACCACATAATCATAAGCTAACCCTACTTACTAACTGCTCAGATACCAATATTTGATCCATAAACTACACTGACAAACTCAAAGTGAAGTTCAAACTATGAATACTGAGATTACCAAACTTATCAAATTTTTGAAATACTCAAAAGAAATTATAAATTGTTTGGCAAATAAGTGTTCTTGATTATCAAATTGGATTGGAACCGTTGATGACTTTTTCACTTCCATTCACCAATTAAACTAGTTTGATTTTTTAAATGTCATAAATTTTCAAATTTTAATCTTTCCATATATTAAAAATTAGAATCTAAAATAAAAACATGCAATCAAATGACAAATTACCATCTGACATTGATAACAAAGTTTGACATATCTTGCCTATGTCTCTAGGTCCACCCAATAGTGAGGACCATTTCTATTAAATTTATGCAACAAATGGCTTACAAATTCTTTGAAACACTTCACAACTTCCCTTAGGTCTGATCTCTGTACAATAACTCCATCTATGCTGATTTACACAAGATCGACAACACATAATCCTTCCTCAGTCTTCAACCCCTTCTGAAGGTGCTTAAGTCCCTCTACTTAACTATTGGTCTATCCAAAATAATAACTTTAACTTATCTTTTTAATTACAAAAAATAATTAAAAAGAATTACCCTTTGTATTTAAGGTCGGATAATGGATCAAAATCCATTTACTAGCTATCTCCAAGATCTCAACCTCTTAATAAAAAATACACAGTCCTGCGAAGCTTACATTCAATTATAAGTTCATGCCTTTTATATTGTTTGCCAACCCATAGCATAGTCGTTCAAGGCTTATCCCTTTTGCATGATAGGTGCAGGGTCTAAGTCTTTGACATCTTTTTTGGTGCTTGGGCTATCCTTTAATCCCATATTTGGCACATGGGAAATGGCTTTGTTGATTTTTAAAGGTTGGTGGCCTCCTTACATAATGTCGATGCCCTTTTTAGTGGGCTAAAGGTGCTTAACTTAGCATGTACATTGGTTTCCAACTTATAATATATGCTATGTAATTTATCTTGGCATAAGACGTGGTATGTTTGAAGATAGATCACGAGTTAGGTTAACTCAGATGTGGCATGCATTTTGGTCTCCAAACTTGGCATATATCTCGAGCTTGACTCGGATGCCTTCAATCTCGAAGCATTAACTAGTTATGAGCTGGAAATGAACTCAACATTTAGTTTTGAATTGGTCTTCGATATTTCACGTGGTATTACGTGGCTTATAATCCTCAAGCCTATTATGGCTCCTCCATGTGGTTTCAAGGCTTCATAATTACAAAGTATTAACAATGCATATTACAGAGCATTTCAAAATTCTAAATCAATTGTCCCACATGCATTCGATGGAAACAAAATGATAGTTTAAAAGCAAATTCAAATACAATGAAATATGAAATTAGGAGGTCAAGGCACCCCTCCTTAAAAAGAGTGTGTCGATCCTCGCTGAGGACCCCCAATGAGTCAATAACAAGGCCCATGGTTCTCCATATGACTACCTGTCAAAGATTGAAGGCTGAAACCAAACCAAACACCAAACCAAATTTTTGAATGAATATACAAAAATAGACTGCCACGTGTCAATAGGTGATTGGTCTACTTGTCACATTCAAATTATGACACCTCCTTATTTTTCCTATCACAAAATAACTTCAGTAGCCTATAACTTGGGCATCTAGACTCCATTTTGTGATCCAGAAGAAGGGGCAAAAATCTATTGATGAGCTCTTCCACATGCAAGAGGTTTCATGATGACTTGGGTCCTTTTTTTTAACTGAGCTCTGGATCACCTACATAATTTTGTATCTCACAAGTTGTTAAACCACACCCTATAATGAACACCTATACTTTCCAAAACACCTGCACTTTGACTCTGATCCTCAAAGCCACATCTTGAAAATAAATCATCAACCTTTAAAGGCCACACCACACCCTATATATATAAAAAAAATGAAGAAAATCCATAAAAACTTGAGCAAATATGTAATGTTTATCCATTATAAGCATTATCCAACATGTGGTAACCTTTTTCCACCTCATCAAGCCTATCTAAAATCTCTCCCAAGGAGATATTTTCCATATTCATATTCTCCACCTTCTAAGGGCACATTTTTCCATGAATATATGATCACAACCAACTCCACTCAACAAGTAAGGAGTTCCCTTTTTCAAAAAACAATTAGCTTCCTCAAAACAAAGAAGTAATCATGGCAAAAGGGATCTAGCAACTAACTCTATGAAATATGGAATACATAAAAATTAGTAATACAAGGAATATTCCACTCACATGTGAAGAACATGAAAATTACACCCCCACATCTTTAGAGCTCTTTAAGCCCCAAAATTTATGCTTATGGTCATGTGATAGCCCCAAAGGGATCCATACTCAAGAAGAATGGCATGGTGAAGACCATGAACCCCCACATGTTATAGATCCATTTGTGAAGAATGTTGATGGAAATTTCCCTGTAAGCAAATCTAGATCAAGAATAAAATGTGAAATCCAAGTTAAAAACATCTTTTATAAAATTAAAAAATAAATAGAAATAAAGCCATTTTATGCGTGAAAGGTGCCATGGAGTCTCACCTATAACCCCATGCTAATAAACACTCTCTAATCCATGATTAAATAGGTAAATTCACAAATCTAATGTTTTAAGTTGAGAAGGGAGGACACCAAGAAGCGCCTCTCTTAACTCTTATTGGCAAAATTTGACTTTTTCGTCAAATTAGGGCACCTATAGGTAAAAACTTGACTTTATAGGTCTATAAAGGGTGTAATATGAGTATCATGGGGTGTATTACATGTTAATTAATGCCAAATGATGTTATATTAGCTTTGGTCAATTAGTTTTTTTATCTATTTATCATTTTGGGTTATTTTAGAGCTCAAAAAGGTGCATTTAATATTTTTTATATGTTTATTAGGAAATTTGAAGGTGTAAAAATATGACTTCATGTCCCATGTGTCACTATAGGTCTTAAGTATCTGATATAATTAAAATATAGCAGGTTATGTAGAAGAAATGGTAGTTTTCTTGAGTAAAAGAGAGAAAATGGCACTTATACAACCTCTTTGGGAAGTGTGCCCTATGGGATAGGGTCAATGGATTTCCTTTCATCTTCCTCATCTAAAATCCATGTTTGGTTTGATTTAGAAATGCCATTTTCTACTTAAAACCATTCTGTTCTATTTTCACCCTTATTGGCAAGCTGAAGTGACATTCAATTTTTTGCTTGGTATTGATAACTCATGAGGTTTCAACTCAAATTCTTTTTTGAGGTGGTATTAACCTCATATACCTTTATTTCCATAATAATATTGAAAGTATTTATTAATTATGCTTTATGAATCATTTTTTTGAAGTTGACTATGTAAATATGCTTGCAAATCTATGTACTTTGCAAGTTTTGCTTTGGTTTGAGAGTTTTTGTACAATATAACTATTGATTTTGATCTAAAATAATGTTTATTTATTCATCCAATTGTCTCCAAGTTTTGTTTTATGTTTTATGGTGTTTGGATGAGCCAATAACTTCAAATTTCTAGACTGCTCTCTTTTGAGTGCAACAGATAGTTTTCACCATGTATAGGATTATCACACTTGTTCATAGCTTCATAATGATATGTTATATGTGTATAATTTATTTTTATGTAGGGAAGCTATCAATAAAGTCATTTTTAGCTTTACATTGCAGGTAGGCCTATTGAGTATACTTAAGCCTAAAGCCAAATAGATAACCATTTACACTCTTACTATGAAATATGATTTCCAACCTATTTTAACCTTATTTTAAGGTCGCAATAGAGGATTTTTAACTTTTGGAGTGCATATAAATCATCAGGAGAGCCATTTTTGAGCTCAAAACCACTCAAACTTGTGCAAAATGGTGAAAACAAAATTGATAGGAGAACGTTGAATGCTCACACCTTTCATGATGATTTGCATGGAGACCATAGAAGCTAAGAGGAGTTATATGAGGTCCCTATCAAATATTTTTTTGGCATTATTTTGAAATTTGAATGTCTAGATTTTATGAACAATGTTTAAGACCAAAAATAGGTCTAAAACCCTTGAAAACCTTTGCTATAGACCTGATTGGGAAAATTGAGTTGGATATTAAATATAATGTAATATTTTTACTATAATATATATTAGACCTTGAAGAGGACTCCATCAGGCTCCCTCACATGTTTTTTGTATGTATAAATTTATATGGATGGGGGTATAAACAATTTTTTTCTGACTATTTTGTGTGTTTTTCAAGTCGTAAGAGGTTTAAAGAGATGAAAATCATATGGATGGAAATTATAATAATTAATATATCTCATAATATCACTCTCATTCATTGAAAAAACTCTCAAGTGTCCTAACCAGATGCTTTAACTCAACTAGTCAAAACTGGCATAGTGAGCAAGCTAATGATAAGTGTGAAAAATTTAAGTAGATGGATTTTTAATGTGTCATTGATGATTCTAATGCCATGTAGGGCCTTTAAAATTTTCATTCACTCCCTCCCATATATTTTCATAGAAAACTAAATCCAAATTTTAGGCCAAGTGTGCAGGGTGCAAGAAAGATGAGTTTTCTAGACAACAGATGATGATGGTTCACTTTTAGAGTTTTTTAGAAGACCAAGAATGAAAATAATAAATGGAGAGGTATTTATAAGAGACTCCCCTTCCGTTATAATTATTTTACCTGCTCTTAGTTAGTTATAGTATTTTCAAATAGGTCTAAATCATGAAGGCAGTTTTCTCAACCAGAATGAGGAGATTCTTGCCACTTTTCATGAAGTTTGTGACTTGGATTAATACTTGTAGGTATTTACCTTGAATTTTTCATCCCATACCCTCTCCAAATGCACAAATAAGTTATTTTATTGGCTAGACAAGTGTCCTTGTGACCCTTGGACTTCTCTCTTCTTCTCTCTCTCACAAGTTCCATAAGAACTAGCCATTTTGGCATTATATCGAATGCTCCACTTGAGTATGGTAAATCCTTGATCAAATGTATACATTTTGATATAAAAAAAAAATTATGGTTACCTTATCTATGACTCATCTTATTGCGTTCATTTGGATGATGGATCTTGCTGAGTGAAAACTATGGATTCCTTAGAAAGTTGTTATATTCTTTCACCTATCTGCAACCTCTTTTTGTAGGGCATGTGAGGTGTTCTAGGAGATGTTCATGGTTTAAGTGTGTTATTATATTAATTATTTCCATGATAGGCATCTTTTCTATTCCTCCTAGCTTTTCACATTCGTCCATAACCTCACAATGTAGCATTGATTTGAGAAGGTGAAGATTAGAGAAGTGTATTTTTAGGTTGTCCTTTGATTTCAAGTGTAATATGCATATGGTTGGATGTCATAATTTTTATTTGTGTATCACCTCCCTTATATTAGTTTTATTTCATTTATCCTTATCCCTTTTCACCCCCCTAATTTTAGTATTATTTTTAATTCAAAGTGGTACATAAAAAGAGCTTGCCCTATATAGAGATTCAACTCATTCCTTAGGCTGCTAACAAGCCTAGAGGTGATTCCATTGTGACAATTGGATGAAAATATATTTTTTATCTCCTTAAAGGTTTAAAATATAAGTTACAACATTATTTATCATGTCTATTTGGACTCTTAGTTCAAGAAGTTGAGAGATTTTTTGTGGTCTCTCAACAATCAACGTTTGGAGACATCTATAAAAGCATCAATGGTTACTCCAAAGATACATCATCTGGTCAAGTATCCTAGGTTATCCTTTTAAATATTTTTATCAATGTATTTTCTTTGTGTTATTGATTTCAATGAAGTTTCATGTCTGACTTTTATGTTGAGTTTTGTTCTCTACAAGTTGGTGAGACATTGCAAGCTTGTGCCATTCCTTATCATTATGAAAAAATCCTTGGTTAATATTTTCATGATCCTTACCAGCCTCAATATTAATTTAATCAACTCTAATATGACCCTTGTCATCCCATACATTAATTATATCATTCCT
This sequence comes from Torreya grandis, assembly GCA_037957365.1. Taxonomy (NCBI): domain Eukaryota; kingdom Viridiplantae; phylum Streptophyta; class Pinopsida; order Cupressales; family Taxaceae; genus Torreya; species Torreya grandis. Next base: position 1,073,364 of record JARHVA010003940.1, on the reverse strand, counting down.
ACAATTAGCCTTCTCCATGTCTTGCCCCTAGTCAACCTAGTCACTTCTCAAGCCAACCCATTTTCACCTTTAAGAAGACACTTTTAGACTATGAAAGGTATATGTTGGATCTTGATAATCACATGGGATGTGGTCTAGATAATCCTAGTCATACTATTCATAATGTTATAGAAGTATTATAGTTGATCAAAAGAGAGTGGGTACCTATTGAGAGAGCCAATTGGCAAAAGCTCACAAGTGAGATGCTTGATGTGATTGGTCTAATTATTTCCTTAGAGGATAGGCTAGGAGTTCATGAAAATCAATATAACCATACCTATCATCCTTAATATCCACTTCCCAAAGTTTCCTACTATCCATACATGACCCTTACTCATGAGCCAAATCAAGCCTATCAAAATCATCTTTTTACCATTCAGTTGGAGGAGAGAATAGAAAAAAGAAACCTCATGTATAAAGCTAATCTTGATAGGTAGATTGAATTGGAAAATGTTCATATTCAATAGTCCATATTGGCAGAAAAGGAATTATATTTAAATCCCTCATTTTACTCTCATATTACATCCCCACCACATCAAAAAGAGATTCATAATCCCAATGTCCTAAGTTGGATCAAGATAGTGGAGTCATGGGGAAAGAAAGAGGAGAAAATTCTTGATAAAGAGTGTGAAGTTGAGAATACTCTTGATCCTATAAAAACTCCTCCTACCATTCATCATGAAAATTATTCTATTCCTAACATCCTACGTGGGAGTAAGATAGTGGAGTCATGGGAAAAGAAAGAAGATGAAAGGACTATCAAAGAGTGTGAAGTGGAGAATGGAGTTAATCCTTTGCAAGTCCCTCCCACCCTTCCTCAAGAAGATTCTTGTGTTACATGTCATCCCTCATGTATCCCTCATACTCGTGATGATTCCTATTAGATTCAAGAAAGACTTTTTCAAGAGAACCTAGCCAAACAGATTGAAGATTTGAGAGTAAAGGATAAAGTTATTAAGCCAAGGTGTGATAGAAGATTTAGACCCCAAATAATATTCTATGCCTAAACTAACCCCATATAACCTCCTTCAAGAGATTTCCCAAGTTGAATCAGATTTGAATAAATTGAATGTCAAGTGAAATGAAGAAAATCAAGTTGTTTTAACTCAAGGTTTGCTTTCCCTTCCTCAAGATCTCCCAAAAGAATTCTCGACTTTGTATTCTCAATCTTATCTTGAGCCCTATGTTCCACCCCCACCAACTAGGTATTTTTGTCCTGATACCAACACCCTTTGCCTTGATGGAAATATTATGTGGGAACCTCAAGAATATAAACTGGTTGAAGAAAATTCAAAACTCTTACTTGAAGAAAGTACAACTCCTTGGCAGCTTTATTGGGCTAGGTTACTGGGTTTCAAGATGCCTAGTCTTGGCATCACTAAGAAGGAGTTTGAAGACCTTGAAATATTTGACAAACAAGATCAAATTGTGAAAAATTAGGTACAATTTGAAAAACCTCAAGAGGTCCTAATTTATGAGGAAGAGGTGAGCTCTTGTGTTGAATCTCCTTATTTATTTAATGATGAAGTCTACACTCCTTGTGTTGAGAAAGAAAACTTGGAAGAGGTCCTATTGAAATATAAAGAAGAAGATGAGGTATTATTTACTATTGTACCCATCATGATGATAATCCAAGTAAATATGATGATTTGTGGTAGAAATTTGAGAACACTTTCAAAGAGTTTGAATCTCTCAAGGGGTCTACAACTCCTTTAGAACTGGTTACAAGTGATGGTTAGAAAGATGGCATTGTTCAAGATGTCATAGATTTTCAAGATGATATTATTCAACATGTCATAGGTGAGAAATAATAAAATCCACATCAGCCTTTATAATCAATACAAGTCTCTATTGGCCTCAATCTTTCAAACAACAACAAATCATTCCTTTTGACACCATGCCTACAAAGAAGATGAAATTTGATCATGAAAAAGAGAGAAGGTAGCAACATAAAGTATGTAAACAAGTTCAAGATGAATATGTCTAAATTAGAGACCTATTTGAATATGGTCTACTTTAAAATATGTCAAATGAAGTGCCAAGGAATAGGTCCAATCCATCAAGTGTTCAATCTAAAAGGCAACATGCTTGGCACCCTCATCCATCTCATGCAAAAGGAGACTCAAGAAACTTTCCCTTTAATCTTGGAAAGGGAGGTATTATTTATTTTTAGTTGTACATAAAAGTTTTTTTTCTGATTCCCCTATGTGTGTATGTGTTTTCTTTCTTTATTGTGTGTGTCCTTTGCTTTGTTTGTTGAGGTAGTCAATTAGTTATCTTATCTTGGTAAAGTTTATGGTCAATGGTCAAAGGTATACTATTTTACGTCAGACTTCAAATGACTCCTAATTCCAATGGAATGATAAGGCTACTTGTCTAGTTAGTATAGCAGGCATACTACCCCTATGAGTGATAAATTATTGACCAAATTTGACTTTCTAGTCAAATTGGGGTACCTATAGGTAAAAACGTGACTTTCTAGGTCTATAGGGGGTGTAATATGAGTGTCATTGGGTGTATTCTATGTTAATTAATTCCAAATGATGTTATATTGGCTTTGGTCAATTAGTTTTTATGTCCATTTATCATTTTCGGTTATTTTAGGGGTCGAAAAAGATGCATTTAATACTTTGTATAGGCTTCTTGGAAACTATGAAGGTATAAAAAGATAATTTCATGTTTCATGTGTCACTATAAGTCTTAAATATCTGACATAACTAAAATATGGTAGGTTATGCAAAATAAATGGTAGTTTTCTTGAGAAAAAGAGAGAAAATTGCATTTATATGGACTCCTTGGGAATTGTGCCATGTGGGATAGGTTCAAGATATTTCCTTTCATCTTCCTTAGATAAACTCTATGTTTGGTTTGATCTAAAAATTCCATTTCTAGCTTAAAACCAATATGCTCTATTTTCACCCTTCTTGGCAAGCTGAAGTGACCTTCAGGTTTTTACTCAGTACAGATAGCTCATCAAGTTTAAGCTCAAATTCTTTTGGGAGGTGTTAATATACTCATATACCTTAATTTCCATAATAATATTTCAAGTATTTATCAATATTTATTTATGAATGATCCATTTTAAGTTGATTATGCACATCTACTTGTACATTTGTGCAATCTATAGGTTTTGATTCGGTTCAAGAGTTTTCATAATATATATCTACTAATTTTACTCCCATATGATTTTTAATTCTTTATCCAATGGTCCCAAATCTTGTTTCCTATTTTGTGATGTTTCGATCAGCCAATAACCTCAAATTTGTAACTGGTCTCTTTCAAGTGCAACAGACAATTTTTCACCATGTCTAATATTTTCAAAATTCTTCATGGCTTCACAGGGTTATGTTATATGTGTATAATCTATTATGATTTAGGGAAGCTATCAATAAAGATAGTTTTGGCTTTAGGTTGTACATAGGCCTATTGAGTATACTTAAGCCTAAAGCCAAATAGATAACCATTTACACTCTTAGTATGATTTATTATTTAAAACCTATTTTAACATGATTTTGAGGTTAAAATAGAGGTTTTGGAACATTTGGAGTGTAGAGAAAGCATAAGGAGAGTCATTTTTTAGATCAAAACCACTCAGGCTTGTGTAAAATGCTAAAAAACAAACTCAATAGGAGAAATTTGAATACTCACACCTTTCATGATGATTTTCATGGAGACCAGAGAAGTTTAGAGGATTTATATGAGGTCCGGATAAAATACTTTATAGCATTAGTTTTAAATTTGAACATCTAAACTTTATGAATAGTGCTTAAGACCAAAAATAGGTCTAAAACCCTTTAAAACCTTTGCTAGAGACTCGATTGGGAAAATGGAGTTGGAGATGCATTATAATGGACTATTTTGATCAAAATAACTATTTTAACTTGAAGAGGACTCCCTCAATCTCCCTCACATGATTTGTTTTGTATGGATTTGTATGGATGGGAGTATAAATATGGTTTTTCTCACTATTTTATGTGTTTTGTAGGTTATAAGAGGTTTAGAAAGATAAAAATCACATTGATGGAAATTTTATGACTTAATAGACTCCCCATATCACTATAATGACTTCAAACAACTCCTAAGTGTACTAATCAGGTGCTTCAACTCAGCCAATCAAAAGTGGCATAGTGGACAAGCTATGGAAAAGTGTGAAAACTTAAATTGGATGGCTTTTTAAGGTGTCCCTAATGCTTATAAGGCCATTGAGGGCTTGTAAACTTTTTTTTCACTCCCTCTCATGTATTTTCAAGAAAATTTTAATCCAAATTTAAGCCAAGTGTGTAGGGTGTAGGAAAGATGAGTTTTTTATAGCAGATGATGATGGTTCACTTTCAGAGGTTTCTATAAGACCAAGCATGAAACAAATGTTTTTATAGGCATGTCTAATAGCATCCCATTCAATTACAATCATTTTAACTTCTCCTAATTAGTAATGGGGTGTTCAAATAGGTCCAAATCATGAAGGCAATTTTTTGAGCTAGAATTAGGAGTTTCTTGCCACTTTTCATGAAGTTTGTGACTTGAACTAACATTTATAGCTCCTGACCTGGCATGTTTCATCCCATACCCTCTTTTCATACCCAAATAAGTTATTTTTTTAGCTTGAAAAGTGTCCTTGTGACCCTTAGACTTATATCTTCTTCTTTCTCTCATAAGTTCTATAAGAACTAACCATTTTGGCATTATATTAAATTCTCCACCTGAGTATGATGAAGACCCACTCAAATGCATAATTTTTTATCAATAATACAATAGATTTTTACCTACTCTATGACTTTTCTTAGTGTTTTCAATTGGATGATAAATCTTTCTTAGTGAAAACTATGGATTCCTTAGCATGTTCTATTTTTTCACCTATTTATAGCCTCTTATTGTAGGGCATGTAAAATGTTCTAGGATATGTTCATGGTTTAAGTGAGTTAGTATATTCATTATTACCCTCATTGGTCTCTTGTCTAGTTTTCATATCTTTACACATTCATTCATAACCTCACAATGTAGTACTGATGTGAGAAGGTGAAGATTAGAGAAGTGTATTTTTACTTTGTCCTTTGATTTCAAGTATAATATGAATATGGTTGTATTTCATCATGTTTTTTGGTGTATAAACTCCCTTAGATTAGTTTTATTTCAGTTATCCTTAACCCTTTTCACACCCCCCCCCCCGGTCAAGTTTAGTAGTAGTTTCAATTTAAAGTGGTACATCAAGGGAGCTAGCCCTATCTAGAGATTCACCTTATTCCTTAGGCTACCCAAAAGCCTAGAGGTGATTCCATTGTGCCACTTAGACGAGGATATATTTTCCATCTCCTCAAAGGGTGAAAATAGCCTCTCTTAACTCCATCATCAATTTATCCATATTTTTTTTCAAATTTTTAGGAGAAAATAAAAACACACTTTTGATTATCTGACAGCTATAAATTTGAGGCTTTTCCTTACTACAATCCAAAATATTATACTCTATAATTTATGCATTTAGTTGAACTATAAATTTAATGTTTCTATTTAATTTACAAAATTTTAGTTCTAAAAAACTAAATCCACATATTTTTAGAGTTTCAAACAAAACATTTATTTTTCACTAGCTCTTAAGTTATTTTTTCATTTAAATATTCTATTTGGATCCAATATAGGACTTCAATACTTATCATATTTGAATTTGGAAATACCCTAAGAAAGGGCATTGTATGTAGATGAATTTTAGAACAAGTGCTTCTCTAGTTTAATGACTATGCAATGGTGGTATGTATATGAATGCTCCAAAATATAGACCCCTAATGATGGTGTAAAGACTTTCTACTCTTGACTTTAGCTATGGAGTACATGCTTATATCTGTAGTCACTCAAATTTAGTCATGAATACTTACTAATGTCAATTTTTACCTATTTTCACTTTAATTGACTTAAACACTCAATTTGGACCTATTTTTGCACCTCCCTCTATCCTACACACATATATGGACCTCTTCTTTTCTAAATTTTTATCTAAAACCTATTTTTTATAAACTACTAGACACCCATCTAAACATATTTATGGGCATCCATTAACCCAAAATTCAAATGTTTCCTTTAAGACAAAAAAGTCCAGTATGGGATAATAGAGGAAAACGTTAATGTCCTTTATGGTTTAATCATGTCCTTAGCTCTTTTAACAAACATTTTTAAAATTTGGACCCTCCCCTAAATTTTGTTTCACATTTTTAGGATAGGTAGCATGGGGTTTTCCCCTTTTATATTGCTATAAAGGCAAAGTTAAATCACCTATTATACCACTTGTAAATTTAAATACAAAGGCATACTTACACCATTACACATTAATTAAAGCTTCCCTATTGTTCCTAATTTTAATTCTAATAATTTTAAGAAATTATTAACCAAGTCAAGAGCCTATTTTATCCAATCCAAAGCAAAGCATGATCAATTATTCAAACCATCTCTAGATGCATTCATATAGTCAAATGAGCACAATTGCATAAAGTACTCTAAGTGAGATAACTATATGGGCTTGAATTTCCTCTTTAGAGTATTGGATACATAGGAAATGTTCAATCATCAAAAGGAAAATATAGTCTATTTTTACATTTACAATCATGAGCTTTATGGCCAAGTTGATGGAAAATATACAAAATATATTTTTTGGATTGAGTACATTGAAACTTACATTGATGCAAAAAAGTATATTTAGGTGCCTGTGTGTTACGACAAAAAAAATAACATTTATGGAAAGACAAGTGTTTATGTTTTAATTGATGCTTAGGCTTATGGACATATTTCTTAGAGTTGTAAGGAGAAACTTTAGGGAATTTATGAGAAAGTTGACTAACTTGATGTTTGCCAAGTTTGGTAATAGATTTAGTATCAGAAATTAATTTTAAAACTTGGCAACCAACAAACTCCATGATATCAACTATAGCTCAAATTTAAATAGTAATTCCTTTAAGCTGTAAATAACCAAAAACCTGATCTTTGAAATTTTAAGGCAAGGCATTAAAGAAATGTAAATTTAAAGCATCATATATCAGAGTTGTTGCCAGAATTCAGATAACGCGAGAGCAATAGAGACGTGATCACACAAGATGAACAAGTGCACACCACAAGATGCTAAAGCAATTTGAAAATAAGAAGATAAATTGCACAAGACAAAATGGAGAAAACCAAAATCTGATTATTCAACATGAAATGGCAAAAATGAAGAATACATATAGGAGAGCTAGTAAGTAACTCCTCCACAAATGGTGGTCAAAGCACCCCAAAAATAGACTCCTCCACAAAAGGTCGTCAAAGCACCCCAAGAATAGACTCCTCCAAAAAAGGTGGTGACAAGGTGCCAATAATAGAGAAGTAACTCCCATACCTAGAATAGGAGTATCTTATGACATTCTTATGACACCTTATTACATAAATATGACACACAATCTCCACATAAGCTAGCCTATCCCACGAATGTAGGAATAATCTATGTATGCACAAATATATAATATTCCATAATCAATAAATAGGTAAAAATAAAAAGCCTACACTAATACCCTCCATAAGCACAGATTAGGTGGGCAGTGTGGAAATAAAAAATGGGTCCCGACAAATAGACCTGATGAGGTACCCATGTACAAATGCAATCTCCCATAAGATATAGAAAAAGAGAAAACCCATAGGAAAAAACTCCCCCCCCCAAAAGAGAGACATAAAAGAAAGAAGAGGCTAGAAGGCCCCCTGAAGATGATGCTGCTGCAGATGTGAACCGTACCCCAAGAAGAGCTCGTAGATGAATGAACTTACTCTCAGTGAAAGTTTTGGTGAAGATGTCTGCAACCTGCTATGAAGACTGGCAAAATATCAAGTCAATGACCTGACTATGAATAAGCTCTTGAATGAAATGCATGTGAATCTCTGTGCTTGGTCCGCTGGTGCTGAACTAGATTCCTGCAAATCTGAATGGTACTCTGGTTGTCACAATAGATGATGGTGGGCTGCCTAATAGGAATGCCAAACTCAAAAAGAATATTATGAAATGAAATAGTCTCAGTAGCTACATTAATAGCTCCCTTATACTCTACCTCTATGGATGATATAGCAATAGCATGTTGCTTCTTGCTAGACCAACTGATAGGACCAAAACCTAGAGAGAAACTATAACCAGAAGTGGACTTGTGAGTTTGTGAATCGCTAGCCCAATCTGAATCTATATATCCAACCAAGTCAACCTCTGTGCCAAATCTATAGTGAATCTCATATCTATGTGAAACCTGTATGTAATGCAAGATCCTCTTAGCTACTTTCCAATGCAGCTCATGGGGTTCTTGCATGAATATGGAGACAAGTCCCACTGAATATGAAATGTCGGGCCTGGTGTGAGTCAAGTAGATGAGACTACCAAAAAGTTGTTGATACCGAGTGGCATCAACCAATGGTGAATAAAAATCAGTCTCAAGCTTGACTCCTGATAGAAAGGGAGTCAGAGATGGCTTACAATCGGCCATGTGAAACCGAACCAATAAGTCAAGAGCATACTTAGGCTGTGCAAATGAAATCCCTAAATCTGACTGTGAGATCTCGATGCCAAGAAAGTAGTGCAACAAACCCAAGTCTGTCATGTCAAAACTATCTTGAAGAGATGCCTTCACCGCTGTAATAGCCGATGAAGAACTCCCGGTGATCAAAAGGTCATCAACATATAGAACCAAAATTAGAAGCAAATCATCTTGCTTCAAGAAGTAGACACTAGGATCAGAATGGCACCTAGTGAAACCCGCTCTAAGAAGGAAGGAATCCATCTTGGCATACCAATCCCGAGGGGCCTGTTTGAGGCCATAGATAGATTTCCTAAGTTTGCATACTAAGGAAGAATCCTGAACAAATCCTGGCAATTGCTCCATCTAGATCTCCGCCTCTAGGTCTCCGTGAAGAAAGGCACTCTTCAAATCCATCTGATGCACATACCAACTATGTGTTGCGGCAATAGCTAAGGTGAGTCAGATAGAAGTCATATTTGCAATGGGTGCAAAGGTTTCTGAGTAGTCAATGCCTGCCACCTGTGAGAAACCCTTGGCGACCAATCGCGCCTTATACTTATCAACCGACCCATTTGCTGTAAACTTGGTCTGATATATCCACCTACATCGAACCATCTTTCTTCTCTTAGGAAGTGATGTCAAATCCCAAGTGTGATTTTTGATTAAAGAAGAATATTCTTCTTCCATAGCATTATCCCACTCAAGTACCCCTGATGCCTCTCGAAAAGACTGTCGATCTAAAACTAAAGCAAAGAAGGCATGTGGATCTCTCTGAAAATCCCCCCTAGTATGTTTGTCATCTGCGGGGTCTCCTACCCATGTGCCAGCACTCTCAAATGTCTGTCTGGCCCAAAGTGGCCCAGAAGTGGACGAGTCAGGTGCTAACTCCTCATCCTCTGACTGACTAGAGGTGGATGACAATGCATCACTGTCCTCACTGTTTGAACTCGAAGAAGAAGATGACTCTGGCTCAAGAACCTGTTGTGGCTGATCTGAATTTGATGAGGAATCATCATTAAGAAGTAGATCCGATGAGGGAGAAGAAGTGTCAAGTGTTGAGTCTCTAGGACTCTCCTGAAAATGGACACTTCTCTTGATGAACAACTCATGAGTGACTGGATCTAGAAGATGATATCCCTTAATACCATCTAGATATCATACAAAGATGTAAGGATTGGACTGACATTTCATAGCTTTGTGTTTCTTCTTCTGAATGCGGGCCATGGCTGGGGATCCAAAAACTCTAACGTAATCAAGGTAGCAGTAGTTAAGGTGGCCGAACCGCTCATGCCATAATTTGCTAACTCCATCTGAATGAGTCAGCAATGCTATTGGAGAAGAATCTGATGCAAAATGTGAGAAGGTGTATAACCTAGCTTGGTGATTTGCCCTACCCACTGCCACTGTAGTATCACTATGCAACTCCTTGATAGACACTGAATCTGGTGAAAACTCAACTCTCATGCCCTAACCAATGTGAGTAATTTGGTACACTGATAGGAGATTGGTTGAAAGAGAAGGAACACTTAGAACATTATTGAATGTTCCTCCTTCCATTTCAACTGACCCTCTCCCTAAAACAGAAACTGATGTGTCATCACCCAAACTAATTGAAGTCATGATACAAGGCTCTAAAGATGAAAACTCAACTAGTGAAGAGCCCATGTGGTGAGAAGCACCTGAGTCTATGACCCATGAAGATATAGAAGATACAGTTGCTACAAGGGCCTTGCCCTTTTCTTTCTCCTTACCCTTGCCTTTTGCCTTAGTAGAATCTTGGGTAGATGAATTCTGCCTGATGGACTCAGGAACACCTATGTTGTTCTTCTCTAGAAGATGAGTTAGGTGATCTATTTGTTTCTTCATGCATTTGTGTTCATCATGCCCTGTCTTTTTAAAATAGGCACACTTAACCTTCTCCTTCTTCGATTTAGCATTGGAGGATGAAGACTCAGTGTTGTTTTTGGCAGGATTCGTGTTTTCTTTCTTCTTCTCTTAGTCCTTGTTCTTTTTCTTCTTTTCCTTTGTTGAAGTCTTATTCTTACCATTTCCAGATATCAAAGCTTGGTGTTGATTAGACTTCATTGTGCCCATTTGAATTAGCTTATCTTTCTCCCTAGTCAAGTCGGCAATGAATGAATCCAAAGAAGGCATTTTCCATGTAGTGCCAAGGGCACTTTTTGTGGCATGGAAAGTGGAGACAAAGACTGAATAGTTTGGACCTAACTTTGCGAGAATAGAAAGAATGAGTTGATCATCTTTCTTCTCTATTCCACATTCTTTTAATTGCAATCTAAGGGATTTAAACTTAGTGAAAAAGTCCTGTAAGGTGTCAACGTTGCTAGGACTTAGACTTATGAGTTTGTTTTCAAGCTCATGACCTCTCATCTCATCAAGCTTCCCAAACAACTTTTCTAAGGTGTCCCATATGTCATTAGGAGTTTGGGAGGATTCTAAGTGGAAGATAAGTTCTAGAGACATAAACAAACTCAGTAACCAAAATGCTTCATCACTACGGTTGTACCACTTAACCTTTTCAGCATCAGTGTTGGGTTCTATTTCAGTTCCCATAGTGATCCTATACAACCATTTGCTTCTAAGAATGATTGACATTTTGAATTTTCATTCATGATAGTTTAAGGGTGTTAAGGGTTTAAGTTTAAAATAATCTATTTTTAGCTGAATTTAGGTGAAGTTTAGTTGATTGCAAGTTGTGAATTTATGCAAAAAAAAGAATGAAAGCAAGTTGTGAAACGCAATCACACGCCCCCCCCGAAATATTGAGCCCCCTCCAAATATGCAAGTGCATGCTCAAAATACGTCGGACTCACCCAAAAATGCGTCTTAGAGCAATCAGTGCAAGACTAAAGCAAACATGACGTCGGACTCAATCGAAAATGCGTCTCAGGAGACCCAAATTTTTGGCACTTTATAAAATAGTGCATTTTTAAAAAATAATAAGTCTACGCTGTGAAAAATTGAATTGCAAGCACTTTTGCAAAAAATGGCACCCAAAACCGAGCTACCGTTTGCAATATTTTAAAGTTACAATTTTCCCGTAAACTAGTGTTTTTACAAAAAAAATACTAAAACACTAAAAAAATACCTGTTATGGGGAGAGAAAGTGGCCTTCCAACCACTCATTGGATTCGGTATAGAAAGAAGAATCCAAATGAGGTTTGTGTGAGGGGGAATTGGCCTCCTACCAATCCGGGCCTCACCCTTCGTCTTCGACAGGTGAAGATACAAGTTTTAATTGAAAATCTTCAAAATACAAAACTGTCTAAAATCCTTAATATTCAGTCAAATTGACTGATTTTTGTTTTATCAAGTCAATTTTAACTAAAATAATTGAAGCATAGACATAATTGAAGGAATGACAAGTGTCTTAGGGTGCCACATGGGATGCCAAGTACGAAGGGGCATCCAAAAGCAAACAGTCCAAAATTTTGACTCAGAAAAGACACAAATTTAAATGCAGACCTGTAAAATCCGTACGGCCTGATGTGTGGTAGAACTGGAGCTCAAAAAATATGCGCAGAAGCTAGACCAAACAACAAGCAAAAATATGTGGTGTCCAAAAAAGGAGGGCGCAAATCTGAAATTTTTTTGCAAAAAACAAAAAAAGACAGCAAACCTGCCGTACGGCCTAAGGTGCCTAGCTGGAAGGATGCAGCTACTGAAAGTTGGCGTGGACACTTGAAGGAGGCGTTGCAAAAGTTGGTGAAATTGCAGACAGAAAATCAATTCAAAAAAGGACGTCGTACGGCCTGCTGAAGTGGCCTTGTTGTTGCTTGGTGTGCAAAGTTGGCTGCTGACCAGAAGGTATGTTGAACCAGATGAGTGTTGCTCCTCCCTCTGCGCTAAGTGCTCAACAATGGCGCCCAAGCTAACTGCTGAACCAACAAAGACACCCAAATGCAAGGATCTCCAAGAAAACTAACCAAAATTGATATATATTTTTTTTATTTTTGATCAAATCTAAAGATAAAAAAATGAACTCCACTCCTCTTGATTTCAAAATAAGCTAAAAAGCATAATAATAGACAAGATTACCGGGAAAGCTCTGATACCGTATCGGAGTTGTTGCCAGAATCTGGATAACACGAGTGCAATGGAGACGTGATCACACAAGATGAACAAGTGCACACAACAAGATGCTAAAGCAATTTGAAAATAAGAAGATAAATTGCACAAGCCAAAATAGAGAAAACCAAAATCTGATTATTCAACATGAAATAGCAAAAATGAAGAATACATATAGGAGAGCTAGTAAGTAACTCCTCCACAAATGGTGGTCAAAGCACCCCAAGAATAGACTCCTCCACAAAAGTTGGTCAAAGCACCCCAAGAATAGACTCCTCCAAAAAAGGTGGTGACAAGGTGCCAAGAATAGAGAAGTAACTCCCATACCTAGAATAGGAGTATCTTATAACATTCTTATGACACCTTATGACATAAATATGACACACAATCTCCACATAAACTAGCCTATCCCACAAATGTAGGAAAACTCCATGTATGCACAAATATATAATATTCCCTAATTAATAAATAGAGAAAAATAAAAAACTTACACTAATACCCCCCATAAGCGCAGCTTAGGTGGGCTGTGTGGAAATAAAAAATGGGTCCCGGCAACTAGGCCTGATGAGGTACCCATGTACAAATGCAATCTCCCATAAGATAGAGAAAAGGAGAAAACTCGTAGGAAACAACTCCCCCCCAAAAGAGAGACATAAAAGAAAGAAGAGGCTAGAAGGCCCCCCTGAAGATGATGTTGCTGCAGATGTGGACCGCACCCCAAGAAGAGCTCGTAGATGAATGAACTTACTCTCAGTGAAAGGTTTGGTGAAGATGTCTGCAACATGCTCTGAAGACTGAGAAAATATCAAGTCAATGACCTGACTATGAATAAGCTCCTGAATGAAATGCATGTGAATCTCTATGTGCTTGGTCCGCTGGTGCTGAACCGGATTCTTGCAAATCTGAATGGTACTCTGGTTGTCACAATAGATGACTATGAGTTGCTTGAATGAAATGACAAACTCAATAAGAATCCCCTAAAGCCAAATAGCCTTAGTAGTAATTTTAACAACTCCCATGTACTCTACCTCTGTGGATGATATAACAATAGCATTTTGCTTCTTGCTAGACCAACTGATAGGACCAGAACCTAAAGAGAAACTGTAACCAAAAGTGGACTTGCGAGTCTGTGAATTGCCAGCCCAGTCTGAATCTATATATCCAACCAAGTCAAACTCTGTGCCAAATCTGTAGTGAATCTCATATCTATGTGAACCCTGTATGTAATGCAAGATCCTATTAACTGCTTTCCAATGCAGCTCATGGAGTTCCTGCATGAATCTGGAGACAAGTCCCACTGAATATGAAATGGCAGGCCTAGTGTGAGTCAAGTAGATGAGACTACCAACAAGTTGTTGATACCAAGTGACATCAACCAATGGTGAAGAACAATCAGTCTCAAGCTTGACTCCTGATAGAAAGGGAGTCGGAGATGGCTTACAATCGACCATGTGAAATCGAGCCAATAAGTCAAGAGCATACTTAGGCTGTGCAAGTAAAATCCCTGAATCTAACTATGAGATCTCGATGCCAAGAAAGTAGTGCAACAAACCCAAGTCTGTCATGTCAAATCTATCTTGAAGAGATGCCTTCACCACTGCAATAGTTGATGAATAACTCTCAGTGATCAAAAGGTCATCAACATATAGAACCAAAATCAGAAGCGAATCATCCTGCCGCAAGAAGTAGACATTAAGATCAGAATGGCACCTAGTGAAACCCGCTCTGAGAAGGAAGGAATCCATCTTGGCGTACCAAGCCCGAGGGGCTTGTTTCAGGCCATAGATAGATTTTCTAAGTCTTCAAACTAAAGAAGAATCCTAAATAAATTTTGGCAGTTGCTCCATGTAGATCTCTGCCTCTAGGTCTCCGTGAAGAAAGGCACTCTTCACATCCATCTAATGCACATACCAACTATGTGCTGGGGCAATAGCCAAGGTGAGTCGGATAGAAGTCATCTTTGCAATGGGTGCTAAGGTTTCTGAGTAGTCAATGCCTGCCACCTGTGAGAAACCCTTGGTGACCAATCGTGCCTTATACTTATCAACCAACCCATTTGCTGCAAACTTGGTCTGATATATCCACCTACACCGAACCATCTTTCTTCCCTTAGGAAGTGATGTCCAATCTCAAGTGTGATTTTTTATTAAGAAAGAATATTCTTCCTCCATAGCATTATCCCACTCAGGTACCCCCGATGCCTCTCAAAAAGACTGTGGATCTAAAACTGAAGCAAAGAAGGCATGTGGATCTCTTTGAAAGTCCCCCTAATACGTCTGTCATCTGCGGGGTCTCCTACCCATGTGCCAGCACTCTCAAGTGTCTGTCTGGCCCAAATCAGCCCAAAAGTGGGCGAGTCAGGTGCTAACTCCTCATCCTCTGACTAACTAGAGGTGGAAGACACTGCATCACTATCCTCACTGTCTGAACTCGAAGAAGAAGAAGAAGAAGAAGAAGATGACTCTGGCTCAAGAATCTATTGTGGCTGATCTTAATCTGACGAGGAATCATCATGAAGAAGTAGATCAGATGAGGGAGAAGAAGTGTCAAGTGTTGAGTCTCTAAGACTCTCCTGAAAATAGACACTTCTCTCGATGAACAACTCATGAGTGACTGGATCTAGAAGATGATATCCCTTAATACCATCTGAATATCCTACAAAGATGCAAGGCTTGGACTTACGTTTCATAGATTTGTGTTTCTTCTTCCGAATGCGGGCCATGGCTGGGGATCCAAAAACTCTAAGGTGCTCAAGGTAGCAGTAGTTAAGATGGCCGAACCGCTCATGCCATAATTTGATAACAACATCTGAATGAGTTAGAAATGCTATTGGAGAAGAATCTGATGCAAAATGTGAGAAAGTGTATAACCTAGCTTGGTGATTTGCCCTACCCACTGCCACTGTAGTATCACTATGCAACTCCCTAATAGACACTAAATCTGGTGAGAACTCAACTCTCATGCCCTGACCAATGTGAGTAATTTGGTACACTAATAGGAGGTTGGTTGAAAGAGAAGGAACACTTAGAACATTATTGAATGTTCCTCCTTCCATTTCAACTGACCCTCTCCCTGAAACAGAAACTGATGTGTCATCACCCAAACTAATTGAAGTCATGCTACAAGGCTCTAAAGATGAAAACTCAACTAGTGAAGATCCCATGTGGTGAGAAGCACCTGAGTCTATGACCCATGAAGATGTAGAAGCTGCAGTTGCTACAAGGGCCTTGCCCTTTTCTTTCTCGTTACCTTTGCCTTTTGCCTTAGTAGAATCTTGGGTAGATGAATTCTGCCTGATGGACTCAGGAACACCTATGTTGTTCTTCTCTAGAAGATGAGTTAGGTGATCTATTTGTTTCTTCATGCATCTGTGTTCAACATGCCCTGTCTTTTTACAATAGTAACATTTAACCTTCTCCTTCTTCGATTTAGCATTAGAGGATGAAGACTCAGTGTTGTTTTTGGCAAGATTCGTGTTTTCTTTCTTCTTCTCATGGTCCTTGTTCTTCTTTTTATTCTCCTTTTTTGAAGTCTTATCCTTACCATTTCTAGCTATCAAAACTTGGGGTTGAGTAGACTTCATTGTGTCCATTTGAATGAGCTTATCTTGCTCCCTAGTCAAGTCGGCAATGAATGAATCCAAAGAAGGCATTTTCCATGTAGTGCCAAGGGCACTTTTTGTGGCATGAAAAGTGGAGACAAAGACTGAATAGCTTGGACCTAACTTTGTGAGAATAGAAAGAATGAGTTGATCATCTTTCTTCTCTATCCCACATTATTTCAATTGCAATCTAAGGGCTTTAAACTTAGTGAAGTAGTCCTATAGGGTGTCAAAGTTGCTAGCACTTAGACTTATGAGTTCATTTTCGAGCTCATGACCTCTCATCTCATCAAGCTTCTCAAACAACTTTTCTAAGGTGTCTCATATGTCATTAGGAGTTTGGGAGGATTCTAAGTGGAAGAAAAGTTCTGGAAACATAGACAAACTCAGTAACTCAAAGGCTTCATCACTACAGTTGTACCACTTAACCTTTTCAGCATCAGTGTTAGGTTCTATTTCAGTTCCCATAGTGATCCTATACAACCCTTTGCTTCTAAGAATGATTGACATTTTAACTTTTCATTCATGATAGTTAAAGGGTGTTAGGGGTTTAAGTTGAAAAGAATCTATTTTTATCTGAATTTAGGTGAAGTTTAGTTGATTGCAAGTTGTGAACTTATGCAAAAAGGAGAATAAAAACAAGTTGTGAAAGGCAATCACACACCCCCCCCCGAAATATTGAGCCCCCTCCAAATATGCAAGTGCATGCTCAAAATACGTCAGACTCGGCCAAGAATGCGTCTTAGAGAAATTAGTGCAAGACTAAAGCAAACAGGACGTCGGACTCAGCCGAAAATGCGTCCCAGGAGACCCAAATTTTTGGCACTTTATAAAATAGTGCATTTTTAAAAAATAATAAGTCTACGATGTGGAGAATTGAATTACAAGCACTTTTGAAAAAAATGGCACCCAAAACCGAGCTACCTTTTGCAAGATTTTAAAGTTATAATTTTCCCGTAAACTAGTGTTTTTGCAAAAAAAACACTAAAACATTAGAAAAATGTTTGTTATGGGGAGAGAAAGTGGCCTTCCAACCACTTGTTAGATTCAGCACAAAATGAAGAATCCAAATGAAGTTTTTGTGAGGAGGAATTGGCCTCCTACCAACCCGGGCCTCACCCTTCGTCTTCGACAAGCGAAGATACAAGTTTTAATTGAAAATCTTTAAAATACAAAACTGTCTAAAATCCTTAATATTCAGTCAAATTGACTGATTTTTGTTTTATCAAGTCAATTTTAACTAAGATAATTGAAGCATAGACATAATTGAAGGAATGACAAATGTCTTAGGGTGCCACATGGGATGCCAAGTAGGAAGGGGCGTCCAAAAGCAAACAGCCCAGAATTTTGACTCAAAAAAGACACAAATTTAAATGCAGACCTGTAAAATCCATATGGCCTGATGTGTGGCAGAACTGGAGCTCAAAAAATATGCGCAGAAGCTAGACCAAATAGCAAGCAAAAATATGTGACGTCAAAACAAGAAGGGCGCAAATCTGAATTTTTTTTTTGCAAAAAACAACAAAAAAAAAGACAGCAGACCTACCGTACGGCCTAAGATGCCTAGCTTGAAGGATGCAGCTGCTTAAAGTTGGCGTGGACACTTGAAGGAGGCGTTGCAAAAGTTGGTGAACTTGCAGACAGAAAATCAGTCCAAAAAAAGATGTCGTATGGCCTGCTGAAGTGGCCTTGCTGCTGATTGGTGTGCAAAGTTGACTGCTGACCAGAAGGTATGTTGAACCAGATGAGTGCTGTTCCTCCCTCTGCGCTAAGTGCTCAACAATGGTGCCCAAGTTAACTGCTAAACCAACAAAGACACCCAAATGCAAGGATCTCCAAGAAAACTAACCAGAATTGATATATTTTTTTTAAATTTTTGATCAAATCTAAAAATAAAAAAATGAACTCCACTCCTCTTGATTTCAAAATAAGTTAAAAAGCATAATTATACACAAGATTACCGGAAAAGCTCTGATACCATATCGGAGTTGTTGACAGAATCCGGATAACGAGAGTGCAATGGAGACGTGATCACACAAGATGAACAAGTGCACACAACAAGATGCTAAAGCAATTTGAAAATAAGAAGATAAATTGCACAAGACAAAATGGAGAAAACCAAAATCTGATTATTCAACATGAAATGGCAAAAATGAAGAATACATATAGGAGAACTAGTAAGTAACTCCTCTACAAATGGTGGTCAAAGCACCCCAAGAATAGACCCCTCCACAAAAAGTGGTCAAAGCACCCCAAGAATAGACTCCTCCAAAAAAGGTGGTGACAAGGTGCCAAGAATAGAGAAGTAACTCCCATACCTAGAATAAGAGCATCTTATGACATTCTTATGACACCTTATGACACAAATATGACACACAATCTCCACATAAGCTAGCCTATCCCATGAATGTAGGAAAACTCTATGTATGCACAAATATATAATATTCCCTAATTAATAAATATGGAACAATAAAAAACCTACACTAATATCATAATGGGCACACTTAGAATAATAAGAAAACTTGAGAAATTGTTTAGAAAAATATTTAAACTAAGATAAATCATAGAGCTTCATGTGCATTAACCATTTTTATTCTTCAAGATTTTAATTCTAACGTGGATGAACAAAATCATTAATAATCAATGTATAAAGGACTTTCATTGGTTCCATCTAGGCAAATAACTGTATATTTTGTTGGGTTTCTCCTAACCAATCCCACTAGGCTTCAATAGTGCCCGAAAATTATTTAGTAGCAAGACCAACATCAATGGATTCATTCATACCACCAAAAATAGCTATTAACTTAAATCATTTACACCAAATAGTAAGGATCAAATAAATTACCCATAGTAAGATACCATTATTTTATAGGCACAAATCCTTGTTGCATCATAGATTTAGACTTGGGATCAAGTTTTTCTATTAGTTTATTGGTCTTATACTAATGTTTTTATACATGGGTAACATGTAACCTATTACCAAAATCTAATTTTTGAAGACCTTGGTCAAAGGTTGAGGGTAAAGCCAATTGTTAATCTTATTTTCTTTTCTCTTCCTTTTCAAGCCATAAAATACTTTGAGCAAGTTAGTCAAACTAATTGTCTATATTATGGACAATTCTAAACATGATTTTTATACACCCTTAGAACCTATCAATTTTTTCAGTAGATGAATGAACTATATTTAGACATTTATCTACATGATTATAAAATGCCTGGACAAAATTTCTAAAGAAAGATACAAAATTACTTATGGTATGTACAATATATATAGATGTTCTTATTCTTTGTACATCTTGACAGAGATCATCAAAATTCTCTTAGAAATGTGAATTAAACCTTGAAATATAATTTATATGTTTAAAATCATTATATGTCTCTTTCTCTTCAGTGTTGGTAGGTTGGAAATTATAAGAAAAGTAATAGAATTTTCCTTCTTTAGATTTGTGATAACCATTCAATGGAGGCCATCTTCCACCTTTATAGAAGGTAAGATCATCAGCCTAATAAAACTCAATACTTTTGTCTCTTGGTAAAGCATACATGAAAAAATAATGGAAATTTTATTCTCCTTGATTAATTAATTCATATTCTAACTCTGCAAGTTAATTTCCTTTTCTAGTAATCCTACTAGATGAACTAGAAAAACTATGTCTAGGAGATTCTCTATGTTTAGAAGATATTTTGTGAGAAAGAATCATAGGCAAGATATGGACCTTATTTCCTTAAACAGAATGAACACTATTATATTGGTGTTTATCTTTTGGCATGGCATACTTTAACTACTCAAGGATCTATTTAGTAGGTACAAGAATATAATTTATGAGTCCTTTCTCTAATTAGACTGTACCACTTAGTCTGTTGGCATATGGAAGACTCTCAATAATTGAAAAATGGATTGTATTTGTCATGAAATACAATATTTGTATATTCATACTCGCATATTGAAAAGGGCCAAACATCTCAAGACCATTTATAAATGAAAATAAACCCCAATAATTAAGACTATCATCCTTAACCTTTGTACACACTTTATCATGGGACTAACTGATAAGTTTGGATAGAACTCATAATATACATGACCATCATTCAATTGGGACAAACTAGACAATTGATAGGTATGAGAAAAATTTGATTAAATATGATCATAGATAGCAAGATAATATATAGGCTTGATCTTCTCAGGTAATAGTGGCTTAATATAGACACAAATCAGACCAAAGTGTACAAACTACACATCTTCATGACTTATAATATATTCAATTTTAGAACTCATAAGGAATAAAATTAGATTTGTTCAGTAATTTTTCTTGGGCTTATATTCCAAGGCAATTTCAAATGTTTTTACATGGGGCTTTACAAAAGACTTATATGTACTCTTATACAAGACTTTACCAAGTAAATTTTTAACCTTAGATTCTATCTAAGACCTTTTATAAACATTAGATGGTTTAATATCAGCAGGCTTAAAATTCACAAGAGTACCTCGAAGATTACCTATTGTGATATTTATATCAGTTATAGAAGCTGAACTTTTTCTAGCTTAAAAAATCTATTCATTATTATATATAGAGTATTCAATGTGTAAAGTCTAGCTATTTAATGTGATGTTGGATAAGAAATTTGGACAAATAGTATCTTATGTGGCCATTTATTATCCTCCTAATTTTTTTTATTTTGTGAAACTTTAAGTAAAAATGTTCTACTTTCCACTTATTTGATCTTAGATTAGATCTTTTGTTTAGATTGTTATACTCAAAATATTCAACATGTAAACCCTGGCTATTTAGAGTGATTTTGGATAAGAAAATTGCACATATAATGTCTTATGTGGCCACTTATTTTCCTCCTAAAGTTTCTCTTTTATGTAAATTTATGTACAAAATTTTCACTTTCCATTTATTTTATCTTAAATCAGATTTTTTGTTTACATTCAAAAGTTAATTTTTAAGCATTTATTGAGAGTAAATTGTATGACTATGATAACCTTATCTAGTTAAATTTAAATTTATAAGTGGCATTTATTTTATTTTTGATTATATATTTTAAAGATAAATTTTTTTTATAAGAAATCTTGTATAACTTGTACCCAGAGATACCCCTCTTATATTTAGTATATTTTTATGGTATTTATTTATTAAGCATTACTATTTCATGTAATTATATATAATTCATTTATTACATTAAATAAAATACAATATTTTTCAAAATTTTATTTCTTCAAGAAACCAAAGTTTCTAATAGTAGCATGACTTCACTAGTTCAGAAGATTTGGCCAACAACTAAGGTTTTGTCCAACAACTCTTAGGGAGCTTTTGGAGGCATTTCTTGTTTATGGAATCCCTAGATAAATTATATTGGTTAACACTCTAGTTTTTCATGGTATCTTATTGATGTTAGCCCAAATTAAACATATTACTTTAAGTAGGTTTTGTTCATCAATGTTTACTTCTCTGCTGCTTTGGATGGGGAAAAAATAATGAAAGTCTTTTGAGTACATTATTCTGGTCTTTCTAGGATCTTGGATCCTTATTGGAGGTGAATTTAATTTCATTATTTTCTTAGAAGAAAATAATGTATGCAATAAATTTTTTGATGCTAATTCCAATTTCATGTTGGAGTACATTTCTTCTCTTAATATCATTGACATTAGGTCTGGTAATGGGCTCATGACATGGACGAATAGACTATTGAATGATTATTTTATTATAGAGAAGTTGAACAGATTCTTATTGAGAGAAGGTTTTTTGGATAATGGGAACATCTCCATATCAAATATTCTTAATAACGCTAGATCAGATCGTTGGATGGTTATGATTGAAGTCTAGCATTCTCAACACCAAAAATCTGCTTTTTGGTTCTAGATGATGTTCTTCGACATGTTGATATGAGAAACTAAATAAAAAAATGGTGCATAAAAGGTAAGCCTCATCATGGCACTAATATGTACCCTTTTGTGCATAATCTAAAATATGTTAAATCTCAATTTAATAAGTGGAATTGGGTTGAATTTGGGAACTTCAAAGTTAAAATGCAAGAGAAAATGGATAGATAGGAAAAGGTAGTTGAAACCATTCACCTCAACACTTTAGATGATAATCTTAATCATGAGGATCTAGATTTAATAAATTAGATTGAGGAAGGGAATCTTTGAGAGGAAATTATGAGGAAACAAAAATCTAGAATCAAGTGGTTAGAAGAAGGAGATAGTAACTTGGCATTTTTTCATAAGTCTATATTATTATGAAGATCCTACAATCACATTTCTTCCCTTGAATTGGATAGTGGCAATCCAAATTTTTGCTCATAAGCCATTTCTAATATTGTGCTCAAATTTTTTTCTCATCTTTTTGTAGTTGTTCCTTTAGATATGGTATCACAACAATAGATTATCTAATATATTCCCAGATTATCTCTGTGAATGATAATAGTTCACTTCTTACTTATATTTCCTTATTAGAATTAAGAAATGTTTTCTTTGGCATGAGTAAATATAAATCCCCTAGGCTAGATGGATTTCCTATTGAATTCTATAAATAATTCTAGGATATTATTCAAGATGAATTATTGAAGGTTGTGGAAGAAGCCATAACAACTAAACCTATTCTTAAGTAGATCAATAAAACCTTCATTACGTTGGTTCTGAAGGATCACAAGGTTTTGAATATTTCTGGTCTTCATCCCATTGTTCTCTATAATTTTTTATACAAAATAATCTCTAAAGTTATGGCCAATAGATTGTAGTCCCTCCTTCATAAAATTATTTCACCTGAGTAAGGAGGGTATGTGGTTGGTAGATAAATACTTGATGAAATAATTTTAGATCAATAAGCTCTCCATTTTATGTAACATCAAAATATTTCAGCTATGTTTATAAGGTTAGACCTCTCTAAAGCCTATGATAGGGTTGATTTTGCTTTCCTCATAAGCATGCTAAAGCATTTGGGTTTTTCTATGGATTGGGTTATTTGGGTGAAAGGTTGCATTTCCTCGATCTCTTTATCAATTCTTGTCAATGGGAGTTCTACAGATCCTTTGGCACTTCTAGAGGCATTCAACAAAAAAATACTCTCTCTTCCTACTTTTTTATCATTCTAGTAGAAATTTTGGGTATAATTATGGCCAATAATAGAAATAACATATTTATTGAAGATGTTACCCTTGCATGGGGTCTTAATCCACTAATGCATTTGTAGTTTATGGATTATTCCTCCCTCATAGAAAAAGATAAAAACAAAGAGGCTTTGAACTTTAACAACAAATTATAACTTTACATGGCTACAACTAATCATATTATTAATAAAGATAAGTCTAAAAATTGTTTCTTTCATACGAATCCTAGATAGGAAGCCATGATTCTTTATAGACTTCATTTTCGAAAAACATCTTTACCAGTCACCTATCTTGGTGTTCCTTTAAGACAAGCTAGACTTTCTAACTAGAGATGGTTACTAAATAGACTAAAAACTAAGATTTTAAAATGGGCTAATAGATGGATTTCGATGGGAGGGTGAATCAACTTGATAAAAATAATTTTGGAAGCTATTCCCATTTTCTTCTCTTCTATCCTACATGTTTCCAAAGCTGTCTTCAAAGAGATTGAACAAATCTACCACATGTTTTTATGGAGGGGACTAGATTTCTCCTAAAGATTGGCCAATGTCAATTTCCTCAAATTATAAAGTCTAACTACTTCATATTTTATAAATAGATATATTTCTTGTTCTAATGAGTATGACTTGTTATCTTAGGGAGGCCAGAGAAATTCATCAACCTCAACCTTCGGCTTAGCCTCTTAAGAAGATTTTTAAGCAATTATGGCTTCACAATTTATGGCATAAAGTTATATTTTTCAATTGGCTTCCCCTTACATGGTAGGGCGCTTACAAAAGACCATCCTGTGAAAAGGGGCTTTAATGGCTCCTTTGATGTGTGTTTTATAAATACCATGAGGAAAAGTTTTCTCGTCTCTTCTTTTCTTATCCTTTCATTACTGAGAAATGGCAACACCTCATGCATCTTTTGGGCATCCCATGGACTACTTTTTCATCCCTGATCAACCTCTTCAAGATTGGAGAAACACTTTTTATTTTAATGTCTTCTCTATTCATATTCTTTGGGATGGGGTTTCTTTCATCTTATGGAATATGTGGAAGGAGTGAAATGTAATAATATTCGTGCAAAGGGTCATAAATAGTGTTTGGGTCTAGCAATGATCTGTTGTTAATATTAAAGAATAAATTTTTTACTTGATGAAACTTCATTCGACTCCATCTCGATATTGAATGCTTATTATTCAGGCTCTTCACATTGTTCCTTTTCCCACTCAACTCTAGGGAGATTATAGAGCCAAAGATCATTCTTTGATTTTCATATCGGGATCAACATAGTTTTATGGATGGTTTGTCAAGGAAAAAAAATGGTTATGCAAGCATTGGAGGTATTGGCGGGGAGTTGGATAATTCTATTGCTTTCATATTTTTGTCAGATTTGAGATTATCACCAACATCTCAATTGAAGGAAAAACTATTATGGAAGGTCTTAAGAATACTTGGAAGGTGGGATGGAAGAAATTCGAGCTGGTTTTTTATTCTAAGTTTTGGATAAAGTTGCTTTCAGATACCAACTCTAATATCTCCATAGATTGAAGAATTTACATAATTATCAACAAAATTCAATGGCTTCAAAAGAATTTTGGTATAAGGTCTTTTATTCACACACTCTTAGAGGTTTCAATAAACTTGTGGATGCTCTTGCTAATTTGGCCCTTAACCAATTTGGGGTGAAAGGTTTTGGCCCTCCTCCTCTATGGTGGTCAGCTAATCTAAGGAATGATCTCTTGTGCATTTTAGCTCTGTACAATGATAAAAGTGATTGTTAAAGTCATTTTAAGGTTTTCTTTTGTTCCTTAGAGGATTGCTTTTGGGTTTGTCTTTCCTCAATTGGTTAGTGACTTCCTCTCATTGGCTCTTTGTGGTAATGTAGAATGCTTCCAATTCTGGTTTTGATTGGAATCATGATTGTTCTCTTTTGACCTCTATTTTGCATGAGCCAAAAGGTTTATGTCTTGTTAGTTTTTATGACCACTACATGCGCATCCTAATGACTGCTTATCTTTTGGTTAGGTGTGCTCTTTGATCATGCTGAAGGGGGCAATCCAAGTACAAACCCCAATATTTTTTGGCATAATAATAACTTTACTTGAATGTAGCATCTCTCTAGAGATGTTTTCCACAAAACAAAAAATTAAATACATATAATGTTTTTTTTTTTTTTTTGAAAATGAATTTATTCAATACTTTTCAAAGAAAATATAATATTTTAAATAATATTATATAATTGAAGTTAATAATAATATGTTAAATATTAAAACAATATCTATCTATTTATCTATCTATCTTTCTTTCTTTCTTTCTTTCTTTTTTTTTGTCTTTTTTAAAGACCAAGCAAAATATAAACAATCTACCTTGAACAATTACATCTCACCCAACAAATGGTCCTCTTCCTCTTAATTCTTATCAATTTCAAAATCACAATTATTCTTTATCTTTTTAAAGATCAAATTAAATATAAACAGCAATTAAAATCTACTTCCAACAATTGAAACCAGTCCAACAGATAAGCCTCCTCCTTTTAAAATCTTGTCAATTTCCTTTTCATACTTGATTACATGCATGTGTTGAAAATGCTAAGTAATGATTACAATCTTAACCATTGAACCAGCTGAATGCAACTTCATACATATAATCTTAATATCATACCAATAATAATTAAAATCCCAACTATCAACCAAGTAAATACACCATCATTCATATGATGTTAATATTAATATGATAACATCATACATATATAAAAAATATCCAAAAAGTATCCAAAGAAAGCTGATGAGGGTCCCGTGAGTAACATCCATCTCACTCAGGTTGTGGCCGTGTTTATTTGTATGAGCAGAAAGGCTTCACTCCTGAGCCCTTGAGGAGATGAGAGCTCTACTCAGGCCCTCAATAACAACGCCAGTACGAGGCATAATAAAATAAGATGGCAGAAAGTCGTCACGTAGTAATGTTTCCTTTTATGGCTCAGGGTCATTTCATTCCTTTCCTCAGACTCGCTGACCTGCTCGTTTCAAGAGGCATCGCCGTCAGCGTTGTCACAACCCCTACGAATGCCTCCACGTTGCAATCCCAGGCTGCTGGATCCAATATTCGTTTCGTATCTCTTTCTCTCCCCTACATCCATGGTCTCCCTCCCGGCCGCGAAAGCGCCGAATGTCTTTCACCAACTGAAAGCATCTTGCTGTTCTGTTCTTCGCATAAGCTTTCTGTGCCATTTGAAGAATGGTTGGAGCAGGTCATAGCGGAGACTTCACAAAATCCTGTGTGCATCATAAGCGACGTCTTCTTGGCTTGGACGGCGGATTCGGCTTCCAGGTTTGGGATTCCGCTGGTTGTGTTCCACACAACAGGAGCCATGGGAGCTTCTCTGCTGCAATACCTCTTCACTAATCCGGTGTCCGAAATCATAAGCGACCGTCAAATCGTAGGCATCCGCGACGGTTCTCTCGATGTTAATCTGAGGCGGTCAGAGCTCCCTCATATGTTGAGAAGCGAGTGCTTCTTTTCACCTTATCCCGTGCTACCCGTGCTTCCTGTGCTTCAGCAGGCCTATGCCTCCGCTAAAGAAAGCTGCGCCGCAACGCTGGTCAATACATTTTACGGGGTTGAACCAGAGTACGTGAAATATTTAGAGGAATCCACGGGTAAGCCCATTTGGCCCATAGCTCTTCCTCTCTACAAACCCCAACAAGGCGTCGATAACGGATCGGAGTGTATCCGTTGGCTAGATGGTCAAAAGCAAAACACCGTCCTGTATGTTTCTTTTGGATCGTGGGCTTTTCTCTCGGAAGAACAAATAAAAGCCCTCGCCAGGGGCATCGAAGCCAGCAAGCAGAATTTCATTTGGACAATCAAAGACCCAGTTGGCAGCAACGTTAATTCCTTAGTTTTTTTACCAGAGGGATTTATCGAAAGAACGAGAGATAGAGGAATGGTGATCCACGGGTGGGTGCCTCAGCTGCTGATTCTATCCCATCCCTCCACTGCGTGTTTTATGAGTCACTGTGGATGGAATTCCACATTGGAGAGCATCTGCGCTGGAATTCCGATGGTGGTATGGCCGATGGTATACGACCAATTCATTAACGCCAAATTAGTGATAGAACAGTTGAAAATCGGATTGCAGATCTGTGAGGGATGGGATGCGATTCCCAATAGCGATATTGTAGAAAGGACAGTGAAGGCCGCCATGGGAGAGGAAATTGGAAAAGAGATGCATGCTCGCGCTATGAAATTATGTGAATCGATTAATGAATCATCGAGCCAGCAAAACATTGAAGGATTTGTATCTTACATCCTCAACCTCCGCCGGTGATGAAGTTAAGGGAAAGTTTTAATTCGGATGTACGCTTTGGAATGTCAGTGTGCATTAACCTGCTGTTTGCACTTTGCAGTCAGAAAAGGTGCCCGGTAATGACACTAATGTCCAGTCGCAATTGACCAAAATGAAATTTGTGTAGTATTGTTAGTGATGGTGGTGGAGGATGGACTGCTTTTAAAGATGGGAAATTTCCTCTTGGCATTTGCTATTTCGTTTATGAGGTAAGATAATTCTTTAGTGATTTGTACTCGTCTGCTAGCTGTTTTTATATATATTTTTGTTCATTATTATTTTATTTTTTAAGTGAAAAGTCATTAAATTAAAATTGTTAATCTCTTTTATTAAATAAATTTCATATGTAAATTTGTTAATGTGATATTTGGAAGTGTGATTTCATCTATTTATTAATGATATATATAATATTTTTAATAAAAAAATGTAATATAAATATTCTATCATTGTTTGTTATTGTATTTTTATTCATATTAATTTGGTAGTATGTTTTATCATTGTTTACATTTTAATAATAAAATTATTCGAAGTGTTTTATATATATATATATATATAAAAATTAAATATAATGTTATGTAAACTTTTATGTTTTTAAGTAATTTATCATTTTTTCGAAAATTTAATTACATAAAATTATAAAAATTGATTTTCAATTTTTTCATTATTTTTAAATGTTAAAAAAAATTAAATTTACTTTTAAATTTCGGGAAAAAAAAAATTCTTAAAATTTGGAATGAAAATGTAATACAAACTTTATTTTGTTAGTAAATTAAAATTTATGTATAATTTTTTTTACTAAAATTAAAGATATAATTATATTTTTTTAATTATTAATCCACTTATAAATATTGAGAAAAATACCATACAAACATTTTATTTTTTGAACTCAAATTATATAAATACATAGTTTTTTATATATTTTTAAAATAATTGTAAATCAAAAATATATGAATAGATTAATTGTTTGTTTTGTTGAGAGGCCATTTTTATTTATTTTTAAATATTTTTAAGATATGTGGTGTTAAGAACTTTGTTCCCATTTCATTTTTATTTTTTTAGACTATTTATATCTTATTCCTTATCTATTGTTGGTTTATTAATCTTTTGTTAAATATTTTTAATTTAAAAAAAATTTAAAAAAAAAAAAAAAAAAAAAAAAAAAACAAACTTTAATAATAATTATAAAAGCATATCTTTTTCTTTCTCATATTTATAATTGTTTTAAATATTTAACTATTAAATTGTTAAAATGTTATTTTTTATATATTTTTTTCTTTTTGTAGTTGCTTTTTAAATATTTTTGAATCATGTTTCCCTAAACATATTATATTTCTTATCTTATTGTTATTTATTATTCCTTTTCGTTTCTCATAATATAATCATATATTTTTTAATGTTTTTTTGTTTTCCATGATGACTCTTTTAATAGTTTTTATGTTAACAATCTTGTATTTTTCATTATCTTTTGTTAGAATTAAATTTTTCTTATTCTTCTTCTTACATTTAAATATTTTCAATGAACTTAAAACTTATTGAACGATGTGTATAAACATCTCATTTTTAATAGTATATATACGTCAAATATATTTTTCTCATCACCTTTTTCAAACTTATTTATCAATGCAATCTTAAAAGTATGTCAATTTCAATTCATTAGAAATGAATTCCTTTTAATTGAGTTTTATCATGAATGACTCAAATATATATTAATCTTATTGCATACTTCCTAGCATTTAAAACTTTCTGGAATTTAGGTACTGAGTTGACTTACACTCAATGAAAAATAGTATAATTACATCTTTACAATTCTTGATATATTTTTTTATAGAACATATATCATATTTAATCACATTTTTATTATTTGAGTTTTGCATATGAAATTATATTATTAATGTTATTTTCTTATATAATTATTTATATATTATGGGTTTTGAATGTATAATTATGTGATTTATGATATTTTATTATGTTATTGCAACTGATCAAAATATAAATGCTACACAAAATTAATAGCTTTCCTTCAAAATTTGTGACAGTTTCAATTTTATCATTTGAAAATCTAATTCATTATTAATTTATCTCTTTTTCAAGTAATAAAAAAAATTTATCTAGACCCTCATTTTTCATAAAATTTTATATTTATTTTATACCTTTTCATTAAAATACCCTATTATACATGTCCTTTTAACTTATTTTAAACTAAACAATCCATCTTTAAGGATGAGTCTTCATGATCGAAGTTAGGCTTCTTATAAGGGTTAGAATTTGTGGGAGGTGGCAGGAAAGTGGGAGAGTTGAGGCATAGTAGGAGCAAAGAAATGTGATTGTTAGTTTATTTTATATTATTTTAATTTAGATATTTTTATTTTTTATTTTATTTCTTAAGTATTATATTTTTTTCTTTAAATTAATTTTAATTAAATCATTATTTCTTGATATTCTTTACTATTTTATCTTTCATTATCACGTATATTATTTTATTTTATTTGTCAAAATATGGAATATTGAAATTATCATTTTCATTTTTTTTTTGTAAGTATGATTTTATATGTGTCTTTATATTTAAACCTTAACTTAAAGCCTCTTCTTCAAAGATGTTCAACACAAAATGTATTTGGAAATATCAACATACCATATAGATAAATCCCAACACATCAATCAATAATCTTTCAAATAAACTATGTTTTAATTACACCAAATTTAATTAGATCAAAGTTTTAAAGCTATATATTAAATCAAATGTTGATTTAAGTGAAAATTGATTTGAACATTTAATCTCATCATACTTAAGTTTTAAAATATTAATTATATGCAATTCATATTTTTCTACTCACAATCTTAAATTTTTCTAAAACATATATACAACATTGAACATCCTTTAATTATTTATTTTAAATTAAAAATAATTTTTTAAATATTTTTTTCCAATAAAACTTATAATATTAGTCAATACTATTTTAATTGAAATGTATTTTTGTTTTAAAAATAAAACACAATATTTATGATCTATACAACTTTTTTTTTGGTTTTTCGGCGATCATATTCGAAACAACTTCATACTTTGAAATTTCTGTGTTATTTTCTTGTTTTTCGTAACCACGGTTTACGAAACTTAATACTTATTTCTTGTTATGTATTTATTATTTGTGGATTTAAAATGTTCTCATTTTAATCAATATTTATGTTTTGAATTCCATGAATGTGTGGGCTAGCATGTGTGAGATTAATTTGCTCCCGCATCCTTTCAAATTCCATTTTGTGATGACATATTGGAAGTTAGTAAATGTGACATTAATCTGAGGTACACATTTGTGGTTGTTTTTTTAAAATTAGATATTATTATAAATTTAATTATATAAATCATTGAATGAGGTAACAAATTTATTATATATTTTCATTGTTTTGGTAATTTCAATATAGATTATTGATTTGATTTACTGAAATGTAAATTAAGATTGTGATTGAATATTATAAGAATTTACTGTTTACTTTTAAAAAATTGATTGTTATAATCTGAGAAATTTAAATTAAATGTGCGTTGGGTTAATATTTTTATAGAGTAATAAGTTTTATATAAAAAATTAATGAACCATCAAGATAATAAAATAAATAATGGGTAAAGATTTTGAATAATAATTACTATTAATTTGTATTGAATGTTTTAAATATTTACAAATCATGCATAAATAAATTTTAACTTGGAATTGGAATTGACATGTAAAATTTAGAACTCTAAAAATAAACAGAACTCATCTTGTTATTTTTAGTACTATTTTTAATAAGTTTCTTATGCAAATGTGCATAACTCTAAAAATATTTTAAAATAAATTAATCTCTAAAATTAATATATAAATTGAAATTCAAGTCCAGTTACAAAAATAAATAATTTATAAATTTAAAAAAAAAAAATTAAATAATAATTTGGGACCTTTAAATAGTCATGTTTGACTTCCAAAAAATATCAAAAACTTTCTATAACTTAAAAAAATGTATTATAATATACTAATTTTTTTGAACATCATTTTAACATAAAAATGACCCAAACAAAACTATGAATCGAAACATACAACCTCTTAAAAAAAAAATTGACCTCTTTTTCTACATCAAAAATTAATACCAACATACTATAACCTTACAAGAGAAGACTTGTGTCAATTAATTAATTGAAAAAGATTTGAATTGTGCCTTCGTGTTAGAGTTTAACAATTATTATAAGCTTACGCAAGTTGTGCATTTCTCATAGTTTAAATCCATGTGGGTGGGTGTCTTATCTCGGTTGTTTCAATGAGAGATGGCCTATTGTATTAAAGGCTTAAGAACAATTTTTTTAAAGTTGGTTCATCAATGCGAGCAGATGAAATGTTAAGTGGTGATTTATTATATGTTTTAAATATATAAAAGTAACTCTTATATATTTATTAATTAATATGATTCTAATTTTTATTATAAATTTAAAAAATATTATTATACATTTATTGAGTTTCAATGGTTTTTACATCCCTCTTCTTTATTTTTTAATGTTCTTTTCACTCCTTAATTATTATTTTATAAACATTGTTTCACATGCTCATGTTAATCTTGGCTGCTAATTTATTTGGTCCAATTTACATTATAGTGCTCTCATTTCTTCAATCCCTTATTTTTTCAATTTTTTCTATCAAGCACTTGTATGTTTGCTTGTCTCAAAATAAAATTTTAAACTAATAAATTTTATATAGATATATAGTAATTACATTTTATTAAAAACTGAAGATATATTAGAGGATATTATCATTTAAAGAGATTTTTTTAAGAATTTAAAAGTATTTAAGAGATTGAGTCATAATTAAATTATTTATCATTGTTAAAACTAATATTTTCTAGTAAAATATTTTTGATGCATGACCTAAAGTTTTATACATCATTAAAATTGTTATTATTTATTTAATTTCTTTATTTTTTACATAAATTTTATGATTTTTTTTTAATTATTTAGATGTTAAAATAAATACCAAGATTATTAATCTATTTACCTACTTTACCATATTCTTTAAATACTCACTCTATTTACCTTAAGTTTGGATATTGTTTCTATTATAAGAAAAAAGTAAAAAATATATATTTTAAATTACAAATGTCACAACATATAAATTAGAGAGAAAACATATTATTTGAATAATATAAATATAATATTAATTTTATTTCTAAACTTTTCTATCAACTATGTAAATCACCACTTATGATTTGTGTCTATTTAAAAAAACCCAACACTTTTTACCTCTATCGCCAATTAATTTTATATTATTGAAAGACGTAAATTTCTCTAGAAAAACATTTCCACATATATCTTCATAAGATTGTCATCATATCATGTGTTACTAAATATTAATTATCCAATCACCATATAACTGCCCTTGTCTTATATTTATAATTATTTATTATATCTTATAATTTATATTCATTATTTTAAATATATTTTCTAAATTCATAATCAATGTAACTGAAAAATTATGTTACATATAACAATAAGTTATTTCTTTATATTAAATTTTGGTAAACCTCTCTTATCATATAATGAACTATCATTGTTTGGCATGCTCCCTACAACCTTTGGGATTATATCTTATCTATATTTTATTAAATATAAAATTATATAATATTTATAAATTAAATTTGATAGCATATTATTAGATTTAAATTTATATATTTTAATATGTTTGATTCACTTGAATCTCAAGTTTTAAGATATTTATATTATTAAAAAACTTTTAAATCTTAATGTATTTTCTTGTCTATTATAATATTTTTGTTTGATAAAAATAGATGTAGAGTTTTATAAAATCTCAAAACTTAGTACATATAATTATAAATATAAACAATAAAGCTTAAACAAAACACACATAAAACAAATTCTCTCAATAAAAAGCCAACTTAAAATATAACATATTATCAAGTAAATATTAACATAATATACACTAACCAACAAAAAAATATCCAATTGAAATTTTGATAGAACTCCACAACCTCTAATAATGTCAAAAAACAACAAACAAACAAACAAACATAATGTTAACCCAATTTTGCCCCTCTGGCAAAATTTTGGTCACCCTCTTCAAAAGCTATGAAAGGCCAGTCAATTTCGGGTTGCAGTCCATCTTCAGGTTCATGATCAGTTCAACCGAAAGGTTCAACGGTTTGGTTCAACGAAAAGGTTCAAGTCAACGGTTCAATGCATCTAAGTCCCACAAAAAATTCAAATTTTTAAGCAATGGGTGGCAAAATTGTCGCGCACGACGGCCGGCGGGGAAAAAGAGACCGCTAACACAAGTAGTAGGCGGCAAAATTGCCGCGCACAACTGCAAGCGGAGAAAAGGAGACCGGCAGCGAACTCGACTGACGTCGGCAAAACTGCCGTGCATGGCAGCGAACTCGGCCAACGTCGGTAAAACTGCCGCGCACGACAGTAAATCAGCTAACATCGGCAAAATTGCCGCATGCAATCCACGACATTGGGTGGTAAAATTACCGCTCACAACATCAAGAAGCAAAAAAGGGCCACAAAACACAGAAAAAGGCCCGCCCAGCGGGTAGAAGAGCAGGTTGCACATAAAACGAGGTAGCAAGCATGGTTTGGGTAGGTTTTATGACGTTAGCTACAGTGTTTTCCCTCTTCCCAATGAAGACATGATGCGGCCACTTGCAAGCAAAGGCCAATGAGACTCCTCTTGGCTTTTCCCATATAAATTGGCAGACTTGGCCATTTTAAAGAATCTTCTCCAATTTTGTAAAGAGCACAGCTCTACAAATTTTCCATCTGAATCAATAAAACACAGTTTTTACCTCTTTCTTGGATGAATTTCTCTATGTATGCCTTGAATGTTGGTATGTGTCCAGTCATTGTTCCTTGATGCTCTCACAGGTCCAGCACCAGCAAACCAGCCATCTACAAAGTGCCATTGTCTGCTGCTACCAGGAGTAGAGTTTATGTTTTGGAGGTATAGAACAGGAGAGGTCACTTACAGTGTGTATTTCTCAGCACCTTGGTGAGTCCCTATTTTTTTTCTTTTCATAGGAACCTCCCTGTCATTTCCAGCAGCCTAGTCTTTCTACTAAGTCTCAGTGTATGTATGTTTTGTTTGATCCTGAGAGTGGAGGTGGGAAGGTCATTTCATTTTTAGTGTATCACCTCTTTAGAGTAGGCTGTTTGTTTTCATGCATTTTCTTCCCCATTTTCATCCCCCCCAAGTATATCTATATATCTATATTTTGCACTGCCTGAAACAAACAAGATACATTAGAGGGAACTAGCCCATACCTAGAGACTCTCCTCTCCTGCTTCGTCGTCCCACAGGCGAGAGAGGAGTTTTCATGTTGTGGGGAGAGGGCAGGAACCTATTTTCTTGCCACCGGGTGCAATCTCCAGTTGTCAATAGTTTTGGCATACCTGGTGGGACTAAGTTTTCAATGAAGTAAAGTTGCAGGATTGATGCTGGTCTTGTTATAGCAGATCAAATTTTTCTTTCAGCATCTGGCGACTTTGAGTAAATCTGCTGGTTAAGCAGCCTAGTACCATCAGAAATCATCCATTTCTTGTATGTATACTTATTTTGCTCAAAATCATGGATCTTGTTTTCCTTCATGTGAGTGTGATCAGACTTCAGATATTTATGCAATCCCCTCAAGCGGCTCTCCTAGTTGCCCTATAACTATAAGGGGTGTGAGGCTAGAATTTGAGAAGCAGACAATGAAAATCGACAGGCTGGAAGAGCAGTAAAAATATCAGTAGGAGCTGATATATAAAGAGGAGTGCTTGTTTAGGCAAACACGGGCCTTACAATCCATGAAGAAAGAGGTAACAAAATAGAAAAATCCATCTATCCAAGGCAGTCAGCCTTGCGTGCCCCCTCCTACCCTAAAGAAAACCTCCTCTTTTGCACCAAATCCATTTTATCAAATTGCACTTGCTCACTCCAACTCATCCAATACAGCTACTCTCAATCTCGTGCGCCTGACCTTCCAATGCCAAATGGCATCAGAGCAACCTCCCATGGAGATCAATCTTTTCAACTTCTTAGATCAGGAGTCTTCCATTGAGAATAATACCATTAGCCAACACGTCCCTCTTCTAAAGACTCCTCCAACGCACCAACAGTGTTGTCCTTGCATTCGTCAGCCTCCCCAAGTTCTCCAGCATGATGTGCAAATTTCGAGTTGGAGGAAGGAATGCCAAGGACCAACTCAAAGCTTTGAAGAGGATCATGCTAGCCACCTCCAAGAAAGAATCTTTCAGGATAACCTAGCCAAAAAAACTAAAGATTTAGAGGCTAGGATGAAGCTGCTCCTTGAAAGAGAGGGAAAATTTACAGACCTTGTGGAGGAGCCTCAGGACCTCATGGAAAACAAAGTTGCTCCCTGTTCACAGGGGCAGAATTCTAATTCAGAGATCCTGCATTGGGAAAAAATAGTGGAATCATGGGGCAACAAAGAGAAAAGAGAAAAGCAAGGTTTTTCTCAAAACCTTGAAGAAGCTAAGGCTGCCCTTGCTCATGATAGTGCTGAAGACCTCCAGGAAAAGCTTTTACAAGAAAATATGAGTAGGAGAATTGCAAAGTTGGATTCTAAAGAGAAATTCCTCAGCCAATGTGTGGTGGATGGTTCAGACCAAACAGCACATTCCATGTCTGAACACACCCCACCTACACATTTCCAAGAGAATTATCAGGCCGTCCTGATATTGATGAAGTGTTGATCAAGTGGAGAGAGGAGAATCATTCAATTCTAGCTCAAGGACTGCTTCCTCTTCCACATGCTTTCTCCACTTCATCCTCGCTCAAGGAAGACCCTGTTTTGCAAGAGGCAGGAGAGGAACAAAAGATCCAATCTGCAGTCCTTCAGGAGGTTGTCATGAGCGACAACGAAGAAGAAATCGTCATTGATACTCCTTGTGGAGACCTCATCAGTAATGGAGAAGATGCAGGGCTTGCATATATGCGGATGTTCCAGCAGTATGAGGAGGAACAAATGCATGGTAAGCTCTCATCTCCTCTGATTGATGAACTTCCTTGTTGTTTTGATGAGGATGACTACATTAAAGAACCCGAGAAAGAGGAAGATCAGGAGAATATTTTTGAAAATCTAGAAATCTTGATCAGCAAAGAGGAAAAGGAGAGGTCCGTCTTCTTGGAGGAATGCCTTGAAGAACTGAGCTTTAAATAGGAAAGTGAAGTCTTGTGGGATGAGCAATCATTTTGTGCGTCCCTTTTAGACATCACCACATTCTCCCTTCTTCAAGAAGGCCAAGAGGAAGCAGAGGATGAGTCTGACAGAGTTTTCAAAGAGGCAGAAGGAAACAAGTCAGGCCATGATACATTGCAGAAGGAATGTGCAGATTAGATGGCTCACGGTGATGAGCCGACAATGATTGATTTATTGGTGAGGGGCACCAATATCAAAGATCAACATTTAACAGGCCTCCAGGGACAATCAGAATACGTATATATTGGAGGCATGTTAGATTTTGATCCCCTCATTTTCTAGCCAACTCAGGTGACATGCAGGAAGAGTAAGTCACCAAATCTCATTTTCTTTCAGCTACTTGCCTGCCACCATAAGTCTTCTTGCCAAGAAGGGGACTTGAGAAACTTTCCTTTCGATCCAGGAGGGATGCGAACATTCCTAGTTAGCTGTATATAATAGTTTGCTTTCAGTTGTTTTCCCTGTTTTCCCTAAGTGCAGTTCGCATAGTTAGTTGTTTTTAGCCTTGTGTGTTTCCCTTTGTGTGTGGGGGTAAATTCTGTGTATTTGGTTTTGAGATTATCAAAGCTGTTATTAATTCTTTCAAGCTACATCTAACTCTGCACCCAATGGATATTCAAAGGCAACTGGGTCCTAAGCATAGCAGGCATGCTTCCCCTGGGAGTTGCCAATTTGTTGACCCAATTTTGCCCCTCTGGCAAAATTTTGGTCACCCTCTTCAAAAGCTATGAAAGGCCAGTCAATTTCGGGTTGCAGTCCATCTTCAGGTTCATGCTCAGTTCAACCGAAAGGTTCAACGGTTCGGTTCAACAGAAAGGTCCAAGTCAACGGTTCA
The DNA here is from genome assembly GCA_037957365.1 of Torreya grandis. Classification (NCBI taxonomy): domain Eukaryota; kingdom Viridiplantae; phylum Streptophyta; class Pinopsida; order Cupressales; family Taxaceae; genus Torreya; species Torreya grandis. Next base: position 1,035,614 of record JARHVA010003940.1, on the reverse strand, counting down.
ATGCATCTAAGTCCCGCAAAAAATTCAAAGCTTTAAGCAATGGGTGGCAAAATTGCCGCGCAAGGCAGCCAACAGGAAAAAAAGAGACCGCCAACACAAGCAGTAGGCGGCAAAATTGCTGCGCACAGCCGCAAGCAGAGAAAAGGAGACCGGTAGCGAACTCGACCGACGTCGACAAAACTGTCGCGCATGGCAGCTAACTCGGCCGACGTCGGCAAAACTGCCGCGCACGGCATTAAATCGGCCGACGTCGGTAAAATTGCCACGTGCAGTCCAAAACATTGGGCGGTAAAATTACCGCTCACAACATCAAGCGGCAAAAAAGGCCCGCATAACACAAAAAAAGGCCCGCCCCACGGGCAGAGGAGCAGGCCACACGCAAAACGAGGTGGCAAGTATGGTTTGAGCAGGTTTTATGACGTCAGCTACAGTGTTTTTCCTCTTCCCAATGAAGACATGACGCAACCACTTGCAAGCAAAGGCCAATGAGACTCCTCTTGGCTTTTCCCATATAAATTGGCAGACTTGGCCATTTTAAAGAATCTTCTCCAATTTTGTAAAGAGCACAGCTCTACAAATTTCCACTTGAATCAATAAAAGACAGTTTTTACCTCTTTCTTGGATGGATTTTTCTGTGTATGCCTTGAATGTTGGTCTGTGTCCAGTCACTGTTCCTTGGTGCTCTCACAGGTCCAGCACCAACAAACCAGTCATCTACAAAGTGCCATTGTCTGCTGCTGCTAGGAGTAGAGTTTCTGTTTTGGAGGTATAGAACAGGAGAGGTCACTTACAGTGTGTATTTCTCAGCACCTTGGTGAGTCCCTGTTTTCTGTGCTTTCCATAGGAACCTCCCTGTCATTTCTAGCAGCCTGGTCTTTCTGCCAAGTCTCAGTGTATGTATGTTTTGTTTGATCCTGAGAGTGGAGGTGGGAAGGTCATTTCATTTTTGGTGTATCACCTCTTTAGAGTAGGCTATTTGTTTTCATGCATTTTCTTTCCCCTTTTCATCGCCCCCAATATATCTATATATCTATATTTTGCACTGCTTGAAACAAACAAGATACATCGGATGTAATTAGCCCATACCTAGAGACTCTCCTCTCCTGCTTCGCTATCTCACAGGCAAGAGAGGAGTTTCCATGTTGAGGGGAGAGGGCAGGTTCCTGTTTTCCTGCCACCGGGTGCAATCTCCAGTCGTCAACACATAACAAACAAATAAACAAATAAACAAATAAAACAAAACAAAACAAACTAATTAACATGAACTTAGTAAACCATGTTACCCCAATGCAAAATGATTAGCATAACACCTCCAACCATATGTTTACCAATATATAAATATTCAGAAAGGTACATCGAAGATCAAAAACTTGTTGGGTTAATAAATCTGGATAAAATATTAACTGAAAATATAGTTTGTTTTTTGAAATTGTCAATTGGAGCAGTGATTAGACAACATACAAAACTCACCAGACACAATATTCTCTTCACAAACTACATCAATAGAGGCTTTGTCTAGTTCAATACCAAAGATCAAAAAATATCACTCGATGACCGTTAGCTCTACCCCAAAAAAAAATTAAAAATAAATAAAATAACAAAATTAATAAATAAAATCAGCTGGAAACATCAAGCTCTCCTCAACATCTATGTAACTAGAAGCAACATAACTTAAACGGTAAATACTTAAAACACCAAAAACTCCAAAAAGAAGACTAACGTTGGAAAACGAATTTACATTACTAAACGCTCTTTCAGAATGAGAATCTCTCTTTCCATAACACACCACTGAGACAACCTAGGAGGGATACCGCCATGCAAAACCACAAAAAGACAAAACCAGATCTATTGCATAAAATTCAAAGCGAACTTACAAAGGTATATCTCAGCCAGTCCCTTTGGGGACCCTATGGCACCTGTCGATTTTGAAACTATTCTCTGAAACATATCTACCCCCAACAGGCCTCTCTGTGCTCAAAACTAGACTCGCTCCCCTCCTTGAAGGCAGGGGAGACCGATCCAACCAAAATTGAGAAAGATCTACAAAATGACTTAACCCAAACAAATCAAGACCCACCATGAATCTGAATCCTCTAAGCGTAGCCACATAAAACCAGAGGCATGATCCAACATAAAAGCAAGACCTCTGATCCGTATCAGGAAGTTTAGAATTCAAACCACGTAAGGAGCAGGAAAGGGAGTGGGAGTCGACTTTCAAAACGGCTGGAACAGAAAATTTCCAAAATGGATTGTGTATCACGATCTTAGTGTCTCAATAAAGTTTGAGTTCAAATTTTAGATATGTATTTCCCCAAACCCTAACCACTGGTCAGTCGAATTATTAGTAAGTTTCTCATCCATGCTTCAGTTCTAGGAAAACCATTCTATAATGGTTATGAAAACCCCTTTGTCTAATGATCAATGATTCTCTCCTAAGATATAATTTCTTCAACTGCATAAAACCATAGTGAATCAGCGTAGCATATTTTTTTTTTATTGTTTATAATGTTCATTTTTTATTTAATGTTAGTGTATAAGTACAAATATGAATTGTGTATTATTTTATTTTAATTTGGATTAATGAGTAAGAATAATTTAATTAAAATAGATATTTGAAATATAATTCACATTATAAGATATGGAATTCAAGCATATATATATATATATATATATATATATATATATATATATATATAAATGATTGAAATTTGATAATTTAAATTTGATTATGGCATGTTTTAAATGTGAAAAGTACCAAAGAAATGTCGATACTTAGTTTTTCTAGTTGATAATTTGACTATGACTATGTTTTGGAAGTAAGAATTAAGGACAACCATGTCTATGGTTCACCTAGTTCAAGAACTAATATACATCTTATGTTGGGTTAGTTCTATAGTATTAAGAAAATATTATAGGTTGGTATTGACCTGTTGATCAAAACTGACCTATAATAAAGTGTGACATAGTGATTATATACTATGCATATCCATTAAAAAAAAAACCTCGTTTGCCTTCAAACCCTAGATATGCTTATGAGGGCTAGAAACCTGCAAAAATGAGGGAAGTGTAATGGGTTGAACAGACCTCAATCACCCCTGTCTAATGATTATCCATTTTCTATGTATTTAATAACCCAAGGAAGGAAATCAAGTCACACATAGTTCTTGCACCTAATATGATTGTACAATTGTGTTCATTTTCTATGTGTATGTAGCTAATCATTGAAATTGATACTTGAAAAACGTTAATTTAACATGGATTTTGAGTTACTCAAATTTGGTTATGACTGATCTTAGTGATAGGTATGTAAATTGGGAAGAATAAGCTAGATTTGCTAAGTAATAAATAATGTATAGATGTGCAATAGATAATTTTCAAATCCCTTTTCAATGAGACTTTGGTTTATTTATATGTGGATTCATATGAATAATTCCTCATGCCATTGACAGATTATGAATATGCATTAACCCTATGGATGAGATTGATTTTATAAAAAGAGCCACTATTGGGTGTGGGTAAGTTCTAACCATCGCAGGTCGTTATAAATCAATGATAATGATTGTAACTGTCAAAATTGACATGTGTATAAGTGGACTACTATAAAAATATGGAGATGTCTATGTAGGATATTTAGAAGGTTTGAAGTAGACAATGAGATTTTTGTAGGTTCATAACATCAGAATGGAAGGATTGACTCAAAAGATATCATGTAAGTGTTAGAAGATGGATAAAAATTAGGACCTTATTTGGGTATTCAATTCATGCATGATAAATTTATGTCGCGTATCAATGTTAAGTAATAAAGACCAATTTTATAATTTACAAATGCCCCCATTTTATTCTAATAATGAAATTATTAAATTAAAAGGATAAAATATACTTGAATGCATACAACACACTTTTTCTTTTTGGAAGATGGCTAAAAATGTGTAGTTTCTCTCCATATAAAACTTGAAATGAGAATGAAGTAGTCAATTCTAATATGTGAAAACTGAAATCTAAAAATATAAAAATTAAGGGTTAGAATACCCTTGTGTGTTGTTGCAAACCATGTTTCCTTCACGTATTTTTGGAGATGATGCTTCCCCTTTTAACCATTGGAAAGCTAAGAGTGATCATCACTTGAAATTGTGTAACTATGTATTATTCTGAGTTGGGAAGAAAATATGTCACAAACCTCATGAATGTGGGGAGAAGTACACAATGTACTAGTCCAAATAAATATGTACAAAATAGAGAAAGAGAATCGATTAGTCAAGGTTCAACACCAAAAATAAAACTCTACAGAAGTAAATGAGAGAATAGATCATGCAATATTGGATCATAAATGAATCAACTACTATAGATGGCTTATATATTCAATTTTTTTCTAATTTGATCAAGGCAGATCCATGTAAAAATAACATGATAGCAAAGAAATGAACAATGTTCATTCCCCCCATCATGTACACATGTTTTTTATAAATGTGAAGTGGAATAAAAACCATTTTCTATTCAACAATAACTATGTTGTATATGTGTCTGACCCAGTATGATGCCCCTTAAATCTCTATATTGAATTTTGAAAACATGTATCCTAAATATAACATGAATGTGAATTTTTTTTTTCATGTAACCTATTTTGATTATTGTTCCCATCATATTCACCCAAGCATGTATTATTATGTTCTCAAGTGTTTTTAAAATAAATGAATATGTGTAGCATATGTCTTTGTACTATGTACCAATGTGCCAATATTTTTCATGTATCTGAAATATTTTGATATCTGAATCATCTAAATCTATGAAACTATGTGAAACATCTACTCTTCTCTATTTTATTCTCATGCAGGTTTATGTTTCTAAGACAAGCCCAACATAATGCCCTCTTTTTGAAATTAGGGGCGTAACTTATAAGTCACTCATCTCAAAATAAGAATGAACTATACCATGTCATATATAAATATATTAGATGACCACGTAGAAAATATGCCATTATGATAATGTATGTAATAATCAATACATGTATATAACATATGGTTTGCATGGCATGTAAGTGTTATATGTAGACAAATATACCCATGAATAAGGTAGTACAAATATATGTGAGAAAAAAATGCAGTAAAAGTGCATAATATAAATCATGGCACCCCTCAATATTAAAAAATTTAGCAAACACAAGTGTTAGTTGTCACACATAGGCCAAAGAAGCCACATACAATAGGCCCATAATGTGTCACAATAATCAAAGTTAAATTTCACATGTAGGAGGACTTTAAAATATCACAAACAAAGAACATCAAGGATGTTGCAATAAAGAAGCCCAAAGGCCACACAAATTCAATCTATAATATAAAATAGTAATAACGTCAATGAAGAATAGATTTTTATTCTAAATGAATATTTCACATAAACACATTATAAAAATATTTTTTTTGAATGCAATAATAAAACAGGCTTCAACATTTAGTAAACATCTCTACAAATACATTTGAACCATGTCAATCAAATTGAATTTATGTGAACATAACCTTCTTCGTACAGCCCTATACCCTAGTTTAGGAACCTTGTGTGTCCAAATGCAAAAGTAATGATTAAAAATGTTTATCTAGCCATGTAGATGAAAACATCATCCTTGCATTTAATAATCTATTGTGAATTACTCCGAAGTAGGGTCTAGGTAAATCCCTTCAAAGTAAAACTTGCATCATGCCCTTATGTGACCCTTGAAATATTTTTATTTCAGCAACTCTGGTTTCCATAGATTAATTTTAAGGACAAACAATAGTTGCAATTGCATCTACCTCTTTAATGACTTAAATTTTTAGTAGATATTTTTACAGTCGTTCTTGTGGCCTATGACTCGTATAATTCACAATGTCTTTGACAATTATTTTCTTTTATCTTTATAAAATATTTAACAATTTACCCATTACATTGTGTGAAATTTGTTTCATAATAACTCCTTAAAGAAATGTTACTATAAATGGATTCAACATGTCCAATCTAGTGTGTTGTCAAGAATCCTAGCTAAATATAATGATAACCAAATGGATTGGTGTTATGGTGGACTCAAAAATCCCAATATAATCCACTTTCTATATCATGTTAATAGTGTTATTCAAATTATCAGACCACTCCTTACAACCTTCTTTTCTAAGTTTTAGTTAATTTTAATTTTAATTTTTTTTTTTCCATTTTCATTGCCTCCATGTATTATTAGTGGGATTCTCTTTTGATTTATAGAATATTAGTCAGCGTGTGGGTACTCATGAACTTATGTAGCTTCAAAAATTTACCTTCTGAGATTTGCATATTTAGTATCATTCTCTTAGCATCCAATTTTTATAGGATCTAGATATTTTTATATTAGATAATGCAAGAAATGAATAAATGCGTATATGATATTAATGCACACGATAATTTCATTAAGATTTTTTTGTATATATAGGCTATGTTTTTATGGAGGGAAGCTCAATAAAGGTTTTTGACAGAAATTTTTGGAAATAAAAAAATAGTCAAATTTAAAGTGAAATATTTTAAAAAATATATACAAACACGGGATATATATTTCTATAATATTTAAAATTTAGAAAAAAATATCATTAAATATGTCATGTCAACAAAAATCCTTAAACAATTGAAAAAAAATCTGATGAATAAAAATGGTAGCCCGTATTTTATAAGAAAATATTAATTTTACTCTTATAACTTCATTACTTCAACTCCATAGGATCATAGAAATGAAACCTGAACCTCTTTCACTTTCACGGAACCACATCCGATAAAATGTCAATGGACCATTAAAACGATGGGATTCTTAGACAGTAACTTTTTGTTAGTGTTTCGCGATATTTATGAAGTTGATGTAATTTATATAATTATGGAGCAGAAATCAAATATTAACTTGCAATACCCAAAACATTTATATAAGAGGAAGCCACATACTTAATAGTCTAGTTAAATCTTGACAAGGTAGAAATTTATCTTTGTATTGCTTAATAAAATCCAGCTTCTGCATTTTTGCTTATAAAATTCAGTATGCAAATGAGTATTATTTCCCTAGATAATCAACAGTGGTGTTAAGTTATTACACTAATATATTTTTATATTGGTTGTGTGCTAATGCATTCATATTTAACCAAGTATTAAAAAAAAAAAAAAAAATCTATAGACTGGCTGCAAAATCCTTATTGTTGACCCTTTAATCTCTAGAAAACTATAAATGTCTGAGTAGTTGTAGAACCATACCAGAAAACTGTTATTCTTAATATGGTTTGGTAATGAATGGCATGTCATAGGGACAAGAACTCTTTTAGGACCCAATTTACAGTGTGTATCCCTTATCACAGGTTCATATTTCGAATTTACTGTGAAAAAAGATTTCAGACCAAACAGGGTTATCTCTCAATTCTCCTCAATTGAAGCGTAGCTTTCGGTTCCTTACCCGTACAAATGAACAACCATTTGCTAGAGGTGCCATTTACTTGATACCCACCTTGCTAATATGGTTGATGCTAGCTCTACAAATCAGTGGGAGGGATTTGCGTACCAAAGGAAAAGTTTAATCGTTTCCATTTTTCCTTGACAAATCCCTGCCGTATTGAATAAATGAGTTGAATTGAAATATTGAAGCTAAGAAAAAGGTAGATGACATTAATGTCGATGTCATTACGAAAAGAAACGTTAATGTATCATTTAAAATGCAATCATAATCAATGCACGGTGAATAGCGACATGCACCAACATAATTGAATCATAGTAGTCGTGGAAAGCGCTTTTCACATGATAAGGAAGCACACTGTATAGTTATTTCTGTGCATTTTTCAGTAAGCATGTTTATTGTTGGGGCACACTCTGATCCCTGTACTAATTGTCTCCTATAAGACATTGATGAAACCACAAAAATAAAAACATGTCATGTATTTTAAAGGTCAATCTGACATCGTTTTGCAAAAATTCCATAAAATAGCTCTGTAAACTCAGTTTGAGCACAACGCTCGTGCCCTTATTATGAACATTTTTGTATAACTAATCTGATATTTAAAATTGTCCACTTTAGTCTGCCGGGTCCAGTAGGATCGTTTTTTTAAGTGTATAATTTGGGCCCCTGGAAGATCTTTTCGGGATTGGTGCACTTTAATATGTGTTATTTATTAAGATATTGTTTTTAAAGTGTATATTGTGGGTCCATTAAGATTATTTATATAGACCGATTTGGGACCAATACACTTTAGTGAGATCAATTTTATAAATTTATTTGGGACCATTATAAATATAATTGAGATCAATATATATTTTATTTTATTTTTTTAATTGTTTATTAAAATCAATTTTTTAAATATATTTGGGAATAGTGAAAAAACTTGTTATTAATAACTTTTTAAGTAGTAAAGTACAATATGTTTTGAGGTTATAATTTTTTGTGCATAACTCTAAGGATTATTTTGAGGAAAAAACAACATTATTATTGCCCTAAATTTGGCATGAGTTAGTGTTTAGTTATGTTCTATTTAATTTAATGAGTGGATTTTTTTTAAAATGTAATGTTCATCTATATTTAGTTATAATATATCTTTGTTTATACTATTAGAAATATATTTATTAATAAAAATAGATGGTTTACATAATAGTGTTGATTGGGTAATATCCGTGACATACAAACAATTGAAAAAAATTATAGTGAGAACAACAACGAAAACTAAAACAATGGTTAGAACTCTTTTGTTGGTTAGGCATAACCAAACAAGTAAAATATTAAAAAAAAAAAAAAAAAAATCAAAAAAAAAAAAATCAAAATTCCCTTCCTAGCTATGCAAAACCAAGCAAGTGAAACCTTAGAGACAAACCCTAGAGTAGCAACATTAAGGGAAAATGGCATAAGGTAGAGCCACAAACACATGGTTAAAACTACCCATGTCAACATGCCAAAATGTAATGGTATAGCTAGCAATGAGGTTATGATGCAGTCCACCAAGGAATAGGACCACAACACATAATGATGTGGTGAAGAACACGAACCCCCACATGTTATAGATCCATTTGCAAAGAACATTGATGGGAATTGCCTTGCAAGCAGATCTAGATCAAGAATAAAATATGAAATCCAACTTAAAAACATCCCTTACAAAATTAAAAAATAAATAGAAATAAATCTATGTTATGCGCGAAAGGTGCCATGGAGTCCCACCTCTAACCCCATGGTCATCAACTCCCTTTAAGCCATGCTCAAGTAAGGAAATCCATATATCTAAGGTTTCAATTTGAGGAGGGAGGACACCAAGAAGCACCTCTCTTAACTCCATCATCAATTTATCCATATTTTTTTATGTTTTTAGGAGAAAAAAGAATACACTTTTGATTTTTCAACAACTATAAATCTGAGTTGTTTTTTTTAATTATTATTACAATCAGAAATATTATATTCTATAAGTTATGAATGTAGTTTAACTAAAAATTTAGTGTTTCTATTTAATTTACAAAATTTTAGTTCTAAAAAACTAAACCTATATATTTTTAGTTTTAGATAAAACATTTATTTTTCACTAGTTCTTGAAGTTATTTTTGATTTAAATAATCTATTTGGATCCAATCTAGGATTGCAATACTGATCACATTTGAATTTGGAGATACCTTAAGAAAGGGCATTGCATGTAGATGAATTGTAGAAAAAGTGCTTCTTTAGTTTAATGACTATGCAATGGTGTCCTATATATATGAATGCTCCAAAATATAGACCCCTAATAATGATGTGAAACCCTTATACTCTTATCTTTAGCTATAGAGTACATGATTGCATTTGTAGTCACTCAAAATTGGTCATGAATACTTGATAATATTAATTTTTACCTCTTTTCACTTTAATAGACTTGAACACTCAATCTAGACCTATTTTCTCACCTCTCTCTATCCTACACACCTATATGGACCTATTCTTTTCTAAATTGTTATCTTACACCCATTTTTCTAAACTACTAAAAACCCCTCTAAACATATGTATGGGCATCGATGAACCCAAAATTCAAATGTTCCCTTTAAGAAAAAAATATCCAATATGGGAGAATAGTGGAAAACATTATTGTCTTTTATGGTTCGATCATGTCCTTATCTCTTTTAACTGACATTTTTATAATTTGGATCCTCCCTTAAATTTTGTTCCACATTTATAGGATAGGTAGCATGGGGTTTTCCCCTTTTAGATTGAGGTAAGTGCACGAAGTTGGGAGATAATTTCATGGACATTAACAGTAATGCAATTGCATAAATTAATAATGCAATCACATTATTTAATTAATGTGATCATGTTATTTGACTTTAGGCTCACTAATTACTGAACCATAACGTGATCATGCTATTATATAACATGATCATGCTATATTGAACAATAATGTGATCACATTATTGTAATTTACAATAATGTGATCACGTTAATAATGTTATCATGTTACCTATTTGTATCAAAAAAATAAAAAGGGAAATATGAATTCAAAATCCTCATTTTGCATTTAAGTTCCCTCACTCTCCCTTAACTTTCATGATCATGTTTTGCATGGAGTACACCAGAGAGTGCAAGAAAATTGATAGATTCAATCCATGAACCTGTTGATCAATGATGCCACCATGTACGAGAGGTAA